>JADLZL010003020.1:0-249946 GCA_015844335.1 Chrysopogon serrulatus | reverse complement strand
GCTACCACTTTTGGAGTCGGTAATCTTGTTACACGCTCGATGCATAGCTTTTTGAAAGCGCACCAGAGGTGTGCAAAAAAATTTTGTTTGCAACGGATGCTCAACTTAGGTGACGTGGAACAAGTGCACGGCCGTTATCACATTTGGAGTCTATGGTAATCTCGTCACACGTTGGATGCACGGCTTTTGGAAGCGCACCACAAGCGCGCAAAAAAAAACTTTTCGTTGCATCGGATGCTCATCTTAGGTGACGGAAACAAGTGCACGGTCGTTACCATGTTTGGAGTTAGTGGTAATCTCATCGCACGTTCGATGCAACGGCTTTCAGAAGCGCACCACAGGTATGAAAAAATTTTGTTGCACCAGATGCTCAGCTTAGGTGACTTGCAACAAGTGCATGGTTGTTTTCCATGCTTTGAGTCGGGTAATATCTCATCGCACGTTTGATGCACGGCTTTCTGGAAGCGCACCAGAAGTGTGCAAAAAAATTTTGTTGCACCGGATGCTCATCATAGGTGATGTGGAACAAGTGCACAGTTGTTTCCACGCGTTGGAGTCGTGGTAATCTTGCCGCCTTACGCTCGATGCACGGCTTTCAGGAAGCGCACCACAGGTGTGCAAAAAAAATTTGTTGCACCGGTTGCTCATCTTACGTGACGTGGAACAACTGCACGGTCATTATCACATTTGGTGTCATCGGTAATCTTGTCGCACGTTCGATGTGCGGCTTTTCGAAGCGCACCAAAAGTGTGGGGAAAAGATTTTGTTGCACGAGATGCTCATCTTAGGTGATGTGGAACAAGTGCACGGTCGTTTCCACATTTGGAGTTAGTGGTAATCTCGTCGACGTCTTCGATGCACGACTTTCAGAAGCGCACCACAGTGTGTGCAAAAATTTTGTTGCACGGATGCTCATCTCGGTGATGGGAACAAGTGTACAGCCGTTACCACATTTGGAGTCAGTGGTAATCTCGTCACATTCGATGCACAGCTTTTCGGGAGGCGCACCACAAGTGTGCAAACAAATTTTGTTGTACCGGATGCTCATCTTAGGTGACATGGAACAAGTGCACGGTCGTTACCACGTTTGGAGTCGCTGGTAATATCGTCACACGCTTGATGCATGGCTTTGGGAAGCGCATCATCAAGTGTGCAAAAAATTTGTAGCACCGTGATGCTCATCTTAGGTGACGTGAAACAAGTACACGGTCGTTACCACGCTTTGGAGTTAGTGGTAATCTCATCGCGACGCTCGATGCACGGCTTTCAGGAAGTGCACCATAGGTGTGCAAAAATTTTTTGTTGCACCGGATGCTCATATTAGGTGACGTGAGAACAAGTGCACGGTCGTTTCCACGCTTGGAGTCAGTGGTAATCTCGTCACACGCTCGATGCACGGCTTTTCGAAGCCGCACCACAAGTATGCAGAAATAATTTGTTGCACCCAGATGCTCATCTTAGGTGACGGAACAAGTGCACGGTTGTTACCACGTTTGGGAGTGAGTGGTAATATCATGGCACGTTTGATGCATGGCTTTCGGAAGTGCACCACAGGTGCAAAAATTTTTTGCACCGGATGCTCATCTTAGGTGACGTAGAACAAGTGCACGGTCGCTACCACTTTTGGAGTCGTGGTAATCTTGTTACACGCTCGATGCACGGCTTTTTGAAAGCGCACCGCAGGTGTGCAAAAAAAATTTTGTTGCACCGGATGCTCAACTTAGGTGACGTGGAACAAGTGCACGGTCGTTATCACATTTGGAGTCTATGGTAATCTCGTCACACATTGGATGCACGGCTTTTTCGGAAGCGCACCACAAGTGCGCAAAAAACTTTCGTTGCACGGATGCTCATCTTAGGTGACGTGAAACAAGTGCACGGTCATTACCATGTTTGGAGTTAGTGGTAATCTCATCGCACGTTCGATGCACGGCTTTCAGGAAGCGCACCACAGGTATGAAAAAAAATTTTGTTGCACCGGATGCTCTTCTTAGGTGACATGGAACAAGTGCACGGTCGTTATCACATTTGGAGTCAATGGTAATCTCGTCACACGTTCGATGCACGGCTTTCGGGAATCGCACAAGAGGTGTGGAAAAAGTTTTGTTGCACCGGATGTTCAGCTTAGGTGATGTGAAACAAGTGCATGGTCGTTTACACGTTTAGAGTCGCTGGTAATCTCGCCGCACGCTCGATGCACGGCTTTCGGAAGCGCACCACAAGTGTGCATAAAAATTTGTTGCACCGGATGCGCATCTTGGGTGACGCGAACAAGTGCACGGTCGTTACCACTTTTGGAGTCAATGGTAATCTCGTCACACGCTCGATGCACGGCGGAAGCGCATCGGTGTGCAAAAAATTTTGTTGCACCGGATGCTCATCTTAGGTAACGTGGAACAAGTGCATGGTCGTTACCACATTTGGAGTCAATGGTAATCTCATCACACGCTTTGATGCACGGCTTTCGAAATCGCACCAGAAGTGTGGAAAAAAAATTTGTTGCACCGGATGCTCAGTTTAAGGTGACGTGGAAACAAGTGCATGGTTGTTTCCACGTTTGGAGTCGGTAATCTCATCGCACGCTCGATGCACGGCTTTCAGTGAAGTGCACCACAGGTGTGCAAAAAATTTTTGTTGCACCGGATGCTCATATTAGGTGACGAGAACAAGTGCGTGGTCGCTTTCCACGCTTGGAGTCGGTGGTAATCTCGTCACACGCTCGATGCACGGCTTTTTCGAAGCGCATCACAAGTATGCAGAAATAATTTGTTGCACCAGATGCTCATCTTAGGTGACGTGGAACAAGTGCACGGTTGTTACCACGCTTGGAGTGAGTGGTAATATCATCGCACGCTTGATGCACGGCTTTCGGAAGTGCACCACGGGTGTGCAAAATTTTTGCACCGGATGCTCATCTTAGGTGACGTGAGAACAAGTGTGCACGGTCGTTACCACTTTTGGAGTCGGGTAATCTTGTTACACGCTCGATGCACGGCTTTTGAAAGCACACCGCAGGTGTGCAAAAAATTTTGTTGCACCGATGCTCAACTTAGGTGACGTGGAACAAGTGCACGGTCGTTATCACATTTGGAGTCTATGGTAATCTCGTCACACGTTGGATGCACGGCTTTCGGAAGCGCACCACAAGTGCGCAAAAACTTTCGCTTGCAATCGATGCTCATCTTAGGTGACGTGAAACAAGTGCACGGTCATTACCATGTTTGGAGTTAGTGGTAATCTCATCGCACGCTCGATGCACGGCTTTCGTGAAGCGCACTACGTGTATGAAAAAAAATTTTGTTGCACCGGATGCTCGCCTTAGGTGACATGGAACAAGTGCACGGTCGTTACCATATTTGGAGTCAGTGGTAATCTCATCACACGCTCGATGCATGGCTTTGGAAGCGCACCACATGTGCGCAAAAAAACTTTCGCTGCACCGGATGCTCATCTTAGGTGACGGAAACAAGTGCACGGTCGTTACCATGTTTGGAGTTAGTGGTAATCTCATCGCACGCTCGATGCACGGTTTTCGTGAAGCGCACCATAGGTACGAAAAAATTTTTGTTGCACCGGATGCTCATCTTAGTTGACGTGGAACAAGTGCACGGGCCGTTATCACATTTGGAGTCAATGGTAATCTCGTCACACGCTCGATGCACGGCTTTCGGAATCGCACAAGAAGTGTGGAAAAAGTTTTGTTGCACCGGATGTTCAGCTTTAGGTGACGTGAAACAAGTGCATGGTTGTTTACACGTTTAGAGTCGCTGGTAATCTCGTCGCACGCTCGATGCACGGCTTTTTAAGCGCACCACAAGTGTGCAGAAAAAATTTGTTGCACCGGATGCGCATCTTGGGTGACGCGGAACAAGTGCACGGTCGTTACCACTTTTGGAGTCAATGGTAATCTCGTCACACGTTCGATGCACGGCTTTCGGGAAGCGCATCGGTGTGCAAAAATTTTTGTTGCACCGGATGCTCAGCTTTAAGGTGACGTGAAACAAGTGCATGGTTGTTTCCACGCTTTGGAGTCGGGTAATCTCATCGCACGCTCAATGCACGGCTTTCGGAAGCGCACTGAAGTGTGCAAAACAATTTTGTTGCACTGGATGCTCATCATAGGTGATGTGGAACAAGTGCACAGTTGTTTCCACGTTTAGAGTCAGTGGTAATCTTGTCGCACGTTCGATGCACGGCTTTCAGGAAGCGCACCACAGGTGTGCAAAAATTTTTTGTTGCACCGGATGCTCATCTTACGTGACGTGGAACAACTGCACGGTCATTATCACATTTGGTGTCACTGGTAATCTTGTCGCACGTTCGATGCACGGCTTTCGGGAAGCGCACCAGAAGTGTGGGAAAAGATTTTGTTGCACGAGATGCTCATCTTAGGTGATGTGGAACAAGTGCACGGTCGTTTCCACATTTGGAGTTAGTGGTAATCTCGCCGCACGCTCGATGCACGACTTTCAGAAAACGCACCACAGGTGTGCAAAAAATTTTGTTGCACCGGATGCTCATCTCGTGATGTGGAACAAGTGTACAGCCGTTACCACATTTGGAGTCGCTTGTAATCTCGTCACACGCTCGATGCACGGCTGGATGCGCACCACAAGTGTGCAAACAAATTTTGTTGTACCGGATGCTCAACTTAGGTGACGGAAACAAGTGCACGGTCGTTACCACGTTTGGAGTTAGTGGTAATCTCATCACACGCTCGATGCACGGCTTTCGAAGTGCACCACAGGTGTGCAAAAATTTTTGTTGCACCGGATGCTCATATTAGGTGACGTGGAACTAGTGCACGGTCATTACCACATTTAGAGTCAGTGGTAATCTCGTCACACGCTCGATGCACGGCTTTTCGGAAGCGCACCAGAAGTATGCAAAAAATTTTGTTGCACCAGATGCTCATCTTAGGTGACGTGGAACAAGTGCACGGTTCTTACCACGTTTGGAGTGAGTGGTAATATCATCGCACGCTTGATGCACGGCTTTCGGAAGTGCACCACAGGTGTGCAAAATTTTTGGCACCGGATGCTCATCTTAGGTGACGTAGAACAAGTGCACGGTCGTTACCACATTTGGAGTCGGTGGTAATCTTGTTACACGCTCGATGCACGGCTTTTTTGGAAAGCGCACTGCAGGTGTGCAAAAAATTTTTGTTGCACCGGATGCTCATTTTAGGTGACGTGGAACAAGTGCACGGTCGTTATCACATTTGGAGTCAATGGTAATCTCATCACACGCTCGATGCACGGCTTTCGAATCGCACAAGAAGTGTGGAAAAATTTTGTTGCACCGGATGCTCAGCTTTAGGTGACGTGAAACAAGTGCATGGTCGTTTCCACGCTTGGAGTCGTGGGTAATCTCGCCGCACGCTCGATGCACGGCTTTCGGAAGCGCACCACAAGTGTGCAGAAATAATTTGTTGCACCGGAAGCGCATCTTAGGTGACGTGGAACAAGTGCACGGTTGTTACCACGTTTGGAGTGAGTGGTAATATCATCGCACGCTTGATGCACGGCTTTCGGAAGTGCACCACAGGTGTGCAAAATTTTTTGCACAGGATGCTCATTTAGGTGACGTAGAACAAGTGCACGGTCGTTACCACTTTTGGAGTCAGTGGTAATCTTGTTACACGCTCGATGCACGGCTTTTGAAAGCGCACTGCAGGTGTGCAAAAAATTTTGTTGCACCGGATGCTCAACTTAGGTGACGGGAACAAGTGCACGGTCGTTATCACATTTGAGTCTATCGTAATCTCGCCACACGTTGGATGCACGGCTTTCGAAGCGCACTGCAAGCGCGCAAAAACTTTCGCTGCAATCGATGCTCATCTTAGGTGACGTGAAACAAGTGCACGGTCGTTACCATGTTTGAGTTAGTGGTAATCTCATCGCACGCTCGCTGCACGGCTTTCGTGAAGCGCACCACAGGTATGAAAAAAATTTTGTTGCACCGATGCTCATCTTAGGTGACATGGAACAAGTGCACGGTCGTTACCATATTTGGAGTCAGTGGTAATCTCATCACACGTTAGATGCATGGTTTTCTCGAAGCGCACCACAAGCGCGCAAAAAAACTTTTGTTGCAATCGGATGCTCATCTTAGGTGACGGAAACAAGTGCACGGTCGTTACCATGTTTGAGTTAGTGGTAATCTCATCGCACGCTCGATGCACGGATTTTCAGGAAGCGCACCATAGGTACGAAAAAAAATTTTGTTGCACCGGATGGTCATCTTAGGTGACGGAAACAAGTGCATGGTCGCTTACACGCTTAGAGTCAGGGTAATCTCGCCGCACGCTCGATGCACGGCTTTCGGAAGCGCACCACAAGTGTGCATAAAAAATTTGTTGCACCGATGCGCATCTTGGGTGACGCGAACAAGTGCACGGTCGTTACCACTTTTGGAGTCAATGGTAATCTCGCCACACGCTCGATGCACGGCTTTCGAAGCGCGATCGGTGTGCAAAATATTTTGTTGCACCGGATGCTCATCTTAGGTAACGTGGAACAAGTGCATGGTCGTTACCACATTTGGAGTCAATGGTAATCTTATCACACGCTTTGACGCACGGCTTTCGAAATCGCACCAGAAGTGTGGAAAAAAATTTTGTTGCACCGATGCTCAGCTTTAAGGTGACGGGAAACATGTGCATGGTTGTTTCCACGCTTGGAGTCAGTGGTAATCTCATCGCACGCTCGATGCACGGCTTTCGAAGAAGTGCACCACGGTGTGCAAAAATTTTTGTTGCACCGATGCTCAGATTAGGTGACGAGAACAAGTGCAGGGTCGCTTTCCACGCTTGGAGTCGTGGTAATCTCGTCACACGCTCGATGCACGGCTTTCGGAAGCGCACCACAAGTATGCAGAAATAATTTGTTGCACCGATGCTCATCTTAGGTGACGTGGAACAAGTGCACGGTTGTTACCACGCTTGGAGTGAGTGGTAATATCATCGCACGCTTGATGCACGGCTTTCGGAAGTGCACCACGGTGTGCAAAATTTTTTGCACCGATGCTCATCTTAGGTGACGAGAACAAGTGCACGGTCGTTACCACTTTTGGAGTCGGGTGGTAATCTTGTTACACGCTCGATGCACGGCTTTTGAAAGCACACCGCAGGTGTGCAAAAAAATTTGTTGCACCGGATGCTCAACTTAGGTGACGTGGAACAAGTGCACGGTCGTTATCACATTTGGAGTCTATGGTAATCTCGTCACACGTTGGATGCACGGCTTTCGGGAAGCGCACTGGCAAGCGCGCAAAAACTTTCGTTGCACCGATGCTCATCTTAGGTGACGGAAACAAGTGCACGGTCATTACCATGTTTGGAGTTAGTGGTAATCTCATCGCACGCTCGATGCACGGCTTTCGTGAAGCGCACCACGTATGAAAAAAAAAATTTTGTTGCACCGATGCTCGCCTTAGGTGACATGGAACAAGTGCACGGTCGTTACCATATTTGGAGTCAGTGGTAATCTCATCACACGCTCGATGCATGGCTTTCGAAGCGCACCACATGTGCGCAAAAACTTTCGCTGCAATCGATGCTCATCTTAGGTGACGTGAAACAAGTGCACGGTCGTTACCATGTTTGAGTTAGTGGTAATCTCATCGCACGCTCGATGCACGGCTTTCAGAAGCGCACCATAGGTACGAAAAAATTTTTGTTGCACCGATGCTCATCTTAGGTGACGGGAACAAGTGCACGGTCGTTATCACATTTGGAGTCAACGGTAATCTCGCCACGCTGCTCGATGCACGGCTTTCGTGAATCGCACAAGAAGTGTGGAAAAAGTTTTGTTGCACCGGATGTTCAGCTTTAGGTGACGTGAAACAAGTGCATGGTTGTTTACACGTTTAGAGTCAGTGGTAATCTCGCCGCACGCTCGATGCACGGCTTTCGGAAGCGCACCACAAGTGTGCAGAAAAATTTGTTGCACCGATGCGCATCTTGGGTGACGCGAACAAGTGCACGGTCGTTACCACTTTTGGAGTCAATGGTAATCTCGTCACACGCTCGATGCACGGCTTTCGAAGCGCATCGAAGTGTGCAAAAAAAATTTTGTTGCACCGATGCTCAGTTTAAGGTGACGTGAAACAAGTGCATGGTTGTTTCCACGTTTGGAGTCAGTGGTAATCTCGTCGCACGTTCAATGCACGGCTTTCGGGAAGCGCACCAGAAGTGTGCAAAAAAAATTTTGTTGCACTGGATGCTCATCATAGGTGATGTGGAACAAGTGCACAGTTGTTTCCACGTTTAGAGTCAGTGGTAATCTTGTCGCACGTTCGATGCACGGCTTTTCGTGAAGCGCACTACAGTGTGCAAAAATTTTTGTTGCACCGATGCTCATCTTATGTGACGTGGAACAACTGCACGGTCATTATCACATTTGGTGTCACCGGTAATCTTGTCGCACGCTCGATGCACGGCTTTCGGAAGCGCACCAGAAGTGTGGGAAAAGATTTTGTTGCACGAGATGCTCATCTTAGGTGATGTGGAACAAGTGCACGGTCGTTTCCACATTTGGAGTTAGTGGTAATCTCGTCGCACGTTCGATGCACGACTTTCAGAAAACGCTCCACAGGTGTGCAAAAAAATTTTGTTGCACCGGATGCTCATCTCAGGTGATGTGAAACAAGTGTACAGCCGTTACCACATTTGGAGTCAGTTGTAATCTCGTCACACGTTCGATGCACGGCTTTCGGGATGCGCACCACAAGTGTGCAAACAAATTT
Organism: Chrysopogon serrulatus; assembly: GCA_015844335.1. Taxonomy (NCBI): domain Eukaryota; kingdom Viridiplantae; phylum Streptophyta; class Magnoliopsida; order Poales; family Poaceae; genus Chrysopogon; species Chrysopogon serrulatus. Next base: position 241,198 of record JADLZL010003020.1, on the reverse strand, counting down.
TGTTGTACCGGATGCTCAACTTAGGTGACGTGAAACAAGTGCACGGTCGTTACCACGTTTGGAGTTAGTGGTAATCTCATCACACGTTCGATGCACGGCTTTCAGGAAGTGCACCACAGGTGTGCAAAAAATTTTTGTTGCACCGGATGCTCATATTAGGTGACATGGAACTAGTGCACGGTCATTACCACATTTAGAGTCAGTGGTAATCTCGTCACACGTTCGATGCACGGCTTTCGGGAAGCGCACTTAAGTATGCAAAAAATTTTGTTGCACCAGATGCTCATCTTAGGTGACGTGGAACAAGTGCACGGTTCTTACCACGTTTGGAGTGAGTGGTAATATCATCGCACGTTTGATGCACGGCTTTCGGGAAGTGCACCACAGGTGTGCAAAATTTTTTGCACAGGATGCTCATTTAGGTGACGTAGAACAAGTGCACGGTCGTTGCCACTTTTGGAGTCAGTGGTAATCTTGTTACACGTTCGATGCACGGCTTTTTGAAAGCGCACCAGAGGTGTGCAAAAAAATTTTGTTGCACCGATGCTCAACTTAGGTGACGTGGAACAAGTGCACGGTCGTTATCACATTTGAGTCTATCGTAATCTCGTCACACGTTGATGCACGGTTTCGAAGCGCACCACCCGCTGCGCGCAAAAACTTTCGTTGCACTGATGCTCATCTTAGGTGACGTGAAACAAGTGCACGGTCGTTACCATGTTTGGAGTTAGTGGTAATCTCATCGCACGTTCGCTGCACGGCTTTCAGAAGCGCACCACGGTATGAGAAAAAAATTTTGTTGCACCGGATGCTCATCTTAGGTGACATGGAACAAGTGCACGGTCGTTACCATATTTGGAGTCGGGTAATCTCATCACACGTTAGATGCATGGCTTTCGAAGCGCACCACAAGTGCGCAAAAACTTTCGCTGCAATCGATGCTCATCTTAGCTGACGTGAAACAAGTGCACGGTCGTTACCATGTTTGGAGTTAGTGGTAATCTCATCGCACGTTCGATGCACGGATTTCAGGAAGCGCACCATAGGTACGAAAAAATTTTGTTGCACCGGATGGTCATCTTAGGTGACGTGGAACAAGTGCACGGTCGTTATCACATTTGGAGTCAATGGTAATCTCGTCACACGCTTGATGCACGGCTTTCGAATCGCACAAGAAGTGTGGAAAAAGTTTTGTTGCACCGGATGTTCAGCTTAGGTGACGTGAAACAAGTGCATGGTCGCTTACACGCTTAGAGTCAGTGGTAATCTCGCCGCACGCTCGATGCACGGCTTTTCGAAGCGCACCACAAGTGTGCAGAAAAAATTTGTTGCACTAGATGCGCATCTTGGGTGACGTGGAACAAGTGCACGGTCGCTACCACTTTTGGAGTCAATGGTAATCTCGTCACACGCTCGATGCACGGCTTTCGGGAAGCGCATCGAAGTGTGCAAAAAATTTTGTTGCACCGGATGCTTATCTTAGGTAACGGGAACAAGTGCATGGTCGTTACCACATTTGGAGTCAATGGTAATCTCATCACACGCTTGATGCACGGCTTTCGGAAATCGCACCAGAAGTGTGGAAAAAAATTTGTTGCACCGGATGTTCAGTTTAGGTGACGTGAAACAAGTGCATGGTTGTTTCCACGCTTGAGTCGGTGGTAATCTCATCGCACGCTCGATGCACGGCTTTCGAAGCGCACCGGCGTGTGCAAAAAATTTTGTTGCACCGGATGCTCATCATAGGTGATGTGGAACAAGTGCACGCTTGTTTCCACGCTTTAGAGTCGGGTGGTAATCTTGTCGCACGCTCGATGCACGGCTTTCGTGAAGCGCACCACAGGTGTGCAACAATTTTTTGTTGCACCGGATGCTCATCTTACGCGGACGGGAACAACCGCACGGTCATTATCACATTTGGTGTCACTGGTAATCTTGTCGCACGCTCGATGCACGGCTTTCGAAGCGCACCAGAAGTGTGGGAAAAGATTTTGTTGCACGAGATGCTCATCTTAGGTGATGTGGAACAAGTGCACGGTCTTTTCCACATTTGAGTTAGTGGTAATCTCGCCGCACGCTCGATGCACGACTTTCGTGAAGCGCACCACAGGTGTGCAAAAAATTTTGTTGCACCGGATGCTCATCTCGTGTGATGTGGAACAAGTGTACAGCCGTTACCACATTTGGAGTCGGTGGTAATCTTGTTACACGCTCGATGCACGGCTTTTTGAAAGCGCACTGCAGGTGTGCAAAAAAAATTTTGTTGCACCGATGCTCATTTTAGGTGATGTGGAACAAGTGCACGGTCGTTATCACATTTGGAGTCAATGGTAATCTCGTCACACGTTCGATGCACGGCTTTCGGAATCGCACAAGAAGTGTGGAAAAAATTTGTTGCACCGATGCTCAGCTTAGGTGACGTGAAACAAGTGCATGGTCGTTTCCACGCTTGGAGTCAGCGGGTAATCTCGTCGCACGCCTGATGCTCGGCTTTCGGAAGCGCACCACAAGTGTGCAGAAATAATTTGTTGCACCGGATGCGCATCTTAGGTGACGGGAACAAGTGCACGGTTGTTACCACGTTTGGAGTGAGTGGTAATATCATCGCACGCTTGATGCACGGCTTTCGAAGTGCACCACAGGTGTGCAAAATTTTTTGCACAGGATGCTCATTTAGGTGACGTAGAACAAGTGCACGGTCGTTACCACTTTTGGAGTCGGGGTAATCTTGTTACACGCTCGATGCACGGCTTTTGAAAGCGCACTGCAGGTGTGCAAAAAAATTTTGTTGCACCGATGCTCAACTTAGGTGACGTGGAACAAGTGCACGGTCGTTATCACATTTGGAGTCTATCGTAATCTCGTCACACGTTGGATGCACGGCTTTCGGGAAGCGCACCACAAGCGCGCAAAAACTTTCGCGTTAATCGATGCTCATCTTAGGTGACGGAAACAAGTGCACGGTCGTTACCATGTTTGGAGTTAGTGGTAATCTCATCGCACGCTCGCCGCACGGCTTTCGTGAAGCGCACCACAGGTATGAAAAAAAATTTTGTTGCACCGATGCTCATCTTAGGTGACATGGAACAAGTGCACGGTCGTTACCATATTTGGAGTCGCTGGTAATCTCATCACACGTTAGATGCATGGCTTTCGGGAAGCGCACCACAAGTGCGCAAAAAAACTTTCGCTGCACCGATGCTCATCTTGGGTGACGTGAAACAAGTGCACGGTCGTTACCATGTTTGGAGTTAGTGGTAATCTCATCGCACGCTCGATGCACGGATTTCGTGAAGCGCACCATAGGTACGAAAAAAAAAATTTTGTTGCACCGGATGGTCATCTTAGGTGACGTGGAACAAGTGCACGGTCGTTATCACATTTGGAGTCAATGGTAATCTCGTCACACGTTTGATGCACGGCTTTTCGAATCGCACAAGAAGTGTGGAAAAAGTTTTGTTGCACCGGATGTTCAGCTTAGGTGACGTGAAACAAGTGCATGGTCGTTTACACGCTTAGAGTCGCTGGTAATCTCGCCGCACGCTCGATGCACGGCTTTTCGGAAGCGCACCACAAGTGTGCGTAAAAAATTTGTTGCAATCGATGCGCATCTTGGGTGACGGGGAACAAGTGCACGGTCGTTACCACTTTTGGAGTCAATGGTAATCTCGTCACACGCTCGATGCACGGCTGGAAGCGCATCGTAAGTGTGCAAAAAATTTTGTTGCACCGATGCTTATCTTAGGTAACGGGAACAAGTGCATGGTCGTTACCACATTTGGAGTCAATGGTAATCTCATCACACGCTTGATGCACGGCTTTCGGAAATCGCACCGTGTGGAAAAAAATTTTGTTGCACCGATGTTCAGCTTTAGGTGACGGAAACAAGTGCATGGTTGTTTCCACGTTTGGAGTCGTGGTAATCTCATCGCACGCTCGATGCACGGCTTTTCGAAGCGCACCGCGAAGTGTGCAAAAAATTTTTGTTGCACCGGATGCTCATCATAGGTGATGTGGAACAAGTGCACGCTTGTTTCCACGTTTAGAGTCAGTGGTAATCTTGTCGCACGCTCGATGCACGGCTTTCGTGAAGCGCACCACAGGTGTGCAACAATTTTTTGTTGCACCGATGCTCATCTTACGTGACGTGGAACAACTGCACGGTCATTATCACATTTGGTGTCACCGGTAATCTTGTCGCACGCTCGATGCACGGCTTTCGAAGCGCACCAGAAGTGTGGGAAAAGATTTTGTTGCACGAGATGCTCATCTTAGGTGATGTGGAACAAGTGCACGGTCTTTTCCACATTTGGAGTTAGTGGTAATCTCGTCGCACGCTTCGATGCACGACTTTCGTGAAGCGCACCACGTGTGTGCAAAAAAATTTTGTTGCACCGGATGCTCATCTCGGTGATGTGGAACAAGTGTACAGCCGCTACCACATTTGGAGTCGGTGGTAATCTTGTTACACGCTTCGATGCACGGCTTTTGAAAGCGCACTGCAGGTGTGCAAAAAAAAATTTTGTTGCACCGGATGCTCATTTTAGGTGACGTGGAACAAGTGCACGGCCGTTATCACATTTGGAGTCAATGGTAATCTCGTCACACGCTCGATGCACGGCTTTCGAATCGCACAAGAAGTGTGGAAAAAATTTTGTTGCACCGGATGCTCAGCTTAGGTGACGTGAAACAAGTGCATGGTCGTTTTTCCACGCTTTTGGAGTCGGTGGTAATCTCGTCGCACGCCGATGCTCGGCTTTCGGAAGCGCACCACAAGTGTGCAGAAATAATTTGTTGCACCGGATGCGCATCTTAGGTGACGTGGAACAAGTGCACGGTTGTTACCACGTTTGGAGTGAGTGGTAATATCATCGCACGCTTGATGCACGGCTTTCGGGAAGTGCACCACGTGTGCAAAATTTTTGCACAGGATGCTCATTTAGGTGACGAGAACAAGTGCACGGTCGTTACCACTTTTGGAGTCGGGTGGTAATCTTGTTACACGCTCGATGCACGGCTTTTGGAAAGCGCACGTAGGTGTGCAAAAAAATTTTGTTGCACCGGATGCTCAACTTAGGTGACGTGGAACAAGTGCACGGTCGTTATCACATTTGAGTCTATCGTAATCTCGCCACACGTTGGATGCACGGCTTTTGAAGCGCACCACAAGTGCGCGCCAAACTTCGTTGCACCGGATGCTCATCTTAGGTGACGTGAAACAAGTGCACGGTCGTTACCATGTTTGGAGTTAGTGGTAATCTCATCGCACGTTCGCTGCACGGCTTTCAGGAAGCGCACCACAGGTATGAAAAAAAATTTTGTTGCACCGGATGCTCATCTTAGGTGACATGGAACAAGTGCACGGTCGTTACCATATTTGGAGTCAGTGGTAATCTCATCACACGTTAGATGCATGGCTTTCGGGAAGCGCACCACAAGCGCGCAAAAACTTTCGCTGCAATCGATGCTCATCTTGGGTGACGTGAAACAAGTGCACGGTCGTTACCATGTTTGGAGTTAGTGGTAATCTCATCGCACGTTCGATGCACGGATTTCAGGAAGCGCACCATAGGTACGAAAAAAAATTTTGTTGCACCGGATGGTCATCTTAGGTGACGTGGAACAAGTGCACGGTCGTTATCACATTTGGAGTCAATGGTAATCTCGTCACACGTTTGATGCACGGCTTTCGGGAATCGCACAAGAAGTGTGGAAAAAGTTTTGTTGCACCGGATGTTCAGCTTAGGTGACGTGAAACAAGTGCATGGTCGTTTACACGTTTAGAGTCAGTGGTAATCTCGTCGCACGTTCGATGCACGGCTTTCGGGAAGCGCACCACAAGTGTGCAGAAAAAATTTGTTGCACTGGATGCGCATCTTGGGTGACGTGGAACAAGTGCACGGTCGTTACCACTTTTGGAGTCAATGGTAATCTCGTCACACGTTCGATGCACGGCTTTCGGGAAGCGCATCGGTGTGCAAAAATTTTGTTGCACCGGATGCTTATCTTAGGTAACGTGGAACAAGTGCATGGTCGTTACCACATTTGGAGTCAATGGTAATCTCATCACACGTTTGATGCACGGCTTTCGGAAATCGCACCAGAAGTGTGGAAAAAAATTTTGTTGCACCGGATGTTCAGCTTAGGTGACGTGAAACAAGTGCATGGTTGTTTCCACGTTTGGAGTCAGTGGTAATCTCATCGCACGTTCGATGCACGGCTTTCGGGAAGCGCACCAGAAGTGTGCAAAAAAATTTTGTTGCACCGGATGCTCATCATAGGTGATGTGGAACAAGTGCACAGTTGTTTCCACGTTTAGAGTCAGTGGTAATCTTGTCGCACGTTCGATGCACGGCTTTCAGGAAGCGCACCACAGGTGTGCAACAATTTTTTGTTGCACCGGATGCTCATCTTACGTGACGTGGAACAACTGCACGGTCATTATCACATTTGGTGTCACTGGTAATCTTGTCGCCGCGTTCGATGCACGGCTTTCGGGAAGCGCACCAGAAGTGTGGGAAAAAGATTTTGTTGCACGAGATGCTCATCTTAGGTGATGTGGAACAAGTGCGGTCTTTTCCACATTTGGAGTTAGTGGTAATCTCGCCGCACGCGTTCGATGCACGACTTTTCGGAGCGCACCACAGGTGTGCAAAAATTTTGTTGCACGGATGCTCATCTCGGGTGATGTGGAACAAGTGTACAGCCGTTACCACATTTGGAGTCGGTGGTAATCTTGTTACACGTTCGATGCACGCTTTTGAAAGCGCACGGAGGTGTGCAAAAAAAAATTTTGTTGCACCGGATGCTCATTTTAGGTGACGTGGAACAAGTGCACGGTCGTTATCACATTTGGAGTCAATGGTAATCTCGTCACCGCGTTCGATGCGGCTTTAGGGAATCGCACAAAGAAGTGTGGAAAAAATTTTTGTTGCACCGGATGCTCAGCTTAGGTGACGTGAAACAAGTGCATGGTCGTTTCCACGTTTGGAGTCGATGGTAATCTCGTCGCACGCGTTCGATGCTCGGCTTTCGGGGGCGCACCACAAGTGTGCAGAAATAATTTGTTGCACGGATGCGCATCTTGGGTGACGTGGAACAAGTGCCGTCGTTACCACATTTGGAGTCAATGGTAATCTCGTCACACGCGTTCGATGCATGGCTTTTCGGGAAGCGCACCAAAAAGTATGCAAAAAAATATTGTTGCACGATGCACATCTTAGGTGATGTGGAACAAGTGCACGGTCGTTTCAACGTTTGGAGTCGGTGGTAATCTCATCCAGCATGTTCGATGCACGGCATTCGGGAAGAGCACCACAAGTGTGCAAAAAATTTTTGTTGCACCGATGCTCATCTAAGATGAGCATCCGGTCCAACAAAATTTTTTTGCCCACCTGTGGTGCGCATCCCGAAAGCCATGCATCGAACGAGCGACGAGATTACCACCGACTCCAAACATGGAAACGACCGCGCACTTGTTCCACGCCACCTAAGATGAGCATCCGTGTAACAAAATTTTTTTGCACACTTCCGGTGCGCTTCCCGGAAGTCGCGGCAAACGAACGCGCGATGAGATTACCACTGACTCCAAACGTGGTAACAACCGCACTTGTTCCACGTCACCTAACATGAGCATCCGGTGCAACAAATTTTTTTCGCGACACTTGTGATGCGCTTCCCGAAAGCCCTGCAATGAACGTGTGACGAGATTACTATTGACTCCAAACGTGGTAACAACCGCGGCACTTGTTCCACGCCACCTAAGATGAGCATCCGGGGCAACAAAATTTTTTTGCACACCTGTGGTGCGCTTCCCGAAAAGCAGTGGGTTGAACGCGGCGATGACATTACCACCGACTCCAAACGTGGTAACGACTGTGCACTTGTTCCACGCCACCTAAGATAAGCATCCGGTGCAACAAAATTTTTTGCACACCTGTTGTGTGCTTCCCGAAAAGCCATGCATCGAACGTGGCGACGAGATTACCACCGACTCCAAACGTGGTAACGACCGCGCACTTGTTCCACGCCACCTAAGTTGAGCACCCGGTGCAACAAATTTTTTTTGCAGACTTGTGGTGCGCTTCCCGAAGCCGTGGATCGAACGTGCGACGAGATTACCATCGACTCCAAACGTGGTAACAACCGTGCACTTGTTCCACGTCACCTAAGATGAGCATCCGGTGCAACAAAATTTTTTTTGCACACCTATGGTGCGCTTCCCAAAAAGCAGTGGATTGAACGTGCGATGAGATTACCACTGACTCCAAACGTGGTAACGACTGTGCACTTGTTCCACGTCACCTAAGATAAGCATCCGATGCAACAAATTTTTTTTGCACACCTGTTGTGTGCTTCCTGAAAGCCATGCATCGAACGTGCAACGAGATTACCACCGACTCCAAACGTGGAAACGACCGTGCACTTGTTCCACCTGACCTAAGATGAGCATCCGTGCAACAAATTTTTTGCACACTTGTTGTGCGCTTCCCGAAAGCAATGCATCGAACGTGCGACGAGATTACCACTGACTCCAAACGTGGTAACGACCGTGCACTTGTTCCACGTCACCTAAGATGAGCATCCGGTGCAACAAAAATTTTTACGCGCCTTCTGGTGCGCTTCCCGAAAGCCGTGCGTCGAACGTGCGACGAGATTACCACTGACTCCAAACGTGGTAACGACCGTGCACTTGTTCCACGTCACCTAACATGAGCATCCGGTGCAACAAATTTTTTTCGCACACTTGTGATGCGGTTCCCAAAAGCCCTGCAATGAACGTGTGACGAGATTACCATTGAGTCCAAACGTGGTAACAACCGTGCACTTGTTCCACGTCACCTAAGATGAGCATCCGGGGCAACAAAATTTTTTTGCACACCTGTGGTGCGCTTCCCGAAAGCAGTGGATTGAACGTGCGATGAGATTACCACCGACTTCAAACGTGGTAACGACTGTGCGCTTGTTCCACGTCACCTAAGATAAGCATCCGGTGCAACAAAATTTTTTGCACACCTGTTGTGTGCTTCCCGAAAAGCCATGCATCGAACGTGCGACGAGATTACCACTGACTCCAAACGTGGTAACGACCGTGCACTTGTTCCACGTCACCTAAGTTGAGCATCCGGCGCAACAAAATTTTTTTACGCACTTCTGGTGCACTTTCCGAAAGCCGTGCGTCGAACGTGCGACGAGATTACCACTGACTCCAAACGTGGAAACGACCGTGCACTTGTTCCACCTGACCAAAGATGAGCATCCGGTGCAACAAAATTTTTTGCACACTTGTTGTGCGCTTCCCGAAAGCAGTGCAACGAACGTGAGACGAGATTACCACTGACTCCAAACGTGGTAACGACCGTGCACTTGTTCCACGTCACCTAAGATGAGCATCCGGTGCAACAAAATTTTTTTACGCACTTCTGGTGTGCTTCCCGAAAGTCGTGCGTCGAACGTGCGATGAGATTACCACTGACGCCAAACGTGGTAACGACCGTGCACTTGTTCCACGTCACCTAAGATGAGCATCCGGTGCAACAAATTTTTTTTGCAGACTTGTGGTGCGCATCCCGAAAGCCGTGGATCAAACGTGCGACGAGATTACCACAGACTCCAAACGTGGTAACAACCGTGCACTTGTTCCACGTCACCTAAGATGAGCATCTGGTGCAACAAAACGACCGTGCACTTGTTCCACGTCACCTAAGATGAGCATCCGGTGCAACAAATTTTTTTTGCACACCTGTTGTGTGCTTCCTGAAAGCCATGCATCGAACGTGCGACGAGATTACCACTGACTCCAAATGTGGAAACGACCGTGCCCTTGTTCCACGTCGCCTTAGATCTGCATCGGGTGCAACAAATTTTTTTGTACACTTCTGGTGCGGTTCACTAAAGCAGTGCATCGAACGTGCGACGAGATTACCACTGACTCCAAACATGGTAACGACCGTGCACTTGTTCCACGCTACCTAAGATGAGCATCCGGTGTAACAAAATTTTTTTGCACACTTCCGGTGCGCTTCCCCGAAAAGTCGTGTGCAACGAACGTGCGATGAGATTACCACTGACTCCAAACGTGGTAACAACCGTGCACTTGTTCCACGTCACCTAACATGAGCATCCGGTGCAACAAATTTTTTTCGCACACTTGTGATGCGCTTCCCGAAAGCCCTGCAATGAACGTGTGACTTGAGTCCAAACGTGGTAACAACCGTGCACTTGTTCCACGTCACCTAAGATGAGCATCCGTGGCAACAAAATTTTTTTGCACACCTGTGGTGCGCTTCCCGAAAGCAGTGCATCGAACGTGCGACGAGATTACCACTGACTCCAAACGTGGTAACGACCGTGCACTAGTTCCACGTCACCTAAGATGAGCCTCCGGTGCAACAAAATTTTTTTACGCACTTCGGTGCGCTTCCGAAAAGCCGTGCGTCGAACGTGCGACGAGATTACCACTCGACTCCAAACGTGGTAACGACCGTGCACTTGTTCCACGTCACCTAACATGAGCATCCGTGCAACAAATTTTTTTTCGCACACTTGTGATGCGGTTCCCAAAAAGCCCCGCAATGAACGTGTGACGAGATTACCATTGAGTCCAAACGTGGTAACAACCGTGCACTTGTTCCACGTCACCTAAGATGAGCATCCGGGGCAACAAAATTTTTTTTTGCACACCTGTGGTGCGCTTCCCGAAAGCAGTGGATTGAACGTGCGATGAGATTACCACCGACTCCAAACGTGGTAACGACTGTGCGCTTGTTCCACGTCACCTAAGATAAGCATCCGGTGCAACAAAATTTTTTTGCACACCTGTTGTGTGCTTCCCCGAAAGCCATGCATCGAACGTGCGACGAGATTACCACTGACTCCAAACGTGGTAACGACCGTGCACTTGTTCCACGTCACCTAAGTTGAGCATCCGGCGCAACAAAATTTTTTTACGCACTTCTGGTGCACTTTCCGAAAGCCGTGCGTTGAACGTGCGACGAGATTAACACTGACTCCAAACGTGGTAACGACCGTGCACTTGTTCCACGTCACCAAAGATGAGCATCCGTGCAACAAATTTTTTTTGCAGACTTGTGGTGCGCTTCCCGCAGGTAGATCGAACGTGCGGCGAGATTATCACTGACTCCAAACGTGGTAAGAACCGTGCACTTGTTCCACGTCACCTAAGATGAGCATCCGGTGCAACAAAATTTTTTTGCACACCTATGGTGCGCTTCCCGAAAGCAATGGATTGAACGTGCGATGAGATTACCACTCGACTCCAAACGTGGTAACGACCGTGCACTTGTTCCACGTCACCTAAGATGAGCATCCGGTGCAACAAAATTTTTTACGCGCGCTTCTGGTGCGCTTCCCGAAAAGTCGTCGTCGAACGTGCGACGAGATTACCACTGACGCCAAACGTGGTAACGACCGTGCACTTGTTCCACGTCACCTAAGATGAGCATCCGGTGCAACAAATTTTTTTTTGCAGACTTGTGGTGCGCATCCCGAAAGCCGTGGATCAAACGTGCGACGAGATTACCACAGACTCCAAACGTGGTAACAACCGTGCACTTGTTCCACGTCACCTAAGATGAGCATCCGGTGCAACAAAACGACCGTGCACTTGTTCCACGTCACCTAAGATGAGCATCCGGTGCAACAAATTTTTTGCACACCTGTTGTGTGCTTCTTCCTGAAAGCCATGCATCGAACGTGCGACGAGATTACCACTGACTCCAAACGTGGAAACGACCGTGCCCTTGTTCCACGTCGCCTTAGATCTGCATCGGGTGCAACAAATTTTTTTGTACACTTCTGGTGCGGTTCACTAAAGCAGTGCATCGAACGTGCGACGAGATTACCGCTGACTCCAAACAAGGTAACGACCGTGCACTTGTTCCACGTCACCTAAGATGAGCATCCGGTCCAACAAAATTTTTTTGCCCACCTGTGGTGCGCATCCCGAAAGCCATGCATCGAACGAGCGACGAGATTACCACTGACTCCAAACATGGAAACGACCGTGCACTTGTTCCACGCTACCTAAGATGAGCATCCGGTGTAACAAAATTTTTTTGCACACTTCCGGTGCGCTTCCCGAAAGTCGTGCAACGAACGTGCGATGAGATTACCACTGACTCCAAACGTGGTAACAACCGTGCACTTGTTCCACGTCACCTAACATGAGCATCCGGAGCAACAAATTTTTTTTCGCACACTTGTGATGCGCTTCCCTTCCAAGCCCTGCAATGAACGTGTGACGAGATTACCATTGACTCCAAACGTGGTAACAACCGTGCACTTGTTCCACGTCACCTAAGATGAGCATCCGGGGCAACAAAATTTTTTTGCACACCTGTGGTGCGCTTCCCGAAAGCAGTGGATTGAACGTGCGATGAGATTACCACCGACTCCAAACGTGGTAACGACCGTGCACTTGTTCCACGTCACCTAAGTTGAGCACCCGGTGCAACAAATTTTTTTTTGCAGACTTGTGGTGCGCTTCCCGGAAGCCGTGGATCGAACGTGCGACGAGATTACCACTGACTCCAAACGTGGTAACAACCGTGCACTTGTTCCACGTCACCTAAGATGAGCATCCGGTGCAACAAAATTTTTTTGCACACCTATGGTGCGCTTCCCGAAAGCAGTGGATTGAACGTGCGATGAGATTACCACTGACTCCAAACGTGGTAACGACTGTGCACTTGTTCCACGTCACCTAAGATAAGCATCCGGTGCAACAAATTTTTTTGCACACCTGTTGTGTGTGCTTCCTGAAAGCCATGCATCGAGCGTGCGACGAGATTACCACTGACTCCAAACGTGGAAACGACCGTGCACTTGTTCCACCTGACCTAAGATGAGCATCCGGTGCAACAAATTTTTTTGCACACTTGTTGTGCGCTTCGAAAGCAATGCATCGAACGTGCGACGAGATTACCACCGACTCCGGGGCGTGGTAACGACCGTGCACTTGTTCCACGTCACCTAAGATGAGCCTCCGGTGCAACAAAATTTTTTTACGCACTTCTGGTGCGCTTCCCCGAAAAGCCGTCTGCGTCGAACGTGCGGCGAGATTACCACCGACTCCAAACGTGGTAACGACCGTGCACTTGTTCCACGTCACTTAACATGAGCATCCGGTGCAACAAATTTTTTTTCGCACACTTGTGATGCGCTTCCCGAAAGCCCTGCAATGAACGTGTGACGAGATTACCATTGAGTCCAAACGTGGTAACAACCGTGCGCTTGTTCCACGTCACCTAAGATGAGCATCCGGGGCAACAAAATTTTTTTGCACACCTGGTGGTGCGCTTCCCGAAAAGCGATGGATTGAACGTGCGATGAGATTACCACCGACTCCAAACGTGGTAACGACTGTGCACTTGTTCCACGTCACCTAAGATAAGCATCCGGTGCAACAAAATTTTTTTGCACACCTGTTGTGTGCTTCCTGAAAGCCATGCATCGAACGTGCGACGAGATTACCACTGACTCCAAACGTGGTAACGACCGTGCACTTGTTCCACGTCACCTAAGTTGAGCATCCGGTGCAACAAAATTTTTTTACGCACTTCTGGTGCACTTTCCGAAAGCCGTGCGTCGAACGTGCGACGAGATTAGCACGACTCCAAACGTGGTAACGACCGTGCACTTGTTCCACGTCACCTAAGATGAGCCTCCGGTGCAACAAAATTTTTTACGCACTTCTGGTGCGCTTCCCGAAGCCGTCGTCGAGCGTGCGACGAGATTACCACTGACTCCAAACGTGGTAACGACCGTGCACTTGTTCCACGTCACCAAAGATGAGCATCCGGTGCAACAAATTTTTTTTTGCAGACTTGTGGTGCGCTTCCCGAAAGCCGTGGATCGAACGTGCGACGAGATTATCACTGACTCCAAACGTGGTAACAACCGTGCACTTGTTCCACGTCACCTAAGATGAGCATCCGGTGCAACAAAATTTTTTTGCACACCTATGGTGCGCTTCCCGAAAGCTGTGGATTGAACGTGCGATGAGATTACCACTGACTCCAAACGTGGTAACGACTGTGCACTTGTTCCACGTCACCTAAGATAAGCATCCGGTGCAACAAATTTTTTTTGCACACCTGTTGTGTGCTTCCTGAAAGCCATGCATCGAACATGCGACGAGATTACCACTGACTCCAAACGTGGTAACGACCGTGCACTTGTTCCACGTCACCTAAGTTGAGCACCCGGTGCAACAAATTTTTTTGCAGACTTGTGGTGCGCTTCCCGAAGCCGTGGATCGAACGTGCGGCGAGATTACCACCGACTCCAAACGTGGTAACGACTGTGCACTTGTTCCACGTCACCTAAGATAAGCATCCGGTGCAACAAAATTTTTTTGCACACCTGTTGCGTGCTTCCCGAAAGCCATGCATCGAACGTGCGACGAGATTACCACTGACTCCAAACGTGGTAACGACCGTGCACTTGTTCCACGTCACCTAAGTTGAGCACCCGGTGCAACAAATTTTTTTTTGCAGACTTGTGGTGCGCTTCCCGGAAGCCGTGGATCGAACGTGCGACGAGATTACCACTGACTCCCAACGTGGTAACAACCGTGCACTTGTTCCACGTCACCTAAGATGAGCATCCGGTGCAACAAAATTTTTTTGCACACCTATGGTGCGCTTCCCGAAAGCAGTGGATTGAACGTGCGATGAGATTACCACTGACTCCAAACGTGGTAACAACTGTGCACTTGTTCCATGTCACCTAAGATAAGCATCCGGTGCAACAAATTTTTTTTGCACACCTGTTGTGTGCTTCCTGAAAGCCATGCATCGAACGTGCGACGAGATTACCACTGACTCCAAACGTGGAAACGACCGTGCACTTGTTCCACCTGACCTAAGATGAGCATCCGGTGCAACAAATTTTTTTGCACACTTGTTGTGCGCTTCCCGAAAGCAATGCATCGAACGTGCGACGAGATTACCACAGACTCCAAACGTGGTAACGACCGTGCACTTGTTCCACGTCACCTAAGATGAGCCTCCGGTGCAACAAAATTTTTTTACGCACTTCTGGTGCGCTTCCCGAAAGCCGTGCGTCGAACGTGCGACGAGATTACCACTGACTCCAAACGTGGTAACGACCGTGCACTTGTTCCACGTCACCTAGCATGAGCATCCGGTGCTACAAATTTTTTTCGCACACTTGTGATGCGCTTCCCGAAAGCCCTGCAATGAACGTGTGACGAGATTACCATTGAGTCCAAACGTGGTAACAACCGTGCGCTTGTTCCACGTCACCTAAGATGAGCATCCGGGGCAACAAAATTTTTTTGCACACCTGTGGTGCGCTTCCCGAAAGCAGTGGATTGAACGTGCGATGAGATTACCACCGACTCCAAACGTGGTAACGACTGTGCACTTGTTCCACGTCACCTAAGATAAGCATCCGGTGCAACAAAATTTTTTTGCACACCTGTTGTGTGCTTCCTGAAAGCCATGCATCGAACGTGCGACGAGATTACCACTGACTCCAAACGTGGTAACGACCGTGCACTTGTTCCACGTCACCTAAGTTGAGCATCCGGTGCAACAAAATTTTTTTACGCGCCATTTTGCACTTTCCGAAAGCCGTCGTCGAATGTGCGGCGAGATTAACACTGACTCCAAACGTGGTAACGACCGTGCACTTGTTCCACGTCACCAAAGATGAGCATCCGTGCAACAAATTTTTTTTGCAGACTTGTGGTGCGCTTCCCGAAAGCCGTGGATCGAACGTGCGACGAGATTATCACTGACTCCAAACGTGGTAACAACCGTGCACTTGTTCCACGTCACCTAAGATGAGCATCCGGTGCAACAAAATTTTTTGCACACCTATGGTGCGCTTCCCGAAAAGCATGGATTGAACGTGCGATGAGATTACCACGACTCCAAACGTGGTAACGACTATGCACTTGTTCCACGTCACCTAAGATAAGCATCCGGTGCAACAAATTTTTTTTGCACACCTGTTGTGTGCTTCCTGAAAGCCATGCATCGAACATGCGACGAGATTACCACTGACTCCAAACGTGGTAACGACCGTGCATTTGTTCCACGTCACCTAAGTTGAGCACCCGGTGCAACAAATTTTTTTTGCAGACTTGTGGTGCGCTTCCCGGAAGCCGTGGATCGAACGTGCGACGAGATTACCACCGACTCCACACGTGGTAACGACTGTGCACTTGTTCCACGTCACCTAAGATGAGCATCCGGTGCAACAAAATTTTTTTGCACACCTATGGTGCGCTTCCCGAAAGCAGTGGATTGAACGTGCGATGAGATTACCACTGACTCCAAATGTGGTAACGACTGTGCACTTGTTCCACGTCACCAAAGATGAGCATCCGGTGCAACAAATTTTTTTTTGCAGACATGTGGTGCGCTTCCCGAAAGCCGTGGATCGAACGTGCGACGAGATTATCACTGACTCCAAACGTGGTAACAACCGTGCACTTGTTCCACGTCACCTAAGATGAGCGTCCGGTGCAACAAAATTTTTTTGCACACCTATGGTGCGCTTCCCGAAAGCAGTGGATTGAACGTGCGATGAGATTACCACTGACTCCAAACGTGGTAACGACCGTGCACTTGTTCCACGTCACCTAACATGAGCATCCGGTGCAACAAATTTTTTTCGCACACTTGTGATGCGCTTCCCGAAAGCCCTGCAATGAACGTGTGACACGATTACCATTGAGTCCAAACGTGGTAACAACCGTGCGCTTGTTCCACGTCACCTAAGATGAGCATCCGGGGCAACAAAATTTTTTTGCACACCTGTGGTGCGCTTCCCGAAAGCAGTGGATTGAACGTGCGATGAGATTACCACCAACTCCAAACGTGGTAACGACTGTGCACTTGTTCCACGTCACCTAATGTAAGCATCCGGTGCAACAAAATTTTTTGCACACCCTGTTGTGTGCTTCCTGAAAGCCATGCATCGAACGTGCGACGAGATTACCACTGACTCCAAACGTGGTAACGACCGTGCACTTGTTCCACGTCACCTAAGTTGAGCATCCGGTGCAACAAAATTTTTTTACGCGCCGGTGCACTTTCCGAAAGCCGTGCGTCGAACGCGTGCGATGAGATTAACACTGACTCCAAACGTGGTAACGACCGTGCACTTGTTCCACGTCACCAAAGATGAGCATCCGGTGCAACAAATTTTTTTTTGCAGACTTGTGGTGCGCTTCCCGAAAGCCGTGGATCGAACGTGCGACGAGATTATCACTGACTCCAAACGTGGTAACAACCGTGCACTTGTTCCACGTCACCTAAGATGAGCATCCGGTGCAATAAAATTTTTTTGCACACCTATGGTGCGCTTCCCGAAAGCAGTGGATTGAACGTGCGATGAGATTACCACTGACTCCAAACGTGGTAACGACTGTGCACTTGTTCCACGTCACCTAGGATAAGCATCCGGTGCAACAAATTTTTTTTGCACACCTGTTGTGTGCTTCCTGAAAGCCATACATCGAACGTGCGACGAGATTACCACTGACTCCAAACGTGGAAACGACCGTGCACTTGTTCCACCTGACCTAAGATGAGCATCCGGTGCAACAAAATTTTTTGCACACTTGTTGTGCGCTTCCCGAAAGCAGTGCAACGAACGTGAGACGAGATTACCACTGACTCCAAACGTGGTAACGACCGTGCACTTTTTCCACGTCACCTAAGATGAGCATCCGGTGCAACAAAATTTTTTTACGCACTTCTGGTGCGCTTCCCGAAAGTCGTGCGTCGAACGTGCGACGAGATTACCACTGACGCCAAACGTGGTAACGACCGTGCACTTGTTCCACGTCACCTAAGATGAGCATCCGGTGCAACAAATTTTTTTTTTGCAGACTTGTGGAGCGCATCCCGAAAGCCGTGGATCAAACGTGCGACGAGATTACCACAGACTCCAAACGTGGTAACAACCGTGCACTTGTTCCACGTCACCTAAGAGAGCATCTGGTGCAACAAAACGACCGTGCACTTGTTCCACGTCTCCTAAGATGAGCATCCGGTGCAACAAATTTTTTTTGCACACCTGTTGTGTGCTTCCTGAAAGCCATGCATCGAACGTGCGACGAGATTACCACTGACCCCAAATGTGGAAACGACCGTGTGCCCTTGTTCCACGCCGCCTTAGATCTGCATCGGATGCAACAAATTTTTTGTACACTTCTGGTGCGGTTCACTAAAGCAGTGCATCGAACGTGCGACGAGATTACCACTGACTCCAAACATGGTAACGACCGTGCACTTGTTCCACGTCACCTAAGATGAGCATCCGGTCCAACAAAATTTTTTTGCCCACCTGTGGTGCGCATCCCGAAAGCCATGCATCGAACGAGCGACGAGATTACCACTGACTCCAAACATGGAAACGACCGTGCACTTGTTCCACGCCACCTAAGATGAGCATCCGGTGTAACAAAATTTTTTGCACACTTCCGGTGCGCTTCCCGAAAGTCGTGCAACGAACGTGCGATGAGATTACCACTCGACTCCAAACGTGGTAACAACCGTGCACTTGTTCCACGTCACCTAACATGAGCATCCGGTGCAACAAATTTTTTTCGCACACTTGTGATGCGCTTCCCGAAAGCCCTGCAATGAACGTGTGACGAGATTACCATTGACTCCAAACGTGGTAACAACCGTGCACTTGTTCCACGTCACCTAAGATGAGCATCCGGGGCAACAAAATTTTTTGCACACCTGTGGTGCGCTTCCCGAAAAGCAGTGGATTGAACGTGCGATGAGATTACCACCGACTCCAAACGTGGTAACGACGTGCACTTGTTCCACGTCACCTAAGATAAGCATCCGGTGCAACAAAATTTTTTTTGCACACCTGTTGTGTGCTTCCCGAAAGCCATGCATCGAACGTGCGACGAGATTACCACTGACTCCAAACGTGGTAATGACCGTGCACTTGTTCCACGTCACCTAAGTTGAGCACCGGTGCAACAAATTTTTTTGCAGACTTGTGGTGCGCCTCCCGGAAGCCGTGGATCGAACGTGCGACGAGATTACCACTGACTCCAAACGTGGTAACAACCGTGCACTTGTTCCACGTCACCTAAGATGAGCATCCGGTGCAACAAAATTTTTTTGCACACCTATGGTGCGCTTCCCGAAAGCAGTGGATTGAACGTGCGATGAGATTACCACTGACTCCAAACGTGGTAACGACTGTGCACTTGTTCCATGTCACCTAAGATAAGCATCCGGTGCAACAAATTTTTTTTGCACACCTGTTGTGTGCTTCCTGAAAGCCATGCATCGAACGTGCGACGAGATTACCACCGACTCCAAACGTGGAAACGACCGTGCACTTGTTCCACCTGACCTAAGATGAGCATCCGGTGCAACAAATTTTTTTGCGCACTTGTTGTGCGCTTCCCGAAAGCAATGCATCGAACGTGCGACGAGATTACCGCTGACTCCAAACGTGGTAACGACCGTGCACTTGTTCCACGTCACCTAAGATGAGCCTCCGGTGCAACAAAATTTTTTTACGCACTTCTGGTGCGCTTCCCGAAAGCCGTGCGTCGAACGTGCGACGAGATTACCACTGACTCCAAACGTGGTAACGACCGTGCACTTGTTCCACGTCACCTAACATGAGCATCCGGTGCAACAAATTTTTTTCGCACACTTGTGATGCGCTTCCCGAAAGCCCCGCAATGAACGTGTGGACGAGATTACCATTGAGTCCAAACGTGGTAACAACCGTGCGCTTGTTCCACGTCACCTAAGATGAGCATCCGGGGCAACAAAATTTTTTGCACACCTGTGGTGCGCTTCCCGCGCAGTGGATTGAACGTGCGATGAGATTACCACCGACTCCAAACGTGGTAACGACTGTGCACTTGTTCCACGTCACCTAAGATAAGCATCCGGTGCAACAAAATTTTTTTGCACACCTGTTGTGTGCTTCCTGAAAGCCATGCATCGAACGTGCGACGAGATTACCACTGACTCCAAACGTGGTAACGACCGTGCACTTGTTCCACGTCACCTAAGTTAAGCATCCGGTGCAACAAAATTTTTTACGCACTTCCGGTGCACTTTCCGAAAAGCCGTCGCGCCGAACGTGCGACGAGATTAACACTGACTCCAAACGTGGTAACGACCGTGCACTTGTTCCACGTCACCAAAGATGAGCATCCGGTGCAACAAATTTTTTTTTGCAGACTTGTGGTGCGCTTCCCGAAAGCCGTGGATCGAACGTGCGACGAGATTATCACTGACTCCAAACGTGGTAACAACCGTGCACTTGTTCCACGTCACCTAAGATGAGCATCCGGTGCAACAAAATTTTTTTTTGCACACCTATGGTGCGCTTCCCGAAAAGCAGTGGATTGAACGTGCGATGAGATTACCATCGACTCCAAACGTGGTAACGACTGTGCACTTGTTCCACGTCACCTAAGATAAGCATCTGGTGCAACAAATTTTGTTTGCACACCTGTTGTGCGCTTCCCGAAAGCCATGCATCGAACGTGCGACGAGATTACCACTGACTCCAAACGTGGAAACGACCGTGCACTTGTTCCACCTGACCTAAGATGAGCATCCGGTGCAACAAAATTTTTTGCACACTTGTTGTGCGCTTCCCGAAAGCAGTGCAACGAACGTGAGACGAGATTACCACTGACTCCACACGTGGTAACGACCGTGCACTTGTTCCACGTCACCTAAGATGAGCATCCGGTGCAACAAAATTTTTTTACGCACTTCTGGTGCGCTTCCCGAAAGTCGTGCGTCGAACGTGCGACGAGATTACCACTGACGCCAAACGTGGTAACGACCGTGCACTTGTTCCACGTCACCTAAGATGAGCATCCGGTGCAACAAATTTTTTTTTGCAGACTTGTGGTGCGCATCCCGAAAGCCGTGGATCAAACGTGCGACGAGATTACCACAGACTCCAAACGTGGTAACAACCGTGCACTTGTTCCACGTCACCTAAGATGAGCATCTGGTGCAACAAAACGACCGTGCACTTGTTCCACGTCACCTAAGATGAGCATCCGGTGCAACAAATTTTTTTTGCACACCTGTTGTGTGCTTCCCCGAAGCCATGCATCGAACGTGCGACGAGATTACCACTGACTCCAAATGTGGAAACGACCGTGCCCTTGTTCCACGTCGCCTTAGATCTGCATCGGGTGCAACAAATTTTTGTACACTTCGGTGCGGTTCACTAAAGCAAAGCATCGAACGTGCGACGAGATTACCACTGACTCCAAACATGGTAACGACCGTGCACTTGTTCCACGTCACCTAAGATGAGCATCCGGTCCAACAAAATTTTTTTGCCCACCTGTGGTGCGCATCCCGAAAGCCATGCATCGAACGGCGACGAGATTACCACTGACTCCAAACATGGAAACGACCGTGCACTTGTTCCACGCCAGCTAAGATGAGCATCCGGTGTAACAAATATTTTTTTGCACACTTCCGGTGCGCTTCCCCGAAAGTCGTGCAACGAACGTGCGATGAGATTACCACTCGACTCCAAACGTGGTAACAACCGTGCACTTGTTCCACGTCACCTAACATGAGCATCCGGTGCAACAAATTTTTTTCGCACACTTGTGATGCGCTTCCCGAAAGCCCTGCAATGAACGTGTGACGAGATTACCATTGACTCCAAACGTGGTAACAACCGTGCACTTGTTCCACGTCACCTAAGATGAGCATCCGGGGCAACAAAATTTTTTTGCACACCTGTGGTGCGCTTCCCGAAAGCAGTGGATTGAACGTGCGATGAGATTATCACCGACTCCAAACGTGGTAACGACTGTGCACTTGTTCCACGTCACCTAAGATAAGCATCCGGTGCAACAAAATTTTTTTGCACACCTGTTGTGTGCTTCCTGAAAGCCATGCATCGAACGTGCGACGAGATTACCACTAACTCCAAACGTGGTAACGACCGTGCACTTGTTCCACGTCACCTAAGTTGAGCACCCGGTGCAACAAATTTTTTTTTGCAGACTTGTGGTGCGCTTCCCGGAAGCCGTGGATCGAACGTGCGACGAGATTACCACTGATTCCAAACGTGGTAACAACCGTGCACTTGTTCCACGTCACCTAAGATGAGCATCCGGTGCAACAAAATTTTTTTGCACACCTATGGTGCGCTTCCCGAAAGCAGTGGATTGAACGTGCGATGAGATTACCACTGACTCCAAACGTGGTAACGACTGTGCACTTGTTCCACGTCACCTAAGATAAGCATCCGGTGCAACAAATTTTTTTTGCACACCTGTTGTGTGCTTCCTGAAAGCCATGCATCGAACGTGCGACGAGATTACCACTGACTCCAAATGTGGAAACGACCGTGCCCTTGTTCCACGTCGCCTTAGATCTGCATCGGGTGCAACAAATTTTTTTGTACACTTCGCGCGTTCACTAAAGCAGTGCATCGAACGTGCGACGAGATTACCACTGACTCCAAACATGGTAACGACCGTGCACTTGTTCCACGTCACCTAAGATGAGCATCCGGTCCAACAAAATTTTTTTGCCCACCTGTGGTGCGCATCCCGAAAGCCATGCATCGAACGAGCGACGAGATTACCACTGACTCCAAACATGGAAACGACCGTGCACTTGTTCCACGCCACCTAAGATGAGCATCCGGTGTAACAAAATTTTTTTGCACACTTCCGGTGCGCTTCCCGAAAGTCGTGCAACGAACGTGCGATGAGATTACCACTGACTCCAAACGTGGTAACAACCGTGCACTTGTTCCACGTCACCTAACATGAGCATCCGGTGCAACAAATTTTTTTCGCACACTTGTGATGCGCTTCCCGAAAGCCCTGCAATGAACGTGTGACGAGATTACCATTGACTCCAAACGTGGTAACAACCGTGCACTTGTTCCACGTCACCTAAGATGAGCATCCGGGGCAACAAAATTTTTTTGCACACCTGTGGTGCGCTTCCCGAAAGCAGTGGATTGAACGTGCGATGAGATTACCACCGACTCCAAACGTGGTAACGACTGTGCACTTGTTCCACGTCACCTAAGATGAGCATCCGGTGCAACAAAATTTTTTTGCACACCTGTTGTGTGCTTCCTGAAAGCCATGCATCGAACGTGCGACGAGATTACCACTGACTCCAAACGTGGTAACGACCGTGCACTTGTTCCACGTCACCTAAGTTGAGCACCCGGTGCAATAAATTTTTTTTTGCAGACTTGTGGTGCGCTTCCCGGAAGCCGTGGATCGAACGTGCGACGAGATTACCACTGACTCCAAACGTGGTAACAACCGTGCACTTGTTCCACGTCACCTAAGATGAGCATCCGGTGCAACAAAATTTTTTTGCACACCTATGGTGCGCTTCCCGAAAGCAGTGGATTGAATGTGCGATGAGATTACCACTGACTCCAAACGTGGTAACGACTGTGCACTTGTTCCACGTCACCTAAGATAAGCATCCGGTGCAACAAATTTTTTTGCACACCTGTTGTGTGCTTCCCCGAAAAGCCATGCATCGAACGTGCGACGAGATTACCACCGACTCCAAACGTGGAAACGACCGTGCACTTGTTCCACCTGACCTAAGATGAGCATCCGGTGCAACAAATTTTTTTGCACACTTGTTGTGCGCTTCCCGAAAGCAATGCATCGAACGTGCGACGAGATTACCGCTGACTCCAAACGTGGTAACGACCGTGCACTTGTTCCACGTCACCTAAGATAAGCCTCCGGTGCAACAAAAATTTTTTACGCACTTCGGTGCGCTTCCCCGAAGCCGTCGTCGAACGTGCGACGAGATTACCACTGACTCCAAACGTGGTAACGACCGTGCACTTGTTCCACGTCACCTAACATGAGCATCCGGTGCAACAAATTTTTTTCGCACACTTGTGATGCGCTTCCCGAAAGCCCTGCAATGAACGTGTGACGAGATTACCATTGAGTCCAAACGTGGTAACAACCGTGCGCTTGTTCCACGTCACCTAAGATGAGCATCCGGGGCAACAAAATTTTTTTGCACACCTGTGGTGCGCTTCCCGAAAGCAGTGGATTGAACGTGCGATGAGATTACCACCGACTCCAAACGTGGTAACGACTGTGCACTTGTTCCACGTCACCTAAGATAAGCATCCGGTGCAACAAAATTTTTTTGCACACCTGTTGTGTGCTTCCCGAAAGCCATGCATCGAACGTGCGACGAGATTACCACTGACTCCAAACGTGGTAACGACCGTGCACTTGTTCCACGTCACCTAAGATGAGCATCCGGTGCAACAAAATTTTTTACGCACTTCGTTGCACTTTCCGAAAGCCGTCGCGTCGAACGTGCGACGAGATTAACACCGACTCCAAACGTGGTAACGACCGTGCACTTGTTCCACGTCACCAAAGATGAGCATCCGGTGCAACAAATTTTTTTTGCAGACTTGTGGTGCGCTTCCCGAAAGCCGTGGATCGAACGTGCGACGAGATTACCACTGACTCCAAACGTGGTAACAACCGTGCACTTGTTCCACGTCACCTAAGATGAGCATCCGGTGCAACAAAATTTTTTTGCACACCTATGGTGCGCTTCCCGAAAGCAGTGGATTGAACGTGCGATGAGATTACCACTGACTCCAAACGTGGTAACGACTGTGCACTTGTTCCACGTCACCTAAGATAAGCATCCGGTGCAACAAATTTTTTTTGCACACCTGTTGTGTGCTTCCTGAAAGCCATGCATCGAACGTGCGACGAGATTACCACTGACTCCAAACGTGGAAACGACCGTGCACTTGTTCCACCTGACCTAAGATGAGCATCCGGTGCAACAAAATTTTTTGCACACTTGTTGTGCGCTTCCCGAAAGCGATTGCAACGAACGTGAGACGAGATTACCACTGACTCCAAACGTGGTAACGACCGTGCACTTGTTCCACGTCACCTAAGATGAGCATCCGGTGCAACAAATTTTTTTTTGCGACTTGTGGTGCGCATCCCGAAAGAACGTGGATCAAGCGTGCGACCGATTGTTCCAGACACCTAAATGAGCATGGTAACAACCCTTTTTTTGCACTTGTTCCACCCGAAAAAGCCGTCACCTAAGATGAGCATCTCAAACGTGGTAACAACCGCGATGCTTGTTCCACAACAAAGATGGGCATCCGGTGCAACTTGTTCCACGTCACCTAAGATGAGCATCCGGTGCAACAAATTTTTTTTTGCACACCTGTTGTGTGCTTCCCGAAAGCCATGCATCGAACGTGCGACGAGATTACCATTGACTCCAAACATGGTAACGACCGTGCACTTGTTCCACGTCCACCTTAGATGAGCATCCGGTGCAACAAATTTTTTTGCACACCTGTTGTGTGCATCCCACTAAAGCCATGCATCGAACGGCGACGAGATTACCACTGACTCCAAACATGGAAACGACCGTGCACTTGTTCCACGCCACCAAAGATGAGCATCCGGTCCAACAAAATTTTTTTTGCACACTTCGGTGCGCATCCCGAAAGCCATGCATTGAACGCGCGATGAGATTACCACTGACTCCAAACGTGGTAACGACCGTGCACTTGTTCCACGCCACCTAAGATGAGCATCCGGTGCAACAAATTTTTTTTCGCACACTTGTGATGCGCTTCCCCCGAAGCCCTGCAATGAACGTGTGACGAGATTACCATTGACTCCAAACGTGGTAACAACCGTGCACTTGTTCCACGTCACCTAAGATGAGCATCCGGGGCAACAAATTTTTTGCACACCTGTGGTGCGCTTCCCGAAAGCCCTGGATTGGACGTGCGATGAGATTACCACCGACTCCAAACGTGGTAATGACTGTGCACTTGTTCCACGTCACCTAAGATGAGCACCCGGTGCAACAAATTTTTTTGCAGACTTGTGGTGCGCTTCCCGAAAGCCGTGGATCGAACGTGCGATGAGATTACCACCGACTCCAAACGTGGTAACAACCGTGCACTTGTTCCACGTCACCTAAGATGAGCATCCGGTGCAACAAAATTTTTTTGCACACCTATGATGCGCTTCCCGAAAGCCATGGATTGAACGTGCGATGAGATTACCACTGACTCCAAACGTGGTAACGACCGTGCACTTGTTCCACGTCACCTAAGATAAGCATCCGGTGCAACAAATTTTTTTTACACACCTGTTGTGTGCTTCCCGAAAAGCCATGCATCGAACGTGCGACGAGATTACCACGACTCCAAACGTGGAAACGACCGTGCACTTGTTCCACGTCACCTAAGATGAGCATCCGGTGCAACAAATTTTTTTGCACACTTGTTGTGCGCTTCCCCGAAAAGCAATGCATCGAACGTGCGGCGAGATTACCACCGACTCCAAACGTGGTAACGAACCGTGCACACTTGTTCCACGTCACCTAAGATGAGCCTCCGGTGCAACAAAATTTTTTTGCACACCTATGGTGCGCTTCCCCCGAAGCCGTGGATTGAACGTGCGACGAGATTACCACCGACTCCAAACGTGGTAACGACCGTGCACTTGTTCCACGTCACCTAACATGAGCATCCGGTGCAACAAATTTTTTTCGCACACTTGTGATGCGCTTCCCGAAAGCCCTGCAATGAACGTGTGACGAGATTACCATTGAGTCCAAACGTGGTAACAACCGTGCACTTGTTCCACGTCACCTAAGATGAGCATCCGGGGCAACAAAATTTTTTTTGCACTTGTGGTGCGCTTCCCGAAAAGCCGTGGATTGAAACGTGCGATGAGATTACCACCGACTCCAAACGTGGTAACAACCGTGCACTTGTTCCACGTCACCTAAGATAAGCATCCGGTGCAACAAAATTTTTTTCACACACCTGTTGTGTGCATCCCCAACAAATTTTTTTGCCATGCATCGAGCGTGCGATGCGAGATTACCACTTGACTCCAAACGTGGTAACGACCGTGCACTTGTTCCACGTCACCTAAGTTGAGCATCCGGTGCAACAAAATTTTTTACGCACTTCTGCTGCACTTCACTAAAGCCGTGCATCGAATGTGCGACGAGATTAACACTGACTCCAAACGTGGTAACGACCGTGCACTTGTTCCACGTCACCAAAGATGAGCATCCGGG
Organism: Chrysopogon serrulatus; assembly: GCA_015844335.1. Lineage (NCBI taxonomy): Eukaryota > Viridiplantae > Streptophyta > Magnoliopsida > Poales > Poaceae > Chrysopogon > Chrysopogon serrulatus. The sequence continues at coordinate 214,058 of JADLZL010003020.1, read as the reverse complement.
GCAACAAAATTTTTTTGCACACCTGTGGTGCGCTTCCCGAAAGCAGTGGATTGAACGTGCGATGAGATTACCACCGACTCCAAACGTGGTAACGACTGTGCACTTGTTCCACGTCACCTAAGTTGAGCACCCGGTGCAACAAATTTTTTTTTGCAGACTTGTGGTGCGCTTCCCGGAAGCCGTGGATCGAACGTGCGACGAGATTACCACTGACTCCAAACGTGGTAACAACCGTGCACTTGTTCCACGTCACCTAAGATGAGCATCCGGTGCAACAAAATTTTTTTGCACACCTATGGTGCGCTTCCCCGAAAAGCAAAGTGGATTGAACGTGCGATGAGATTACCACTGACTCCAAACGTGGTAACGACTGTGCACTTGTTCCACGTCACCTAAGATAAGCATCCGGTGCAACAAATTTTTTTTGCACACCTGTTGTGTGCTTCCTGAAAGCCATGCATCGAACGTGCGACGAGATTACCACTGACTCCAAACGTGGAAACGACCGTGCACTTGTTCCACCTGACCTAAGATGAGCATCCGGTGCAACAAATTTTTTTGCACACTTGTTGTGCGCTTCCCGAAAGCAATGCATCGAACGTGCGACGAGATTACCACTGACTCCAGACGTGGTAACGACCGTGCACTTGTTCCACGTCACCTAAGATGAGCCTCCGGTGCAACAAAATTTTTTTACGCACTTCTGGTGCGCTTCCCGAAAGCCGTGCGTCGAACGTGCGACGAGATTACCACTGACTCCAAACGTGGTAACGACCGTGCACTTGTTCCACGTCACCTAACATGAGCATCCGGTGCAACAAATTTTTTTCGCACACTTGTGATGCGCTTCCCGAAAGCCCTGCAATGAACGTGTGACGAGACTACCATTGAGTCCAAACGTGGTAACAACCGTGCGCTTGTTCCACGTCACCTAAGATGAGCATCCGGGGCAACAAAATTTTTTTGCACACCTGTGGTGCGCTTCCCGAAAGCAGTGGATTGAACGTGCGATGAGATTACCACCGACTCCAAACGTGGTAACGACTGTGCACTTGTTCCACGTCACCTAAGATAAGCATCCGGTGCAACAAAATTTTTTTGCACACCTGTTGTGTGCTTCCTGAAAGCCATGCATCGAACGTGCGACGAGATTACCACTGACTCCAAACGTGGTAACGACCGTGCACTTGTTCCACGTCACCTAAGTTGAGCATCCGGTGCAACAAAATTTTTTTACGCACTTCTGTTGCACTTTCCGAAAGCCGTGCGTCGAATGTGCGACGAGATTAACACTGACTCCAAACGTGGTAACGACCGTGCACTTGTTCCACGTCACCAAAGATGAGCATCCGGGGCAACAAAATTTTTTTGCACACCTGTGGTGCGCTTCCCGAAAGCCGTGGATTGAACGTGCGATGAGATTACCACCGACTCAAACGTGGTAACGACGTGCACTTGTTCCACGTCACCTAAGTTGAGCACCCGGTGCAACAAATTTTTTTTGCAGACTTGTGGTGCGCTTCCCGGAAGCCGTGGGATCGAACGTGCGACGAGATTACCACTGACTCCAAACGTGGTAACAACCGTGCACTTGTTCCACGTCACCTAAGATGAGCATCCGGTGCAACAAAATTTTTTTGCACACCTATGGTGCGCTTCCCGAAAAGCAAAGTGGATTGAACGTGCGATGAGATTACCACTGACTCCAAACGTGGTAACGACGTGCACTTGTTCCACGTCACCTAAGATAAGCATCCGGTGCAACAAATTTTTTTTTTGCACACCTGTTGTGTGCTTCCTGAAAGCCATGCATCGAACGTGCGACGAGATTACCACTGACTCCAAACGTGGAAACGACCGTGCACTTGTTCCACCTGACCTAAGATGAGCATCCGGTGCAACAAATTTTTTTGCACACTTGTTGTGCGCTTCCCGAAAGCAATGCATCGAACGTGCGACGAGATTACCACTGACTCCGGGCGTGGTAACGACCGTGCACTTGTTCCACGTCACCTAAGATGAGCCTCCGGTGCAACAAAATTTTTTACGCACTTCCACGGTGCGCTTCCCGAAAGCCGTGCATCGAACGTGCGACGAGATTACCACTGACTCCAAACGTGGTAACGACCGTGCACTTGTTCCACGTCACCTAACATGAGCATCCGGTGCAACAAATTTTTTTCGCACACTTGTGATGCGCTTCCCGAAAGCCCTGCAATGAACGTGTGACGAGACTACCATTGAGTCCAAACGTGGTAACAACCGTGTGCTTGTTCCACGTCACCTAAGATGAGCATCCGGGGCAACAAAATTTTTTTGCACACCTGTGGTGCGCTTCCCGAAAGCAGTGGATTGAACGTGCGATGAGATTACCACCGACTCCAAACGTGGTAACGACTGTGCACTTGTTCCACGTCACCTAAGATAAGCATCCGGTGCAACAAAATTTTTTTGCACACCTGTTGTGTGCTTCCTGAAAGCCATGCATCGAACGTGCGGACGAGATTACCACCGACTCCAAACGTGGTAACGACCGTGCACTTGTTCCACGTCACCTAAGTTGAGCATCCGGTGCAACAAAATTTTTTTACGCACTTCTGTTGCACTTTCCGAAAGCCGTGCGTCGAATGTGCGACGAGATTAACACTGACTCCAAACGTGGTAACGACCGTGCACTTGTTCCACGTCACCAAAGATGAGCATCCGGTGCAACAAATTTTTTTTTGCAGACTTGTGGTGCGCTTCCCGAAAGCCGTGGATCGAACGTGCGACGAGATTATCATCGACTCCAAACGTGGTAACAACCGTGCACTTGTTCCACGTCACCTAAGATGAGCATCCGGTGCAACAAAATTTTTTTGCACACCTATGGTGCGCTTCCCGAAAGCAGTGGATTGAACGTGCGATGAGATTACCACTGACTCCAAACGTGGTAACGACTGTGCACTTGTTCCACGTCACCTAAGATAAGCATCCGGTGCAACAAATTTTTTTTGCACACCTGTTGTGTGCTTCCTGAAAGCCATGCATCGAACGTGCGACGAGATTACCACTGACTCCAAACGTGGAAACGACCGTGCACTTGTTCCACCTGACCTAAGATGAGCATCCGGTGCACAAAATTTTTTGCACACTTGTTGTGCGCTTCCCGAAAGCAGTGCAACGAACGTGAGACGAGATTACCACTGACTCCAAACGTGGTAACGACCGTGCACTTGTTCCACGTCACCTAAGATGAGCATCCGGTGCAACAAATTTTTTTTTGCAGACTTGTGGTGCGCATCCCGAAAGCCGTGGATCAAACGTGCGACGAGATTACCACAGACTCCAAACGTGGTAACAACCGTGCACCTGTTCCACGTCACCTAAGATGAGCATCTGGTGCAACAAAACGACCGTGCACTTCTTCCACGTCACCTAAGATGAGCATCCGGTGCAACAAATTTTTTTTGCACACCTGTTGTGTGCTTCCTGAAAGCCGTGCATCGAACGTGCGACGAGATTACCATTGACTCCAAACATGGTAACGACCGTGCACTTGTTCCACGTCACCTAAGATGAGCATCCGGTGCAACAAATTTTTTTTGCACACCTGTTGTGTGCATCCCGAAAGCCATGCATCGAACGAGCGACGAGATTACCACTGACTCCAAACATGGAAACGACCGTGCACTTGTTCCACGCCACCTAAGATGAGCATCCGGTGTAACAAAATTTTTTTGCACACTTCCGGTGCGCTTCCCGAAAGTCGTGCAACGAACGTGCGATGAGATTACCACTGACTCCAAACGTGGTAACAACCGTGCACTTGTTCCACGTCACCTAACATGAGCATCCGGTGCAACAAATTTTTTTCGCACACTTGTGATGCGCTTCGAAAGCCCCCGCAATGAACGTGTGACGAGATTACCGTTGACTCCAAACGTGGTAACAACCGTGCACTTGTTCCACGTCACCTAAGATGAGCATCCGGGGCAACAAAATTTTTTTTTGCACACCTGTGGTGCGCTTCCCGAAAGCAGTGGATTGAACGTGCGATGAGATTACCACCACCGACTCCAAACGTGGTAACGACTGTGCACTTGTTCCACGTCACCTAAGATAAGCATCCGGTGCAACAAAATTTTTTTGGCACACCTGTTGTGTGCTTCCCGAAAGCCATGCATCGAACGTGCGACGAGATTACCACGACTCCAAACGTGGTAACGACCGTGCACTTGTTCCACGTCACCTAAGTTGAGCACCCGTGCAACAAATTTTTTTGCAGACTTGTGGTGCGCTTCCGAAAGCCGTGGATCGAACGTGCGACGAGATTACCACTGACTCCAAACGTGGTAACAACCGTGCACTTGTTCCACGTCACCTATGATGAGCATCTGGTGCAACAAAATTTGTTTGCACACTTGTGGTGCGCTTCCCGAAAGCCGTGGATCGAGCCTGCGACGAGATTACCACCGACTCCAAACGTGGAAATGACCGTGCCCTTGTTCCACGTCGCCTTAGATGTGCATCCGGTGCAACAAATTTTTTTTTTTATACACTTCTGGTGCGGTTCACTAAAGCCGCATCGAACGTGCGATGAGATTACCATTAACTCCAAACGTGGTAACGACTGTGCACTTGTTCCACGTCACCTAAGATGAGCATCCGGTGCAACAAATTTTTTTTTTTGCACCTGTTGTGTGCTTCCCCGAAAGCCATGCATCGAACGTGCGGCGAGATTATCACCGACTCCAAACGTGGAAAACGACCGTGCACTTGTTCCACCTGACCTAAGATGAGCATCCGGTGCAACAAAATTTTTGCACACTTGTTGTGCGCTTCCCGAAAGCAGTGCATCGAACGTGCGACGAGATTACCACCGACTCTCAAACATGGTAACGACCGTGCACTTGTTCCACGTCACCTAAGATGAGCCTCCGGTGCAACAAAATTTTTTTACGCATTTCCGGTGCGCGCTTCCCGAAAGCCGTGCGTCCGAACGCGTGCGACGAGATTACCACCGACTCCGAACATGGTAATGACCGTGCACTTGTTCCACGTCACCTAAGATGAGCATCCAGTGCAACAAATTTTTTTTTGCAGACTTGTGGTGCGCTTCCCGAAAGTCGTGGATCGAACGTGCAACGAGATTACCACTGACTCCAAACGTGGTAACGACTGTGCACTTGTTCCACGTCACCTAAGATGAGCATCCGGTGCAACAAATTTTTTTTGCACACCTGTTGTGTGCTTCCTGAAAGCCATGCATCGAACATGCGGCGAGATTATCACTGACTCCAAACGTGGAAACGACCGTGCACTTGTTCCACCTGACCTAAGATGAGCATCCGGTGCAACAAAATTTTTTGCACACTTGTTGTGTGCTTCCCGAAAGCAGTGCATCGAACGTGCGACGAGATTACCACCGACTCCAAACATGGTAACGACCGTGCACTTGTTCCACGCCACCTAAGATGAGCCTCCGGTGCAACAAAAATTTTTACGCACCTCGGTGCGCTTCCCGAAAGCCGTCGGCCGAACGTGCGACGAGATTACCACCGACTCCAAACATGGTAACGACCGCACTTGTTCCACGTCACCTAAGATGAGCATCCAAAGCAACAAATTTTTTTGCAGACTTGTGGTGCGCTTCCCCCGAAAGTCGTGGATCGAACGTCTGCGACGAGATTACCACCGACTCCAAAGTGGTAACTACCGTGCACTTGTTCCACGTCACCTAAGATGAGCATCTGGTGCAACAAAATTTTTTTGCACACTTGTGGTGCGCTTCCCGAAAGCTGTGGATCGAGCCTGCGACGAGATTACCATCGACTCCAAACGTGGAAACGACCGTGCCCTTGTTCCACGCCGCCTTAGATCTGCATCCGGTGCAACAAATTTTTTGTACACTTCGGTGCGGTTCACTAAAGCCGCATCGAACGTGCGATGAGATTACCATTAACTCCAAACGTGGTAAACGATCGTGCACTTGTTCCACGTCACCTAAGATGAGCATCCGGTCCAACAAATTTTTTTTGCCCACCTGTGGTGCGCATCCCGAAAGCCATGCATCGAACGAGCGACGAGATTACCACCGACTCCAAACATGGAAACGACCGTGCACTTGTTCCACGCCACCTAAGATGAGCATCCGGTGTAACAAAATTTTTTTGCACACTTCCGTGCGCTTCCCGAAAGTCGTGCATCGAACGTGCGATGAGATTACCACTGACTCCAAACGTGGTAACGACCGTGCACTTGTTCCACGTCACCTAACATGAGCATCCGGTGCAACAAATTTTTTGAACACTTGTGATGCGCTTCCCCCGAAAGCCCTGCAATGAACGTGTGACGAGATTACCATTGACTCCAAACGTGGTAACAACCGCACTTGTTCCACGTCACCTAAGATGAGCATCCGGGGCAACAAAATTTTTTGCACACCTGTGGTGCGCTTCCCGAAAGCAGTGGATTGAACGTGCGATGAGATTACCACCGACTCCAAACGTGGTAACGACTGTGCACTTGTTCCACGTCACCTAAGATAAGCATCCGGTGCAACAAAATTTTTTTGCACACCTGTTGTGTGCTTCCTGAAAGCCATGCATCGAACGTGCGACGAGATTACCACTGACTCCAAACGTGGTAACGACCGTGCACTTGTTCCACGTCACCTAAGTTGAGCACCCGGTGCAACAAATTTTTTTGCAGACTTGTGGTGCGCTTCCCGGAAGCCGTGGATCGAACGTGCGACGAGATTACCACTGACTCCAAACGTGGTAACAACCGTGCACTTGTTCCACGTCACCTAAGATGAGCATCCGGTGCAACAAAATTTTTTGCACACCTATGGTGCGCTTCCCGAAAAAGCGTCGATTGAACGTGCGATGAGATTACCACTGACTCCAAACGTGGTAACGACTGCGGCACTTGTTCCACGTCACCTAAGATAAGCATCCGTGCAACAAAATTTTTTGCACACCTGTTGTGTGCTTCCTGAAAGCCATGCATCGAACGTGCGACGAGATTACCACTGACTCCAAACGTGGTAACGACCGTGCACTTGTTCCACGTCACCTAAGTTGAGCACCCGGTGCAACAAATTTTTTTTTGCAGACTTGTGGTGCGCTTCCCGGAAGCCGTGGATCGAACGTGCGACGAGATTACCACTGACTCCAAACGTGGTAACAACCGTGCACTTGTTCCACGTCACCTAAGATGAGCATCCGGTGCAACAAAATTTTTTTGCACACCTATGGTGCACTTCCCGAAAAGCAAAGGGATTGAACGTGCGATGAGATTACCACCGACTCCAATCGTGGTAACGACCGTGCACTTGTTCCACGTCACCTAAGATAAGCATCCGGTGCAACAAATTTTTTTTGCACACCTGTTGTGTGCTTCCTGAAAGCCATGCATCGAACGTGCGACGAGATTACCACTGACTCCAAACGTGGTTACTACCGTGCACTTGTTCCACGTCACCTAACATGAGCATCCGGTGCAACAAATTTTTTTGAACACTTGTGATGCGCTTCCCGAAAGCCCTGCAATGAACGTGTGACGAGATTACCATTGACTCCAAACGTGGTAACAACCGTGCACTTGTTCCACGCCACCTAAGATGAGCATCCGGGGCAACAAAATTTTTTGCACACCTGTGGTGCGCTTCCCGAAAGCAAAGTGGATTGAACGTGCGATGAGATTACCACCGACTCCAAACGTGGTAACGACCGTGCACTTGTTCCACGTCACCTAAGATAAGCATCCGGTGCAACAAAATTTTTTTGCACACCGTTGTGTGTGCTTCCCCGAAAGCCATGCATCGAACGTGCGACGAGATTACCATCGACTCCAAACGTGGTAACGACCGTGCACTTGTTCCACGTCACCTAAGTTGAGCACCCGTGCAACAAATTTTTTTGCAGACTTGTGGTGCGCTTCCCGAAGCCGTGGATCGAACGCGCGACGAGATTACCATCGACTCCAAACGTGGTAACAACCGTGCACTTGTTCCACGTCACCTAAGATGAGCATCCGGTGCAACAAAATTTTTTGCACACCTATGGTGCGCTTCCCGAAAGCAGTCGATTGAACGTGCGATGAGATTACCACCGACTCCAAACGTGGTAACGACGTGCACTTGTTCCACGCCACCTAAGATAAGCATCCGGTGCAACAAAATTTTTTGCACACCTGTTGTGTGCTTCCCGAAAGCCATGCATCGAACGTGCGGCGACGAGATTACCACTGACTCCAAACGTGGTAACGACCGTGCACTTGTTCCACGTCACCTAAGTTGAGCACCGGTGCAACAAATTTTTTTGCAGACTTGTGGTGCGCTTCCGGAAGCCGTGGATCGAACGTGCGACGAGATTACCATCGACTCCAAACGTGGTAACAACCGTGCACTTGTTCCACGTCACCTAAGATGAGCATCCGGTGCAACAAAATTTTTTGCACACCTATGGTGCACTTCCCGAAAGCAAAGGGATTGAACGTGCGATGAGATTACCACCGACTCCAATCGTGGTAACGACCGTGCACTTGTTCCACGTCACCTAAGATATGCATCCGGTGCAACAAATTTTTTTGCACACCTGTTGTGTGCTTCCCGAAAAGCCATGCATCGAACGTCGCGACGAGATTACCACTGACTCAAACGTGGTTACTACCGCACTTGTTCCACGTCACCTATGATGAGCATCCGGTGCAACAAAATTTGTTTGCACACTTGTGGTGCGCTTCCCGAAAGCCGTGGATCGAGCCTGCGACGAGATTACCACCGACTCCAAACGTGGAAATGACCGTGCCCTTGTTCCACGTCGCCTTAGATGTGCATCCGGTGCAACAAATTTTTTTTACACTTCTGGTGCGGTTCACTAAAGCCGTGCATCGAACGCGTGCGATGAGATTACCATTAACTCCAAACGTGGTAACGACCGTGCACTTGTTCCACGTCACCTAAGATGAGCATCCGGTGCAACAAATTTTTTTGCACACCTGTTGTGTGCTTCCTGAAAGCCATGCATCGAACGTGCGGCGAGATTATCACTGACTCCAAACGTGGAAACGACCGTGCACTTGTTCCACCTGACCTAAGATGAGCATCCGGTGCAACAAAATTTTTTGCACACTTGTTGTGCGCTTCCCGAAAGCAAAGCATCGAACGTGCGACGAGATAACCACCGACTCCAAACATGGTAACGACCGTGCACTTGTTCCACGTCACCTAAGATGAGCCTCCGTGCAACAAAATTTTTTTACGCATTTCCGTGCGCTTCCCGAAAGCCGTCGGCGTCGAACGATGCGACGAGATTACCACCGACTCGAACATGGTAATGACCGTGCACTTGTTCCACGTCACCTAAGATGAGCATCCAAAGCAACAAATTTTTTTTTTGCAGACTTGTGGTGCGCTTCCCGAAAGTCGTGGATCGAACGTGCAACGAGATTACCACCGACTCCAAACGTGGTAACGATCGTGCACTTGTTCCACGTCACCTAAGATGAGCATCCGGTGCAACAAATTTTTTGCACACCTGTTGTGTGCTTCCCGAAAGCCATGCATCGAACATGCGGCGAGATTATCACGACTCCAAACGTGGAAACGACCGTGCACTTGTTCCACCTGACCTAAGATGAGCATCCGGTGCAACAAAATTTTTTGCACACTTGTTGTGTGCTTCCCGAAAGCGAAGCATCGAACGTGCGACGAGATTACCACCGACTCCAAACATGGTAACGACCGTGCACTTGTTCCACGTCACCTAAGATGAGCCTCCTGTGCAACAAAAATTTTTACGCACTTCCGTGCGCTTCCCGAAAAGCCGTCGCGTCGAACGTGCGACGAGATTACCACCGACTCCAAACATGGTAACGACCGTGCACTTGTTCCACGTCACCTAAGATGAGCATCCAAAGGCAACAAATTTTTTTTTGCAGACTTGTGGTGCGCTTCCCGAAAGTCGTGGATCGAACGTGCGACGAGATTACCACTGACTCCAAAGTGGTAACTACCGTGCACTTGTTCCACGTCACCTAAGATGAGCATCTGGTGCAACAAAATTTTTTTGCACACTTGTGGTGCGCTTCCCGAAAGCTGTGGGATCGAGCCTGCGACGAGATTACCACCGACTCCAAACGTGGAAACGACCGTGCCCTTGTTCCACGTCGCCTTAGATCTGCATCCGGTGCAACAAATTTTTTTGTACACTTCTGGTGCGGTTCACTAAAGCCGTGCATCGAACGTGCGATGAGATTACCATTAACTCCAAACGTGGTAAACGACCGTGCACTTGTTCCACGTCACCTAAGATGAGCATCCGGTCCAACAAATTTTTTTTGCCAACCTGTGGTGCGCATCCCGAAAGCCATGCATCGAACGAGCGACGAGATTACCACCGACTCCAAACATGGAAACGACCGTGCACTTGTTCCACGCCACCTAAGATGAGCATCCGGTGTAACAAAATTTTTTTGCACACTTCCGGTGCGCTTCCCCGAAGTCGTGCATCGAACGTGCGATGAGATTACCACTCGACTCCAAACGTGGTAACGACCGTGCACTTGTTCCACGTCACCTAACATGAGCATCCGGTGCAACAAATTTTTTTCGAACACTTGTGATGCGCTTCCCGAAAGCCCTGCAATGAACGTGTGACGAGATTACCATTGACTCCAAACGTGGTAACAACCGTGCACTTGTTCCACGTCACCTAAGATGAGCATCCGGGGCAACAAAATTTTTTTGCACACCTGTGGTGCGCTTCCCGAAAGCCGTGGATTGAACGTGCGATGAGATTACCACCGACTCCAAACGTGGTAATGACTGTGCACTTGTTCCACGTCACCTAAGATAAGCATCCGGTGCAACAAATTTTTTTTGCACACCTGTTGTGTGCTTCCTGAAAGCCATGCATCGAACGTGCGACGAGATTACCACTGACTCCAAACGTGGTAACGACCGTGCACTTGTTCCACGTCACCTAAGTTGAGCACCCGGTGCAACAAATTTTTTTTTGCAGACTTGTGGTGCGCTTCCCGGAAGCCGTGGATCGAACGTGCGACGAGATTACCACCGACTCCAAACGTGGTAACAACCGTGCATTTGTTCCACGTCACCTAAGATGAGCATCGATTGCAACAAAATTTTTTGCACACCTATGGTGCGCTTCCCGCGCAAAGGGATTGAACGTGCGATGAGATTACCACCGACTCCAAACGTGGTAACGATCCGTGCACTTGTTCCACGTCACCTAAGATAAGCATCCGGTGCAACAAAATTTTTTGCACACCTGTTGTGTGCTTCCCGAAAGCCATGCATCGAACGTCGCGACGAGATTACCACTAACTCCAAACGTGGTAACGACCGTGCACTTGTTCCACGTCACCTAAGTTGAGCACCCGGTGCAACAAATTTTTTTGCAGACTTGTGGTGCGCTTCCCCGAAGCCGTGGATCGAACGTGCGACGAGATTACCATCGACTCCAAACGTGGTAACAACCGTGCACTTGTTCCACGTCACCTAAGATGAGCATCCGGTGCAACAAAATTTTTTGCACACCTATGGTGCGCTTCCCGAAAAGCAATGGATTGAACGTGCGATGAGATTACCACTCGACTCCAAACGTGGTAACGATCGTGCACTTGTTCCACGTCACCTAAGATAAGCATCCGGTGCAACAAATTTTTTTGCACACCTGTTGTGTGCTTCCTGAAAGCCATGCATCGAACGTGCGACGAGATTACCACTGACTCCAAACGTGGTAACTACCGTGCACTTGTTCCACGTCACCTAAGATGAGCATCTGGTGCAACAAAATTTGTTTGCACACTTGTGGTGCGCTTCCCGAAAGCCGTGGATCGAGCCTGCGACGAGATTACCACTGACTCCAAACGTGGAAATGACCGTGCCCTTGTTCCACGTCGCCTTAGATGTGCATCCGGTGCAACAAATTTTTTGTACACTTCGGTGCGGTTCACTAAAGCCGCATCGAACGTGCGATGAGATTACCATTAACTCCAAACGTGGTAACGACTGTGCACTTGTTCCACGTCACCTAAGATGAGCATCCGGTGCAACAAATTTTTTTGCACACCTGTTGTGTGCTTCCCGAAAGCCATGCATCGAACGTGCGGCGAGATTATCACCGACTCCAAACGTGGAAACGACCGTGCACTTGTTCCACCTGACCTAAGATGAGCATCCGGTGCAACAAAATTTTTTGCACACTTGTTGTGCGCTTCCCGAAAGTCGTGGATCGAACGTGCGACGAGATTACCACTGACTCCAAAGTGGTAACTACCGTGCACTTGTTCCACGTCACCTAAGATGAGCATCTGGTGCAACAAAATTTTTTTGCACACTTGTGGTGCGCTTCCCCGAAAGCCGTGGATCGAGCCTGCGGCGAGATTACCACCGACTCCAAACGTGGAAACGACCGTGCCCTTGTTCCACGCCGCCTTAGATCTGCATCCGGTGCAACAAATTTTTTGTACACTTCTGGTGCGGTTCACTAAAGCCGTGCATCGAACGTGCGATGAGATTACCATTAACTCCAAACGTGGTAAACGACCGTGCACTTGTTCCACGTCACCTAAGATGAGCATCCAGTCCAACAAATTTTTTTTGCCCACCTGTGGTGCGCATCCCGAAAGCCATGCATCGAACGAGCGACGAGATTACCACCGACTCCAAACATGGAAACGACCGTGCACTTGTTCCACGCCACCTAAGATGAGCATCCGGTGTAACAAAATTTTTTTGCACACTTCCGGTGCGCTTCCCGAAAGTCGTGCATCGAACGTGCGATGAGATTACCACTGACTCCAAACGTGGTAACGACCGTGCACTTGTTCCACGTCACCTAAGATAAGCATCCGGTGCAACAAAATTTTTTTGCACACCTGTTGTGTGCTTCCTGAAAGCCATGCATCGAACGTGCGACGAGATTACCACTGACTCCAAACGTGGTAACGACCGTGCACTTGTTCCACGTCACCTAAGTTGAGCACCCGGTGCAACAAATTTTTTTTGCAGACTTGTGGTGCGCTTCCCGAAGCCGTGGATCGAACGTGCGACGAGATTACCACTGACTCCAAACGTGGTAACAACCGTGCACTTGTTCCACGTCACCTAAGATGAGCATCCGGTGCAACAAAATTTTTTTGCACACCTATGGTGCGCTTCCCGAAAGCAGTGGATTGAACGTGCGATGAGATTACCACCACCGACTCCAAACGTGGTAACGACGTGCACTTGTTCCACGTCACCTAAGATAAGCATCCGGTGCAACAAATTTTTTTTTGCACACCTTTGTGTGCTTCCCGAAAGCCATGCATCGAACGTGCGACGAGATTACCACTGACTCCAAACGTGGTAACTACCGTGCACTTGTTCCACGTCACCTAAGATGAGCATCCGGTGCAACAAAATTTGTTTGCACACTTGTGGTGCGCTTCCCGAAAGCCGTGGATCGAGCTGCGACGAGATTACCACCGACTCCAAACGTGGAAATGACCGTGCCCTTGTTCCACGCCGCCTTAGATGTGCATCCGGTGCAACAAATTTTTTTTGTACACTTCTGGTGCGGTTCACTAAAGCCGTGCATCGAACGTGCGATGAGATTACCATTAACTCCGAACGTGGTAACGACTGTGCACTTGTTCCACGTCACCTAAGATGAGCATCCGGTGCAACAAATTTTTTTTGCACACCTGTTGTGTGCTTCCTGAAAGCCATGCATCGAACGTGCGGCGAGATTATCACTGACTCCAAACGTGGAAACGACCGTGCACTTGTTCCACCTGACCTAAGATGAGATTACCACTGACTCCAAACGTGGTAACGACCGTGCACTTGTTCCACGTCACCTAACATGAGCATCCGGTGCAACAAATTTTTTTCGCACACTTGTGATGCGCTTCCCGAAAGCCCCGCAATGAACGTGTGACGAGATTACCATTGAGTCCAAACGTGGTAACAACCGTACTTGTTCCACGTCACCTAAGATGAGCATCCGGGGCAACAAAATTTTTTTGCACACCTATGGTGCGCGCTCGAAAGCAGTGGATTGAACGTGCGATGAGATTACCACCGACTCCAAACGTGGTAACGACTGTGCACTTGTTCCACGTCACCTAAGATGAGCATCCGTGCAACAAATTTTTTTTTTTTTTTGGACTTGTGGTGCGCTTCCCGAAAAGCCGTGGATCGAACGTGCGGCGAGATTACCATCGACTCCAAACGTGGTAACAACCGTGCACTTGTTCCACGTCACCTAAGATGAGCATCCGGTGCAACAAAACGACCGTGCACTTGTTCCACGTCACCTAAGATAAGCATCCGGTGCAACAAATTTTTTTTGCACACCTGTTGTGTGCTTCCCGAAAGCCATGCATCGAACATGCGGCGAGATTATCACCGACTCCAAACGTGGAAACGACCGTGCACTTGTTCCACCTGACCTAAGATGAGCATCTGGTGCAACAAAATTTTTGCACACTTGTTGTGTGCTTCCCGAAAAGCAAAGCATCGAACGTGCGACGAGATTACCACCGACTCCAAACATGGTAACGACCGTGCACTTGTTCCACGTCACCTAAGATGAGCCTCCGTGCAACAAAATTTTTTACGCACTTCGGTGCGCTTCCCGAAAGCCGTGCGTCGAAGGTGCGACGAGATTACCACTGACTCCAAACATGGTAACGACCGTGCACTTGTTCCACGTCACCTAAGATGAGCATCCGGTGCAACAAAAACGACCGTGCACTTGTTCCACGTCACCTAAGATGAGCATCCGGTGCAACAAATTTTTTTTGCACACCTGTTGTGTGCTTCCCGAAAAGCCATGCATCGAACATGCGACGAGATTACCACTGACTCCAAATGTGGAAACGACCGTGCCCTTGTTCCACGTCGCCTTAGATCTGCATCGGGTGCAACAAATTTTTTTGTACACTTCTGGTGCGGTTCACTAAAGCAGTGCATCGAACGTGCGACGAGATTACCACCGACTCCAAACATGGTAACGACCGTGCACTTGTTCCACGTCACCTAAGATGAGCATCCGGTCCAACAAAATTTTTTTGCCCACCTGTGGTGCGCATCCCGAAAGCCATGCATCGAACGAGCGACGAGATTACCACTGACTCCAAACATGGAAACGACCGTGCACTTGTTCCACGCCACCTAAGATGAGCATCCGGTGTAACAAAATTTTTTGCACACTTCCTCGTGCGCTTCCCCGAAAGTCGTGCAACGAACGTGCGATGAGATTACCACTCGACTCCAAACGTGGTAACGACCGTGCACTTGTTCCACGTCACCTAACATGAGCATCCGGTGCAACAAATTTTTTTCGCACACTTGTGATGCGCTTCCCGAAAGCCCTGCAATGAACGTGTGACGAGATTACCATTGACTCCAAACGTGGTAACAACCGTGCACTTGTTCCATGTCACCTAAGATGGGCATCCGGGGCAACAAAATTTGTTTGCACACTTGTGGTGCGCTTCCCCGAAAGCGCGGGATCGAACGTGCGACGAGATTACCACTGACTCCAAACGTGGTAACTACCGTGCACTTGTTCCACGTCACCTAAGATGAGCATCTGGTGCAACAAAATTTGTTTGCACACTTGTGGTGCGCTTCCCGAAAGCCATGGATCGAGCCTGCGGACGAGATTACCACTGACTCCAAACGTGGAAATGACCGTGCCCTTGTTCCACGCCGCCTTAGATGTGCATCCGGTGCAACAAATTTTTTGTACACTTCTGGTGCGGTTCACTAAAGCCGTGCATCGAACGTGCGATGAGATTACCATTAACTCCAAACGTGGTAACGACTGTGCACTTGTTCCACGTCACCTAAGATGAGCATCCGGTACAACAAATTTTTTTTTGCAGACTTGTGGTGCGCTTCCCGAAAGTCGTGGATCGAACGTGCGACGAGATTACCACTGACTCCAAAGTGGTAACTACCGTGCACTTGTTCCACGTCACCTAAGATGAGCATCTGGTGCAACAAAATTTTTTTGCACACTTGTGGTGCGCTTTCCCGAAAAGCCGTGGATCGAGCCTGCGGACGAGATTACCACCGACTCCAAACGTGGAAACGACCGTGCCCTTGTTCCACGTCGCCTTAGATCTGCATCCGGTGCAACAAATTTTTTTGTACACTTCTGGTGCGGTTCACTAAAGCCGTGCATCGAACGTGCGATGAGATTACCATTAACTCCAAACGTGGTAAACGACCGTGCACTTGTTCCACGTCACCTAAGATGAGCATCCGGTCCAACAAATTTTTTTTGCCCACCTGTGGTGCGCATCCCGAAAGCCATGCATCGAACGAGCGACGAGATTACCACCGACTCCAAACATGGAAACGACCGTGCACTTGTTCCACGCCACCTAAGATGAGC
This sequence comes from Chrysopogon serrulatus, assembly GCA_015844335.1. Classification (NCBI taxonomy): domain Eukaryota; kingdom Viridiplantae; phylum Streptophyta; class Magnoliopsida; order Poales; family Poaceae; genus Chrysopogon; species Chrysopogon serrulatus. Next base: position 197,652 of record JADLZL010003020.1, on the reverse strand, counting down.
ATCCGGTGTAACAAAATTTTTTTGCACACTTCCGGTGCGCTTCCCGAAAGTCGTGCATCGAACGTGCGATGAGATTACCACTGACTCCAAACGTGGTAACGACCGTGCACTTGTTCCACGTCACCTAACATGAGCATCCGGTGCAACAAATTTTTTTCGCACACTTGTGATGCGCTTCCCGAAAGCCCTGCAATGAACGTGTGACGAGATTACCATTGAGTCCAAACGTGGTAACAACCGTGTACTTGTTCCACGTCACCTAAGATGAGCATCCGGGGCAACAATATTTTTTTGCACACCTATGGTGCGCTTCCCGAAAGCAGTGGATTGAACGTGCGATGAGATTACCACCGACTCCAAACGTGGTAACGACTGTGCACTTGTTCCACGTCACCTAAGATGAACATCCGGTGCAACAAATTTTTTTTTTTGCAGACTTGTGGTGCGCTTCCCGAAAGCCGTGGATCGAACGTGCGGCGAGATTACCATCGACTCCAAACGTGGTAACAACCGTGCACTTGTTCCACGTCACCTAAGATGAGCATCCGGTGCAACAAAACGACCGTGCACTTGTTCCACGTCACCTAAGATGAGCATCCGGTGCAACAAATTTTTTTGCACACCTGTTGTGTGCTTCCTGAAAGCCATGCATCGAACATGCGGCGAGATTATCACTGACTCCAAACGTGGAAACGACCGTGCACTTGTTCCACCTGACCTAAGATGAGCATCCGGTGCAACAAAATTTTTGCACACTTGTTGTGTGCTTCCCGAAAAGCAAAGGCATCGAACGTGCGACGAGATTACCACTGACTCCAAACATGGTAACGACCGTGCACTTGTTCCACGTCACCTAAGATGAGCCTCCGGTGCAACAAAATTTTTTACGCACTTCGGTGCGCTTCCCGAAAGCCGTCGGTCGAAGGTGCGACGAGATTACCACTGACTCCAAACATGGTAACGACCGTGCACTTGTTCCACGTCACCTAAGATGAGCATCTGGTGCAACAAAACGACCGTGCACTTGTTCCACGTCACCTAAGATGAGCATCCGGTGCAACAAATTTTTTTGCACACCTGTTGTGTGCTTCCCGAAAAGCCATGCATCGAACATGCGACGAGATTACCACGACTCCAAATGTGGAAACGACCGTGCCCTTGTTCCACGTCGCCTTAGATCTGCATCGGGTGCAACAAATTTTTTGTACACTTCGGTGCGGTTCACTAAAGCAGTGCATCGAACGTGCGACGAGATTACCACCGACTCCAAACATGGTAACGACCGTGCACTTGTTCCACGTCACCTAAGATGAGCATCCGGTCCAACAAAATTTTTTGCCCACCTGTGGTGCGCATCCCGAAAGCCATGCATCGAACGAGCGACGAGATTACCACTGACTCCAAACATGGAAACGACCGTGCACTTGTTCCACGCCACCTAAGATGAGCATCCGGTGTAACAAAATTTTTTTGCACACTTCCTGCGCTTCCCGAAAGTCGTGCAACGAACGTGCGATGAGATTACCACGACTCCAAACGTGGTAACGACCGTGCACTTGTTCCACGTCACCTAACATGAGCATCCGGTGCAACAAATTTTTTTCGCACACTTGTGATGCGCTTCCCGAAAAGCCCTGCAATGAACGTGTGACGAGATTACCATTGACTCCAAACGTGGTAACAACCGTGCACTTGTTCCATGTCACCTAAGATGGGCATCCGGGGCAACAAAATTTGTTTGCACACTTGTGGTGCGCTTCCCGAAAGCCGTGGATCGAACGTGCGACGAGATTACCACTGACTCCAAACGTGGTAACTACCGTGCACTTGTTCCACGTCACCTAAGATGAGCATCTGGTGCAACAAAATTTGTTTGCACACTTGTGGTGCGCTTCCCGAAAGCCATGGATCGAGCCTGCGACGAGATTACCACTGACTCCAAACGTGGAAATGACCGTGCCCTTGTTCCACGTCGCCTTAGATGTGCATCCGGTGCAACAAATTTTTTTGTACACTTCTGGTGCGGTTCACTAAAGCCGTGCATCGAACGTGCGATGAGATTACCATTAACTCCAAACGTGGTAACGACTGTGCACTTGTTCCACGTCACCTAAGATGAGCATCCGGTACAACAAATTTTTTTTTGCAGACTTGTGGTGCGCTTCCCGAAAGTCGTGGATCGAACGTGCGACGAGATTACCACTGACTCCAAAGTGGTAACTACCGTGCACTTGTTCCACGTCACCTAAGATGAGCATCTGGTGCAACAAAATTTTTTTGCACACTTGTGGTGCGCTTCCCGAAAGCCGTGGATCGAGCTGCGACGAGATTACCACCGACTCCAAACGTGGAAACGACCGTGCCCTTGTTCCACGCCGCCTTAGATCTGCATCCGGTGCAACAAATTTTTTTGTACACTTCTGCGGTTCACTAAAGCCGTGCATCGAACGTGCGATGAGATTACCATTAACTCCAAACGTGGTAAACGACCGTGCACTTGTTCCACGTCACCTAAGATGAGCATCCGGTCCAACAAATTTTTTTTGCCCACCTGTGGTGCGCATCCCGAAAGCCATGCATCGAACGAGCGACGAGATTACCACCGACTCCAAACATGGAAACGACCGTGCACTTGTTCCACGCCACCTAAGATGAGCATCCGTGTAACAAAATTTTTTGCACACTTCCGGTGCGCTTCCCGAAAGTCGTGCATCGAACGTGCGATGAGATTACCACTGACTCCAAACGTGGTAACGACCGTGCACTTGTTCCACGTCACCTAACATGAGCATCCGGTGCAACAAATTTTTTCGCACACTTGTGATGCGCTTCCCGAAAGCCCTGCAATGAACGTGTGACGAGATTACCATTGAGTCCAAACGTGGTAACAACCGTGTACTTGTTCCACGTCACCTAAGATGAGCATCCGGGGCAACAAATTTTTTTTGCACACCTGTTGTGTGCTTCCTGAAAGCCATGCATCGAACATGCGGCGAGATTATCACTGACTCCAAACGTGGAAACGACCGTGCACTTGTTCCACCTGACCTAAGATGAGCATCCGGTGCAACAAAATTTTTTGCACACTTGTTGTGTGCTTCCCGAAAGCAGTGCATCGAACGTCGCGACGAGATTACCACCGACTCCAAACATGGTAACGACCGTGCACTTGTTCCACGTCACCTAAGATGAGCCTCCGGTGCAACAAAATTTTTTTCGCACTTCTGGTGCGCTTCCCGAAAGCCGTGCGGCCGAACGTGCGACGAGATTACCACTGACTCCAAACATGGTAACGACCGTGCACTTGTTCCACGTCACCTAAGATGAGCATCTGGTGCAACAAAACGACCGTGCACTTGTTCCACGTCACCTAAGATGAGCATCCGGTGCAACAAATTTTTTTTTGCAGACTTGTGGTGCGCTTCCCGAAAGTCGTGGATCGAACTTGCGACGAGATTACCACTGACTCCAAACGTGGTAACGACTGTGCACTTGTTCCACATCACCTAAGATGAGCATCCGGTGCAACAAATTTTTTTTGCACACCTGTTGTGTGCTTCCTGAAAGCCATGCATCGAACATGCGGCGAGATTATCACTGACTCCAAACGTGGAAACGACCGTGCACTTGTTCCACCTGACCTAAGATGAGCATCCGGTGCAACAAAATTTTTTGCACACTTGTTGTGTGCTTCCCGAAAGCAGTGCATCGAACGTGCGACGAGATTACCACTGACTCCAAACATGGTAACGACCGTGCACTTGTTCCACGTCACCTAAGATGAGCCTCCGGTGCAACAAAATTTTTTACGCACTTCTGGTGCGCTTCCCGAAAGCCGTGCGTCGAACGTGCGACGAGATTACCACTGACTCCAAACATGGTAACGACCGTGCACTTGTTCCACGTCACCTAAGATGAGCATCTGGTGCAACAAAACGACCGTGCACTTGTTCCACGTCACCTAAGATGAGCATCCGGTGCAACAAATTTTTTTGCACACCTGTTGTGTGCTTCCTGAAAGCCATGCATCGAACATGCGACGAGATTACCACTGACTCCAAATGTGGAAACGACCGTGCCCTTGTTCCACGTCGCCTTAGATCTGCATCGGGTGCAACAAATTTTTTTGTACACTTCTGGTGCGGTTCACTAAAAGCAGTGCATCGAACGTGCGGCGAGATTACCACCGACTCCAAACATGGTAACGACCGTGCACTTGTTCCACGTCACCTAAGATGAGCATCCGGTCCAACAAAATTTTTTTGCCCACCTGTGGTGCGCATCCCGAAAGCCATGCATCGAACGAGCGACGAGATTACCACTGACTCCAAACATGGAAACGACCGTGCACTTGTTCCACGCCACCTAAGATGAGCATCCGTGTAACAAAATTTTTTGCACACTTCCGGTGCGCTTCCCGAAAGTCGTGCAACGAACGTGCGATGAGATTACCACTGACTCCAAACGTGGTAACGACCGTGCACTTGTTCCACGTCACCTAACATGAGCATCCGGTGCAACAAATTTTTTTTCGCACACTTGTGATGCGCTTCCCGAAAAGCCCTGCAATGAACGTGTGACGAGATTACCATTGACTCCAAACGTGGTAACAACCGTGCACTTGTTCCATGTCACCCAAGATGGGCATCCGGGGCAACAAAATTTGTTTGCACACTTGTGGTGCGCTTCCCGAAAGCCGTGGATCGAACGTGCAACGAGATTACCACTGACTCCAAACGTGGTAACTACCGTGCACTTGTTCCACGTCACCTAAGATGAGCATCTGGTGCAACAAAATTTGTTTGCACACTTGTGGTGCGCTTCCCGAAAGCCATGGATCGAGCCTGCGACGAGATTACCACTGACTCCAAACGTGGAAATGACCGTGCCCTTGTTCCACGTCGCCTTAGATGTGCATCCGTGCAACAAATTTTTTGTACACTTCTGGTGCGGTTCACTAAAGCCGTGCATCGAACGTGCGATGAGATTACCATTAACTCCAAACGTGGTAACGACTGTGCACTTGTTCCACGTCACCTAAGATGAGCATCCGGTACAACAAATTTTTTTTTGCAGACTTGTGGTGCGCTTCCCCCGAAAAGTCGTGGATCGAACGTGCGACGAGATTACCACTTGACTCCAAAGTGGTAACTACCGTGCACTTGTTCCACGTCACCTAAGATGAGCATCTGGTGCAACAAAATTTTTTTGCACACTTGTGGTGCGCTTCCCGAAAGCTGTGGATCGAGCCTGCGACGAGATTACCACTGACTCCAAACGTGGAAACGACCGTGCCCTTGTTCCACGTCGCCTTAGATCTGCATCCGGTGCAACAAATTTTTTTGTACACTTCTGGTGCGGTTCACTAAAGCCGTGCATCGAACGTGCGATGAGATTACCATTAACTCCAAACGTGGTAAACGACCGTGCACTTGTTCCACGTCACCTAAGATGAGCATCCGGTCCAACAAATTTTTTTTGCCCACCTGTGGTGCGCATCCCGAAAGCCATGCATCGAACGAGCGACGAGATTACCACCGACTCCAAACATGGAAACGACCGTGCACTTGTTCCACGCCACCTAAGATGAGCATCCGGTGTAACAAAATTTTTTTTGCACACTTCCGGTGCGCTTCCCCGAAAAGTCGTGCATCGAACGCGTGCGATGAGATTACCACTGACTCCAAACGTGGTAACGACCGTGCACTTGTTCCACGTCACCTAACATGAGCATCCGGTGCAACAAATTTTTTTCGCACACTTGTGATGCGCTTCCCCGAAAAGCCCTGCAATGAACGTGTGACGAGATTACCATTGAGTCCAAACGTGGTAACAACCGTGTACTTGTTCCACGTCACCTAAGATGAGCATCCGGGGCAACAAATTTTTTTGCACACCTGTTGTGTGCTTCCCGAAAAGCCATGCATCGAACATGCGGCGAGATTATCACCGACTCCAAACGTGGAAACGACCGTGCACTTGTTCCACCTGACCTAAGATGAGCATCCGGTGCAACAAAATTTTTTGCACACTTGTTGTGTGCTTCCCGAAAGCAGTGCATCGAACGTGCGACGAGATTACCACTGACTCAAACATGGTAACGACCGTGCACTTGTTCCACGTCACCTAAGATGAGCCTCCGGTGCAACAAAATTTTTTACGCGCTTCGTGCGCTTCCCGAAAAGCCGTCGGCCGAACGTGCGACGAGATTACCACGACTCCAAACATGGTAACGACCGTGCACTTGTTCCACGTCACCTAAGATGAGCATCTGGTGCAACAAAACGACCGTGCACTTGTTCCACGTCACCTAAGATGAGCATCCGGTGCAACAAATTTTTTTTTGCAGACTTGTGGTGCGCTTCGAAAGTCGTGGATCGAACTTGCGACGAGATTACCACCGACTCCAAACGTGGTAACGACTGTGCACTTGTTCCACATCACCTAAGATGAGCATCCGGTGCAACAAATTTTTTTTTTACCCTGTTGTGTGCTTCCCGAAAGCCATGCATCGAACATGCGGCGAGATTATCACCGACTCCAAACGTGGAAACGACCGTGCACTTGTTCCACCTGACCTAAGATGAGCATCCGGTGCAACAAAATTTTTTGCACACTTGTTGTGTGCTTCCCGAAAGCAGTGCATCGAACGTGCGACGAGATTACCACTGACTCCAAACATGGTAACGACCGTGCACTTGTTCCACGTCACCTAAGATGAGCCTCCGGTGCAACAAAATTTTTTTACGCACTTCTGGTGCGCTTCCCGAAAGCCGTGCGTCGAACGTGCGACGAGATTACCACTGACTCCAAACATGGTAACGACCGTGCACTTGTTCCACGTCACCTAAGATGAGCATCTGGTGCAACAAAACGACCGTGCACTTGTTCCACGTCACCTAAGATGAGCATCCGGTGCAACAAATTTTTTTGCACACCTGTTGTGTGCTTCCTGAAAGCCATGCATCGAACATGCGACGAGATTACCACTGACTCCAAATGTGGAAACGACCGTGCCCTTGTTCCACGTCGCCTTAGATCTGCATCGGGTGCAACAAATTTTTTTGTACACTTCTGGTGCGGTTCACTAAAGCAGTGCATCGAACGTGCGACGAGATTACCACTGACTCCAAACATGGTAACGACCGTGCACTTGTTCCACGTCACCTAAGATGAGCATCCGGTCCAACAAAATTTTTTTGCCCACCTGTGGTGCGCATCCCGAAAGCCATGCATCGAACGAGCGACGAGATTACCACTGACTCCAAACATGGAAACGACCGTGCACTTGTTCCACGCCACCTAAGATGAGCATCCGGTGTAACAAAATTTTTTTGCACACTTCCGGTGCGCTTCCCGAAAGTCGTGCAATGAACGTGCGATGAGATTACCACTGACTCCAAACGTGGTAACGACCGTGCACTTGTTCCACGTCACCTAACATGAGCATCCGGTGCAACAAATTTTTTTCGCACACTTGTGATGCGCTTCCCGAAAGCCCTGCAATGAACGTGTGACGAGATTACCATTGACTCCAAACGTGGTAACAACCGTGCACTTGTTCCATGTCACCTAAGATGGGCATCCGGGGCAACAAAATTTGTTTGCACACTTGTGGTGCGCTTCCCGAAAGCCGTGGATCGAACGTGCGACGAGATTACCACTGACTCCAAACGTGGTAACTACCGTGCACTTGTTCCACGTCACCTAAGATGAGCATCTGGTGCAACAAAATTTGTTTGCACACTTGTGGTGCGCTTCCCGAAAGCCGTGGATCGAGCCTGCGACGAGATTACCACTGACTCCAAACGTGGAAATGACCGTGCCCTTGTTCCACGTCACCTTAGATGTGCATCCGGTGCAACAAATTTTTTTGTACACTTCTGGTGCGGTTCACTAAAGCCGTGCATCGAACGTGCGATGAGATTACCATTAACTCCAAACGTGGTAACGACTGTGCACTTGTTCCACGTCACCTAAGATGAGCATCCGGTACAACAAATTTTTTTTGCACACCTGTTATGTGCTTCCTGAAAGCCATGCATCGAACGTGCGGCGAGATTATCACTGACTCCAAACGTGTAAACGACCGTGCACTTGTTCCACCTGACCTAAGATGAGCATCCGGTGCAACAAAATTTTTTGCACACTTGTTGTGCGCTTCCCGAAAGCAGTGCATCGAACGTGCGACGAGATTACCACTGACTCCAAACATGGTAACGACCGTGCGCTTGTTCCACGTCACCTAAGATGAGCCTCCGGTGCAACAAAATTTTTTTATGTACTTCTGGTGCGCTTCCCGAAAGCCGTGCGTCGAACGTGCGACGAGATTACCACTGACTCCAAACATGGTAATGACCGTGCACTTGTTCCAGGTCACCTAAGATGAGCATCCAGTGCAACAAATTTTTTTTTGCAGACTTGTGGTGCGCTTCCCGAAAGTCGTGGATCGAACTTGCGACGAGATTACCACTGACTCCAAACGTGGTAACGACTGTGCACTTGTTCCACATCACCTAAGATGAGCATCCGGTGCAACAAATTTTTTTTGCACACCTGTTGTGTGCTTCCTGAAAGCCATGCATCGAACATGCGGCGAGATTATCACTGACTCCAAACGTGGAAACGACCGTGCACTTGTTCCACGTCACCTAAGATGAGCATCCGGTGCAACAAAATTTTTTGCACACCTGTTGTGTGCTTCCTGAAAGCAGTGCATCGAACGTGCGACGAGATTACCACTGACTCCAAACATGGAAACGACCGTGCCCTTGTTCCACGTCGCCTTAGATGAGCCTCCGGTGCAACAAATTTTTTTGTACACTTCTGGTGCGCTTCCCGAAAGCCGTGCGTCGAACGTGCGACGAGATTACCACTGACTCCAAACATGGTAACGACCGTGCACTTGTTCCACGTCACCTAAGATGAGCATCCGGTGCAACAAATTTTTTTTGCACACCTGTTGTGTGCTTCCTGAAAGCCATGCTTCGAACATGCGGCGAGATTATCACTGACTCCAAACGTGGAAACGACCGTGCACTTGTTCCACCTGACCTAAGATGAGCATCCGGTGCAACAAAATTTTTTGCACACTTGTTGTGTGCTTCCCCCAAAGCAGTGCATCGAACGTGCGACGAGATTACCACTGACTCCAAACATGGTAACGACCGTGCACTTGTTCCACGTCACCTAAGATGAGCCTCCGTGCAACAAAATTTTTTTACGCACTTCTGGTGCGCTTCCCGAAAAGCCGTCGTCGTCGAACGTGCGACGAGATTACCACTGACTCCAAACATGGTAACGACCGTGCACTTGTTCCACGTCACCTAAGATGAGCATCCGGTGCAACAAAACGATCGTGCACTTGTTCCACGTCACCTAAGATGAGCATCCGGTGCAACAAATTTTTTTTGCACACCTGTTGTGTGCTTCCTGAAAGCCATGCATCGAACATGCGACGAGATTACCACTGACTCCAAATGTGGAAACGACCGTGCCCTTGTTCCACGTCGCCTTAGATCTGCATCGGGTGCAACAAATTTTTTTGTACACTTCTGGTGCGGTTCACTAAAGCAGTGCATCGAACGTGCGACGAGATTACCACTGACTCCAAACATGGTAACGACCGTGCACTTGTTCCACGTCACCTAAGATGAGCATCTGGTGCAACAAAACGACCGTGCACTTGTTCCACGTCACCTAAGATGAGCATCCGGTGCAACAAATTTTTTTTGCACACCTGTTGTGTGCTTCCTGAAAGCCATGCTTCGAACATGCGGCGAGATTATCACTGACTCCAAACGTGGAAACGACCGTGCACTTGTTCCACCTGACCTAAGATGAGCATCTGGTGCAACAAAATTTTTTGCACACTTGTTGTGTGCTTCCCGAAAGCAGTGCATCGAACGTGCGACGAGATTACCACTGACTCCAAACATGGTAACGACCGTGCACTTGTTCCACGTCACCTAAGATGAGCCTCCGGTGCAACAAAATTTTTTTACGCACTTCTGGTGCGCTTCCCGAAAGCCGTGCGTCGAACGTGCGACGAGATTACCACTGACTCCAAACATGGTAACGACCGTGCACTTGTTCCACGTCACCTAAGATGAGCATCTGGTGCAACAAAACGACCGTGCACTTGTTCCACGTCACCTAAGATGAGCATCCGGTGCAACAAATTTTTTGCACACCTGTTGTGTGCTTCCCGAAAGCCATGCATCGAACATGCGACGAGATTACCACTGACTCCAAATGTGGAAACGACCGTGCCCTTGTTCCACGCCGCCTTAGATCTGCATCGGGTGCAACAAATTTTTTGTACACTTCGGTGCGGTTCACTAAAGCAGTGCATCGAACGTGCGACGAGATTACCACTGACTCCAAACATGGTAACGACCGTGCACTTGTTCCACGTCACCTAAGATGAGCATCCGGTCCAACAAAATTTTTTTGCCCACCTGTGGTGCGCATCCCGAAAGCCATGCATCGAACGAGCGACGAGATTACCACTGACTCCAAACATGGAAACGACCGTGCACTTGTTCCACGCCACCTAAGATGAGCATCCGTGTAACAAAATTTTTTTGCACACTTCCGGTGCGCTTCCCGAAAGTCGCAACGAACGTGCGATGAGATTACCACCGACTCCAAACGTGGTAACGACCGTGCACTTGTTCCACGTCACCTAACATGAGCATCCGGTGCAACAAATTTTTTCGCACACTTGTGATGCGCTTCCCGAAAAGCCCTGCAATGAACGTGTGACGAGATTACCATTGACTCCAAACGTGGTAACAACCGTGCACTTGTTCCATGTCACCTAAGATGGGCATCCGGGGCAACAAAATTTGTTTGCACACTTGTGGTGCGCTTCCCGAAAGCCGTGGATCGAACGTGCGACGAGATTACCACTGACTCCAAACGTGGTAACTACCGTGCACTTGTTCCACGTCACCTAAGATGAGCATCTGGTGCAATAAAATTTGTTTGCACACTTGTGGTGCGCTTCCCGAAAGCCGTGGATCGAGCCTGCGACGAGATTACCACTGACTCCAAACGTGGAAATGACCGTGCCCTTGTTCCACGTCACCTTAGATGTGCATCCGGTGCAACAAATTTTTTTGTACACTTCTGGTGCGGTTCACTAAAGCCGTGCATCGAACGTGCGATGAGATTACCATTAACTCCAAACGTGGTAACGACTGTGCACTTGTTCCACGTCACCTAAGATGAGCATCCGGTACAACAAATTTTTTTTGCACACCTGTTATGTGCTTCCCGAAAGCCATGCATCGAACGTCTTGGCGAGATTATCACCGACTTCGAAACGTGTAAACGACCGTGCACTTGTTCCACCTGACCTAAGATGAGCATCCGGTGCAACAAAATTTTTGCACACTTGTTGTGCGCTTCCCGAAAAGCAGTGCATCGAACGTGCGACGAGATTACCACCGACTCCAAACATGGTAACGACCGTGCGCTTGTTCCACGTCACCTAAGATGAGCCTCCGGTGCAACAAAATTTTTTTACGCATTTCCGGTGCGCTTCCCGAAAAGCCGTGCGTCCGAACGTGCGACGAGATTACCCACCGACTCCAAACATGGTAATGACCGTGCACTTGTTCCGTGTCACCTAAGATGAGCATCCAAAGGCAACAAATTTTTTTGCAGACTTGTGGTGCGCTTCCCCGAAAGTCGTGGATCGAACGTGCGGCGAGATTACCACTGACTCCAAACGTGGTAACGATCTGTGCACTTGTTCCACGTCACCTAAGATGAGCATCCGGTGCAACAAATTTTTTGCACACCTGTTGTGTGCTTCCCGAAAGCCATGCATCGAACATGCGGCGAGATTATCACCGACTCCAAACGTGGAAACGACCGTGCACTTGTTCCACCTGACCTAAGATGAGCATCCGGTGCAACAAAATTTTTTGCACACTTGTTGTGTGCTTCCCGAAAGCAGTGCATCGAACGTGCGAGGAGATTACCACTGACTCCAAACATGGTAACGACCGTGCACTTGTTCCACGTCACCTAAGATGAGCCTCCGGTGCAACAAAAATTTTTTACGCACTTCTGGCGCGCTTCCCGAAAGCCGTGCGTCGAACGTGCGACGAGATTACCACTGACTCCAAACATGGTAACGACCGTGCACTTGTTCCACGTCACCTAAGATGAGCATCCAGTGCAACAAATTTTTTTTTGCAGACTTGTGGTGCGCTTCCCGAAAGTCGTGGATCGAACGTGCGACGAGATTACCACTGACTCCAAAGTGGTAACTACCGTGCACTTGTTCCACGTCACCTAAGATGAGCATCTGGTGCAACAAAATTTTTTTGCACACTTGTGGTGCGCTTCCCGAAAGCTGTGGATCGAGCCTGCGACGAGATTACCACTGACTCCAAACGTGGAAACGACCGTGCCCTTGTTCCACGTCGCCTTAGATCTGCATCCGGTGCAACAAATTTTTTTGTACACTTCTGGTGCGGTTCACTAAAGCCGTGCATCGAACGTGCGATGAGATTACCATTAACTCCAAACGTGGTAAACAACCGTGCACTTGTTCCACGTCACCTAAGATGAGCATCCGGTCCAACAAATTTTTTTTGCCCACCTGTGGTGCGCATCCCGAAAAGCCATGCATCGAACGAGCGACGAGATTACCACCGACTCCAAACATGGAAACGACCGTGCACTTGTTCCACGCCACCTAAGATGAGCAACCGGTGTAACAAAATTTTTTGCACACTTCCGGGGCGCTTCCCGAAAAGTCGTGCATCGAACGTGCGATGAGATTACCACCGACTCCAAACGTGGTAACGACCGTGCACTTGTTCCACGTCACCTAACATGAGCATCCGGTGCAACAAATTTTTTTCGCACACTTGTGATGCGCTTCCCGAAAGCCCTGCAATGAACGTGTGACGAGATTACCATTGAGTCCAAACGTGGTAACAACCGTGTACTTGTTCCACGTCACCTAAGATGAGCATCCGGGCAACAAAATTTTTTGCACACCTATGGTGCGCTTCGAAAAGCAGTGGATTGAACGTGCGATGAGATTACCACCGACTCCAAACGTGGTAACGACTGTGCACTTGTTCCACGTCACCTAAGATGAGCATCCGGTGCAACAAATTTTTTTTTTGCAGACTTGTGGTGCGCTTCCCGAAAGCCGTGGATCGAACGTGCGACGAGATTACCACCGACTCCAAACGTGGTAACAACCGTGCACTTGTTCCACGTCACCTAAGATGAGCATCTGGTGCAACAAAACGACCGTGCACTTGTTCCACGTCACCTAAGATGAGCATCCGGTGCAACAAATTTTTTTTGCACACCTGTTGTGTGCTTCCTGAAAGCCATGCATCGAACATGCGGCGAGATTATCACTGACTCCAAACGTGGAAACGACCGTGCACTTGTTCCACCTGACCTAAGATGAGCATCTGGTGCAACAAAATTTTTTGCACACTTGTTGTGTGCTTCCCGAAAGCAGTGCATCGAACGTGCGACGAGATTACCACTGACTCCAAACATGGTAACGACCGTGCACTTGTTCCACGTCACCTAAGATGAGCCTCCGGTGCAACAAAACGACCGTGCACTTGTTCCACGTCACCTAAGATGAGCATCCGGTGCAACAAATTTTTTTTGCACACCTGTTGTGTGCTTCCCGAAAAGCCATGCATCGAACATGCGACGAGATTACCACTGACTCCAAATGTGGAAACGACCGTGCCCTTGTTCCACGTCGCCTTAGATCTGCATCGGGTGCAACAAATTTTTTGTACACTTCTGGTGCGGTTCACTAAAGCAGTGCATCGAACGTGCGACGAGATTACCACTGACTCCAAACATGGTAACGACCGTGCACTTGTTCCACGTCACCTAAGATGAGCATCCGGTGCAACAAATTTTTTTTGCACACCTGTTGTGTGCTTCCTGAAAGCCATGCATCGAACATGCGGCGAGATTATCACTGACTCCAAACGTGGAAACGACCGTGCACTTGTTCCACCTGACCTAAGATGAGCATCTGGTGCAACAAAATTTTTGCACACTTGTTGTGTGCTTCCCGAAAAGCAAAGGCATCGAACGTGCGACGAGATTACCACCGACTCCAAACATGGTAACGACCGTGCACTTGTTCCACGTCACCTAAGATGAGCCTCCGGTGCAACAAAATTTTTTACGCACTTCTGGTGCGCTTCCCGAAAGCCGTCGCGTCGAACGTGCGACGAGATTACCACTGACTCAAACATGGTAACGACCGTGCACTTGTTCCACGTCACCTAAGATGAGCATCTGGTGCAACAAAACGACCGTGCACTTGTTCCACGTCACCTAAGATGAGCATCCGGTGCAACAAATTTTTTTTGCACACCTGTTGTGTGCTTCCTGAAAGCCATGCATCGAACATGCGACGAGATTACCACTGACTCCAAATGTGGAAACGACCGTGCCCTTGTTCCACGTCGCCTTAGATCTGCATCGGGTGCAACAAATTTTTTTGTACACTTCTGGTGCGGTTCACTAAAGCAGTGCATCGAACGTGCGACGAGATTACCACTGACTCCAAACATGGTAACGACCGTGCACTTGTTCCACGTCACCTAAGATGAGCATCCGGTCCAACAAAATTTTTTTGCCCACCTGTGGTGCGCATCCCGAAAGCCATGCATCGAACGAGCGACGAGATTACCACTGACTCCAAACATGGAAACGACCGTGCACTTGTTCCACGCCACCTAAGATGAGCATCCGTGTAACAAAATTTTTTTGCACACTTCCGGTCGCTTCCCGAAAGTCGTGCAACGAACGTGCGATGAGATTACCACTGACTCCAAACGTGGTAACGACCGTGCACTTGTTCCACGTCACCTAACATGAGCATCCGGTGCAACAAATTTTTTTCGCACACTTGTGATGCGCTTCCCGAAAGCCCTGCAATGAACATGTGACGAGATTACCATTGACTCCAAACGTGGTAACAACCATACACTTGTTCCACGTCACCTAAGATGAGCATCCGGGGCAACAAAATTTTTTTGCACACCTGTGGTGCGCTTCCCGAAAGTAGTGGATTGAACGTGCGATGAGATTACCACCGACTCCAAACGTGGTAACGACTGTGCACTTGTTCCACGTCACCTAAGATGAGCATCCGGTGCAACAAAATTTTTTTGCACACCTGTTGTGTGCTTCCTGAAAGCCATGCATCGAACGTGCGACGAGATTACCACTGACTCCAAACGTGGTAACGACCGTGCACTTGTTCCACGTCACCTAAGTTGAGCACCCGGTGCAACAAATTTTTTTTTGCAGACTTGTGGTGCGCTTCCCGGAAGCCGTGGATCGAACGTGCGACGAGATTACCACTGACTCCAAACGTGGTAACAACCGTGCACTTGTTCCACGTCACCTAAGATGAGCATCCGGTGCAACAAAATTTGTTTGCACACTTGTGGTGCGCTTCCCGAAAGCCGTGGATCGAACGTGCGACGAGATTACCACTGACTCCAAACGTGGTAACTACCGTGCACTTGTTCCACGTCACCTAAGATGAGCATCTGGTGCAACAAAATTTGTTTGCACACTTGTGGTGCGCTTCCCGAAAGCCGTGGATCGAACGTGCGACGAGATTACCACTGACTCCAAACGTGGTAACTACCGTGCACTTGTTCCACGTCACCTAAGATGAGCATCTGGTGCAACAAAATTTGTTTGGACACTTGTGGTGCGCTTCCCGAAAGCCGTGGATCGAGCCTGCGACGAGATTACCACTGACTCCAAACGTGGAAATGACCGTGCCCTTGTTCCACGTCGCCTTAGATGTGCATCCGGTGCAACAAATTTTTTTGTACACTTCTGGTGCGGTTCACTAAAGCCGTGCATCGAACGTGCGATGAGATTACCATTAACTCCAAACGTGGTAACGACTGTGCACTTGTTCCACGTCACCTAAGATGAGCATCCGGTACAACAAATTTTTTTTGCACACCTGTTGTGTGCTTCCCCGAAAAGCCATGCATCGAACGTGCGGCGAGATTATCACCGACTCCAAACGTGGAAACGACCGTGCACTTGTTCCACCTGACCTAAGATGAGCATCCGGTGCAACAAAATTTTTTGCACACTTGTTGTGCGCTTCCCGAAAGCAGTGCATCGAACGTGCGACGAGATTACCACTGACTCCAAACATGGTAACGACCGTGCGCTTGTTCCACATCACCTAAGATGAGCCTCCGGTGCAACAAAATTTTTTTACGTACTTCTGGTGCGCTTCCCGAAAGCCGTGCGTCGAACGTGCGACGAGATTACCACTGACTCCAAACATGGTAATGACCGTGCACTTGTTCCAGGTCACCTAAGATGAGCATCCAGTGCAACAAATTTTTTTTTGCAGACTTGTGGTGCGCTTCCCGAAAGTCGTGGATCGAACGTGCGCGGCGAGATTACCACTGACTCCAAACGTGGTAACGACTGTGCACTTGTTCCACGTCACCTAAGATGAGCATCCGGTGCAACAAATTTTTTTTGCACACCTGTTGTGTGCTTCCTGAAAGCCATGCATCGAACATGCGGCGAGATTATCACTGACTCCAAACGTGGAAACGACCGTGCACTTGTTCCACCTGACCTAAGATGAGCATCCGGTGCAACAAAATTTTTTGCACACTTGTTGTGTGCTTCCCGAAAGCAGTGCATCGAACGTGCGACGAGATTACCACTGACTCCAAACATGGTAACGACCGTGCACTTGTTCCACGTCACCTAAGTTGAGCCTCCGGTGCAACAAAATTTTTTTACGCACTTCTGGTGCGCTTCCCGAAAGCCGTGCGTCGAACGTGCGACGAGATTACCACTGACTCCAAACATGGTAACGACCGTGCACTTGTTCCACGTCACCTAAGATGAGCATCCAAAGCAACAAATTTTTTTTTTTGCAGACACTGTGGTGCGCTTCCCGAAAGTCGTGGATCGAACGTGCGACGAGATTACCACTCGACTCCAAACGTGGTAACTACCGTGCACTTGTTCCACGTCACCTAAGATGAGCATCCGGTGCAACAAAATTTTTTGCACACTTGTGGTGCGCTTCCCGAAAGCTGTGGATCGAGCCTGCGACTAGATTACCACCGACTCCAAACGTGGAAACGACCGTGCCCTTGTTCCACGCGCGCCTTAGATCTGCATCCGGTGCAACAAATTTTTTTGTACACTTCTGTGCGGTTCACTAAAGCCGTGCGTCGAACGTGCGATGAGATTACCATTAACTCCAAACGTGGTAAACGACCGTGCACTTGTTCCACGTCACCTAAGATGAGCATCCGGTCCAACAAATTTTTTTGCCCACCTGTGGTGCGCATCCCGAAAGCCATGCATCGAACGAGCGACGAGATTACCACCGACTCCAAACATGGAAACGACCGTGCACTTGTTCCACGCCACCTAAGATGAGCAACCGGTGTAACAAAATTTTTTTGCACACTTCCGGTGCGCTTCCCCGAAAGTCGTGCATCGAACGTGCGATGAGATTACCACTGACTCCAAACGTGGTAACGACCGTGCACTTGTTCCACGCCACCTAACATGAGCATCCGGTGCAACAAATTTTTTTCGCACACTTGTGATGCGCTTCCCGAAAGCCCTGCAATGAACGTGTGACGAGATTACCATTGAGTCCAAACGTGGTAACAACCGTGTACTTGTTCCACGTCACCTAAGATGAGCATCCGGGGCAACAAAATTTTTTTGCACACCTATGGTGCGCTTCCCGAAAGCAGTGGATTGAACGTGCGATGAGATTACCACCGACTCCAAACGTGGTAACGACTGTGCACTTGTTCCACGTCACCTAAGATGAGCATCCGGTGCAACAAATTTTTTTTTTTGCAGACTTGTGGTGCGCTTCCCGAAAGCCGTGGATCGAACGTGCGACGAGATTACCACAGACTCCAAACGTGGTAACAACCGCGCACTTGTTCCACGTCCCTAAAAATAGGATTCGGTGCCAACAAAACGACCGTGCACTTGTTCCACGTCACCTAAGATGAGCATCCGGTGCAACAAATTTTTTTGCACACCTGTTGTGTGCTTTCTTTAAAAAGCCATGCATCGAACATGCGGCGAGATTATCACCGACTCCAAACGTGGAAACGACCGTGCACTTGTTCCACCTGACCTAAGATGAGCATCCGGTGCAACAAAATTTTTGCACACTTGTTGTGTGCTTGCCGAAAAGCAGTGCATCGAACGTGCGACGAGATTACCACCGACTCCAAACATGGTAACGACCGTGCACTTGTTCCACGTCACCTAAGATGAGCCTCCGTGCAACAAAATTTTTTACGCACTTCGTGCGCTTCCTCGAAAGCCGTGGCGTCGAACGCGCGACGAGATTACCACCGACTCCAAACATGGTAACGACCGTGCACTTGTTCCACGTCACCTAAGATGAGCATCTGGTGCAACAAAACGACCGTGCACTTGTTCCACGTCACCTTAGATCTGTATCCGGTGCAACAAATTTTTTGCACACCTGTTGTGTGCTTCCCTGAAAGCCATGCATCGAACGTGCGACGAGATTACCACTGACTCCAAATGTGGAAACGACCGTGCCCTTGTTCCACGCCGCCTTAGATCTGTATCGGGTGCAACAAATTTTTTTGTACACTTCGGTACGGTTCACTAAAAGCAGTGCATCAAACGTGCGGCGAGATTACCACCGACTCCAAACATGGTAACGACCGTGCACTTGTTCCACGTCACCTAAGATGAGCATCCGGTCCAACAAAATTTTTTGCCCACCTGTGGTGCGCATCCCGAAAGCCATGCATCGAACGAGCGACGAGATTACCACTCGACTCCAAACATGGAAACGACCGTGCACTTGTTCCACGCCACCTAAGATGAGCATCCGGTGTAACAAAATTTTTTTGCACACTTCCGGTGCGCTTCCCGAAAGTCGTGCAACGAACGTGCGATGAGATTACCACTGACTCCAAACGTGGTAACGACCGTGCACTTGTTCCACGTCACCTAACATGAGCATCCGGTGCAACAAATTTTTTTCGCACACTTGTGATGCGCTTCCCGAAAAGCCCCGCAATGAACGTGTGACGAGATTACCATTGACTCCAAACGTGGTAACAACCGTGCACTTGTTCCATGTCACCTAAGATGGGCATCCGGGGCAACAAAATTTGTTTGCACACTTGTGGTGCGCTTCCCGAAAGCCGTGGATCGAACGTGCGACGAGATTACCACTGACTCCAAACGTGGTAACTACCGTGCACTTGTTCCACGTCACCTAAGATGAGCATTTGGTGCAACAAAATTTGTTTGCACACTTGTGGTGCGCTTCCCGAAAGCCGTGGATCGAGCCTGCGACGAGATTACCACTGACTCCAAACGTGGAAATGACCGTGCCCTTGTTCCACGTCGCCTTAGATGTGCATCCGGTGCATCAAATTTTTTTGTACACTTCTGGTGCGGTTCACTAAAGCCGTGCATCGAACGTGCGATGAGATTACCATTAACTCCAAACGTGGTAATGACTGTGCACTTGTTCCACGTCACCTAAGATGAGCATCCGGTGCAACAAATTTTTTTTGCACACCTGTTGTGTGCTTCCTGAAAGCCATGCATCGAACGTGCGGCCAGATTATCACTGACTCCAAACGTGAAACGACCGTGCACTTGTTCCACCTGACCTAAGATGAGCATCCGGTGCAACAAAATTTTTTGCACACTTGTTGTGCGCTTCCCGAAAGCAGTGCATCGAACGTGCGACGAGATTACCACTGACTCCAAACATGGTAACGACCGTGCACTTGTTCCAAGTCACCTAAGATGAGCCTCCGGTGCAACAAAATTTTTTTTACGCACTTCCGTGCGCTTCCCGAAAAGCCGTGCGTCGAACGTGCGACGAGATTACCACCGACTCCAAACATGGTAATGACCGTGCACTTGTTCCACGTCACCTAAGATGAGCATCCAGTGCAACAAATTTTTTTTTGCAGACTTGTGGTGCGCTTCCCGAAAGTCGTGGATCGAACGTGCGACGAGATTACCACTGACTCCAAACGTGGTAACGACTGTGCACTTGTTCCACGTCACCTAAGATGAGCATCCGGTGCAACAAATTTTTTTGCACACCTGTTGTGTGCTTCCCGAAAGCCATGCATCGAACATGCGGCGAGATTATCACTGACTCCAAACGTGGAAACGACCGTGCACTTGTTCCACCTGACCTAAGATGAGCATCCGGTGCAACAAAATTTTTTTGCACACTTGTTGTGCGCTTCCCGAAAAGCAGTGCATCGAACGTGCGACGAGATTACCACCGACTCCAAACATGGTAACGACCGTGCACTTGTTCCACGTCACCTAAGATGAGCCTCCGGTGCAACAAAATTTTTTACGCACTTCTGTGCGCTTCGAAAGCCGTCGGCCGAACGTGCGACGAGATTACCACCGACTCCAAACATGGTAACGACCGTGCACTTGTTCCACGTCACCTAAGATGAGCATCCAAAGGCAACAAATTTTTTTTGCAGACTTGTGGTGCGCTTCCCGAAAGTCGTGGATCGAACGTGCGACGAGATTACCACTCGACTCCAAACGTGGTAACTACCGTGCACTTGTTCCACGTCACCTAAGATGAGCATCTGGTGCAACAAAATTTTTTTGCACACTTGTGGTGCGCTTCCCCGAAAGCCGTGGATCGAGCCTGCGACGAGATTACCACCGACTCCAAACTTGGAAACGACCGTGCCCTTTGTTCCACGTCGCCTTAGATCTGCATCCGGTGCAACAAATTTTTTGTACACTTCTGGTGCGGTTCACTAAAGCCGTGCATCGAACGTGCGATGAGATTACCATTAACTCCAAACGTGGTAAACGACCGTGCACTTGTTCCACGTCACCTAAGATGAGCATCCGGTCCAACAAAATTTTTTGCCCACCTGTGGTGCGCATCCCGAAAAGCCATGCATCGAACGAGCGACGAGATTACCACCGACTCCAAACATGGAAACGACCGTGCACTTGTTCCACGCCACCTAAGATGAGCATCCGGTGTAACAAAATTTTTTTGCACACTTCCGGTGCGCTTCCCGAAAGTCGTGCATCGAACGTGCGATGAGATTACCATTGAGTCCAAACGTGGTAACGACCGTGCACTTGTTCCACGTCACCTAAGATGAGCATTCGGTGCAACAAATTTTTTGTGCACACCTGTTGTGTGCTTCCTGAAAGCCATGCATCGAACGTGCGACGAGATTACCACTGACTCCAAATGTGGAAACGACCGTGCCCTTGTTCCACGTCGCCTTAGATCTGCATCGGGTGCAACAAATTTTTTTGTACACTTCTAGTGCGGTTAACTAAAGCAGTGCATCGAACGTGCGACGAGATTACCACTGACTCCAAACATGGTAACGACCGTGCACTTGTTCCACGTCACCTAAGATGAGCATCCGGACCAACAAAATTTTTTTGCCCACCTGTGGTGCGCATCCCGAAAGCCATGCATCGAACGAGCGACGAGATTACCACTGACTCCAAACATGGAAACGACCGTGCACTTGTTCCACGCCACCTAAGATGAGCATCCGGTGTAACAAATTTTTGTTGCACACTTCCGGTGCGCTTCCCGAAAGTCGTGCAACGAACATGCGATAAGATTACCACTGACTCCAAACGTGGTAACGACCGTGCACTTGTTCCACGTCACCTAACATGAGCATCCGGTGCAACAAATTTTTTTCGCACACTTGTGATGCGCTTCCCGAAAGCCCTGCAATGAACGTGTGACGAGATTACCATTGACTCCAAACGTGGTAACAACCGTGCACTTGTTCCACGTCACCTAAGATGAGCATCCGGTGCAACAAAATTTTTTTGCACACCTATGGTGCGCTTCCCGAAAGCAGTGGATTGAACGTGCGATGAGATTACCACTGACTCCAAACGTGGTAACGACTGTGCACTTGTTCCACGTCACCTAAGATGAGCATCCGGTCCAACAAAATTTTTTTGCCCACCTGTGGTGCGCATCCCGAAAGCCATGCATCGAACGAGCGACAAGATTACCACCGACTCCAAACATGGAAACGACCGTGCACCTCTTCCACGCCACCTAAGATGAGCATCCGGTGTAACAAAATTTTTTTGCACACTTCCGATGCGCTTCCCGAAAGTCGTGCATCGAACGTGCGATGAGATTACCACTGACTCCAAACGTGGTAACGACCGTGCACTTGTTCCACGTCACCTAACATGAGCATCCGGTGCAACAAATTTTTTTCGCACACTTGTGATGCGCTTCCCGAAAGCTCTGCAATGAACGTGTGACGAGATTACCATTGAGTCCAAACATGGTAACAACCGTGCACTTGTTCCATGTCACCTAAGATGAGCATCCGGGGGAACAAAATTTTTTTGCACACCTGTGGTGCGCTTCCCGAAAGCAGTGCATCGAACGTGCGACGAGATTACCACTGACTCCAAACGTGGAAACGACTGTGCACTTGTTCCACCTGACCTAAGATGAGCATCCGGAGCAACAAAATTTTTTGCACACTTGTTGTGCGCTTCCCGAAAGCAGTGCATCGAACGTGAGACGAGATTACCACTGACTCCAAATGTGGTAACGACCGTGCACTTGTTCCACGTCACCTAAGATGAGCATCCGGTGCAACAAATTTTTTTGCACACTTGTGGTGCGCTTCCCGAAAGCCGTGCATCGAACGTGCGACAAGATTACCAATGACTCCAAACGTGGTAACGACCGTGCACTAGTTCCACGTCACCTAAGATGAGCATCCGGTGCAACAAATTTTTTTTTGCAGACTTGTGGTGCGCTTCCCGAAAGCCGTGGATCGAACGTGCGACGAGATTACCACTGACTCCAAACGTGGTAACAACCGTGCGCTTGTTCCACGTCACCTAAGATGAGCATCTGGTGCAACAAAACGACCGTGCACTTGTTCCACGTCACCCAAGATGAGCATCCGGTGCAACAAATTTTTTTTGCACACCTGTTGTGTGCTTCCTGAAAGCCTTGCATCGAACGTGCGGCGAGATTACCACCGACTCCAAATGTGGAAACGACCGTGCCCTTGTTCCACGCCGCCTTAGATCTGCATCGGGTGCAACAAATTTTTTGTACACTTCTGGTGCGGTTCACTAAAGCAGTGCATCGAACGTGCGACGAGATTACCACTGACTCCAAACGTAGTAACGACCGTGCACTTGTTCCACATCACCTAAGATGAGCATCCGGTGCAACAAAATTTTTTGCACACTTATGGTGCGCTTCCCGAAAAGCCGTGCATCGAACGTGCAACAAGATTACCACGACTCCAAACGTGGGGAACGACCGTGCACTTGTTCCACGTCACCTAAGATTAGCATCTGGTGCAATGAAATTTTTTTTGCACAGTTCTGGTGCGCTTCCTGAAAGCCGCATCGAACGTGCAACAAGATTACCACCGACTCCAAATATGGTATCGACCGTGCACTTGTTCCACGTCAATGAGCATCCGGTGCAACAAAATTTTTTGCACACTTGTCGTGGCGCTTCCCGAAAAGCCGCATCGAACGCTCGACAAGATTACCAATGACTCCAAACGTGGAACCATGCACTTGTTCCACGCCACCTAAGATGAGCATCCGGTGCAACAAAATTTTTTTTGCGCACTTCTGGTGCGCTTCTCGAAAGCCGTGCATCGAATGTGTGACAAGATTACCACTGACTCCAAATGTGGTAACAACCGTGCACTTGTTCCACGTCATCTAAGATGACCATCGGGTGCAACAAAAATTTTTTGCACACTTGTGGTGCGCTTCCCGAAGGCTGTGCATCGAACGTGCGACAAGATTACCACTGACTCCAAACGAGAAAACGACCGTGCACTTGTTCCACGTCACCTAAGACGAGCATCCGGTGCAACAAAATTTTTTGCACACCTATGGTGCGCTTAGCGAAAGCTGTGCATCGAACGTGTGACCAGATTACCACTGACCCCAAACGTGGTAACGACCGTGCACTTGTTCCACATCATCTAAGATGACCATCCGGTGCAACAAAAATTTTTTGCACACTTGGGGTGCGCTTCCTGAAGGCTGTGCATCGAACGTGCGACAAGATTACCACTGACTCCAAACGAGAAAACGACCGTGCACTTGTTCCACGTCACCTAAGATGAGCATCCGGTGCAACAAAATTTTTTGCACACTTATGGTGCGCTTAGGGAAAGCTGTGCATCGAACGTGTGACCAGATTACCACTGACCCCAAACGTGGTAACGACCGTGCACTTGTTCCACATCACCTAAGATGAGCATCCGGTGCAACAAAATTTTTGCACACTTATGGTGCGCTTTAGCGAAAAGCTGTGCATCGAACGTGTGACGAGATTACCACCGACTCCAAACGTAGTAACGACCGTGCACTTGTTCCACATCACCTAAGATGAGCATCCGGTGCAACAAAATTTTTTGCACACTTATGGTGCGCTTCCCGAAAGCCGTGCATCGAACGTGTAACAAGATTACCACTGACTCCAAACGTGGGAACGACCGTGCACTTGTTCCACGTCACCTAAGATTAGCATCTGGTGCAATGAAATTTTTTTTTGCACAGTTCTGGTGCGCTTCCTGAAAGCCGTGCATCGAATGTTTGACAAGATTACCACTGACTCCAAATGTGGTATCGACCGTGCACTTGTTCCACGTCAATGAGCATCCGGTGCAACAAAATTTTTTTGCACACTTGTCGTGCGCTTCCCGAAAGCCATGCATCGAACGTTCGACAAGATTACCAATGACTCCAAACGTGGAACCATGGACTTGTTCCACGCCACCTAAGATGAGCATCCGGTGCAACAAAATTTTTTTTGCGCACTTCTGGTGCGCTTCTCGAAAGCCGTGCATCGAATGTGTGTCGAGATTACCACTGACTCCAAATGTGGTAACAACCGTGCACTTGTTCCACGTCATCTAAGATGACCATCCGGTGCAACAAAAATTTTTTGCACACTTGTGGTGCGCTTCCCGAAGGCTGTGCATCGAACGTGCGACAAGATTACCACTGACTCCAAACGAGAAAACGACCGTGCACTTGTTCCACGTCACCTAAGATGAGCATCCGGTGCAACAAAATTTTTTGCACACCTATGGTGCGCTTAGCGAAAAGCGTGCATCGAACGTGTGACCAGATTACCACCGACCCCAAACGTGGTAACGACCGTGCACTTGTTCCACATCACCTAAGATGAGCATCCGGTGCAACAAAATTTTTTTGCACACTTATGGTGCGCTTAGCGAAAAGCTGTGCATCGAACGTGTGACGAGATTACCACCGACTCCAAACGTAGTAACGACCGTGCACTTGTTCCACATCACCTAAGATGAGCATCCGTGCAACAAAATTTTTGCACACTTATGGTGCGCTTCCCGAAAGCCGTGCATCGAACGTGCAACAAGATTACCACTGACTCCAAACGTGGAAACGACCGTGCACTTGTTCCACGTCACCTAAGACGAGCATCCGGTGCAAAAAAAATTTTTTTGCAGACTTCTGCTGCGCTTCCCGAAAGCCGGGCATCGAATGTGTGACGAGATTACCACTAACTCCAAATGTGGTATCGACCGTGCACTTGTTCCACGTCACCTAAGATGAGCATCCGGTGCAACAAAATTTTTCCCACACCTGTGGTGCGCTTCCCGAAAGTCGCATGAACGCATGCGACGAGATTACCATCGACTCCAAATGTGGAAACGATCAGGCGCTTTTTCCACGTCACCTAAGTAGAGGATTGGGTGCAACAAAATTTTTTGCGCACTTGTGGTGCGCTTCCCAAAAGCCGTGCATCGAACGTGCAACAAGATTACCACTGACTCCAAACGTGGAAACGACCGTGCACTTTTTCCACGTCACCTAAGATGAGCATCCGGTGCAACAAAATTTTTTTTGCTCACTTCTAGTGCGCTTCCTGAAAGCCGTGCTTCGAATGTGTGACGAGATTCCCACTAACTCCAAATGTGGTATCGACCGTGCAATTGTTCCACGTCACCTAAGATGAGCATCCGGTGCAACAAAATTTTTTTGCACACTTGTGGTGCGCTTACCGAAAGCCGTGCATCGAACGTGCGACAAGATTACCAATGACTCCAAACGTGGAACCATGCACTTGTTCCACGCCACCTAAGATGAGCATCCGGTGCAACAAAATTTTTTTTGCACACTTCTGCTGCGCTTCTCGAAAGCCGTGCATCGAATGTGTGACGAGATTACCACTGACTCCAAATGTGGTAACGACCGTGCACTTGTTCCACGTCATCTAAGATGACCATCCGGTGCAACAAAAATTTTTTGCACACTTGTGGTGTGCTTCCCGAAGGCTGTGCATCGAACGTGCGACAAGATTACCACTGACTCCAAACGAGAAAATGACCGTGCACTTGTTCCACATCACCTAAGATGAGCATCCGGTGCAACAAAATTTTTTGCACACTTATGGTGCGCTTCCCGAAAGCCGTGCATCGAACGTGCAACAAGATTACCACTGACTCCAAACGTGGAAACGACCGTGCACTTGTTCCACATCACCTAAGACGAGCATCCGGTGCAACAAAATTTTTTTTGCTCACTTCTGGTGCGCTTCCTGAAAGCCGTGCTTCGAATGTGTGACGAGATTCCCACTAACTCCAAATGTGGTATCGACCGTGCAATTGTTCCACGTCACCTAAGATGAGCATCCGGCGCAACAAAATTTTTCCCACACCTGTGGTGCGCTTCCCGAAAGTCGTGCGCGAACGTGCGACGAGATTACCACTGACTCCAAATGTGGAAACGACTGTGCGCTTTTTCCACGTCACCTAAGTAGAGGATTGGGTGCAACAAAATTTTTTGCGCACTTATGGTGCGCTTAGCGAAAGCTGTGCATCGAACGTGTGACGAGATTACCACTGACTCCAAACGTAGTAACGACCGTGCACTTGTTCCACATCACCTAAGATGAGCATCCGGTGCAACAAAATTTTTTGCACACTTATGGTGCGCTTAGCGAAAGCTGTGCATCGAACGTGTGACGAGATTACCACTGACTCCAAACGTGGAAACGACCGTGCACTTGTTCCACGTCACCTAAGATGAGCATCCGGTGCAACAAAAATTTTTTTGCTCACTTCTAGTGCGCTTCCCCGAAAGCCGTGCTTCGAATGTGTGACGAGATTCCCACTAACTCCAAATGTGGTATCGACCGCACTTGTTCCACGTCACCTAAGATGAGCATCCGGTGCAACAAACTTTTTTGCACACTTGTGGTGCGCTTGCCGAAAAGCCGTGCATCGAACGTGCGACAAGATTACCAATGACTCCAAACGTGGAACCATGCACTTGTTCCACGCCACCAAAGATGAGCATCCGGTGCAACAAAATTTTTTTTGCACACTTCTGGTGCGCTTCTCGAAAGCCGTGCATCGAATGTGTGACGAGATTACCACTGACTCCAAATGTGGTAACGACCGTGCACTTGTTCCACGTCATCTAAGATGACCATCCGGTGCAACAAAAATTTTTTGGACACTTGTGGTGCGCTTCCCGAAGGCTGTGCATCGAACGTGCGACAAGATTACCAATGACTCCAAACGAGAAAACGACCGTGCACTTGTTCCACGTCACCTAAGATGAGCATCCGGTGCAACAAAATTTTTTGCACACCTATGGTGCGCTTAGCGAAAGCTGTGCATCGAACATGTGACCAGATTACCACTGACCCCAAATGTGGTATCGACCGTGCACTTGTTCCACGTCACCTAAGATTAGCATCCGGTGCAATGAAATTTTTTTTTCAACAGTTCTGGTGCGCTTCCTGAAAGCCGTGCATCGAATGTTTGACAAGATTACCACTGACTCCAAATGTGGTATCGACCGTGCACTTGTTCCACGTCACCTAAGATGAGCATCCGGTGCAACAAAATTTTTTTGCACACTTGTGGTGCGCTTCCCGAAAGCCGTGCATCGAACGTGCGACAAGATTACCAATGACTCCAAACGTGGAACCATGCACTTGTTCCACGCCACCTAAGATGAGCATCAGGTGC
This sequence comes from Chrysopogon serrulatus, assembly GCA_015844335.1. Taxonomy (NCBI): domain Eukaryota; kingdom Viridiplantae; phylum Streptophyta; class Magnoliopsida; order Poales; family Poaceae; genus Chrysopogon; species Chrysopogon serrulatus. The sequence goes on along the minus strand of JADLZL010003020.1, from coordinate 169,528 downwards.
AACAAAATTTTTTTTGCATACTTCTGGTGCGCTTCTCGAAAGGCGTGCATCGAATGTGTGACGAGATTACCACTGACTCCAAATGTGGTAACAACCGTGCACTTGTTCCACGTCATCTAAGATGACCATCCGGTGCAGCAAAAATTTTTTACACACTTGTGGTGCGCTTCCCGAAGGCTGTACATCGAACGTGCGACAAGATTACCACTGACTCCAAACGAGAAAACGACCGTGCACTTGTTCCACGTCACCTAAGATGAGCATCCGGTGCAACAAAATTTTTTGCACACCTATGGTGCGTTTAGCGAAAGCTGTGCACCGAACGTGTGACCAGATTACCACTGACCCCAAACGTGGTAACGACCGTGCACTTTTCCACATCACCAAAGATGAGCATCCGGTGCAACAAAATTTTTTGCAGACTTATGGTGCGCTTAGCGAAAGCTGTGCATCGAACGTGTGACGAGATTACCACTGACTCCAAACGTAGTAACGACCGTGCACTTGTTCCACATCACCAAAGATGAGCATCCGGTGCAAAAAAAATTTTTGCACACTTATGGTGCGCTTCCCGAAAGCCGTGCATCGAACGTGCAACAAGATTACCACTGACACCAAACGTGGAAACGACCGTGCACTTGTTCCACGTCACCTAAGACGAGCATCCGGTGCAAAAAAAATTTTTTTTGCAGACTTCTGGTGCGCTTCCCGAAAGCCGTGCATCGAATGTGTGACGAGATTACCACTAACTCCAAATGTGGTATCGACCGTGCACTTGTTCCACGTCACCTAAGATGAGCATCCGGTGCAACAAAATTTTTCCCACACCTGTGGTGCGCTTCCCGAAAGTCGTGCGCGAACGTGTGACGAGATTACCACTGACTCCAAATGTGGAAACGACTGTGCGCTTTTTCCACGTCACCTAAGTAGAGGATTGGGCAAAATTTTTTGCGCACTTGTGGTGCGCTTCCCGAAAGCCGTGCATCGAACGTGCAACAAGATTACCACTGACTCCAAACGAGGAAACGACCGTGCACTTGTTCCACGTCACCTAAGATGAGCATCAGGTGCAACAAAATTTTTTTGCTCACTTCGGTGCGCTTCCTGAAAAGCCGTGCTTTCGAATGTGTGACGAGATTCCCACTAACTCCAAATGTGGTATCGACCGTGCACTTGTTCCACGTCACCTAAGATGAGCATCCGGTGCAACAAAATTTTTTTGCACACTTGTGGTGCGCTTGCCGAAAGCCGTGCATCGAACGTGCGACAAGATTACCAATGACTCCAAACGTGGAACCATGCACTTGTTCCACGCCACCTAAGATGAGCATCCGGTGCAACAAAATTTTTTTGCACACTTCTGGTGCGCTTCTCGAAAGCCTGCATCGAATGTGTGACGAGATTACCACTGACTCCAAATGTGGTAACGACCGTGCACTTGTTCCACGTCATCTAAGATGACCATCCGGTGCAACAAAAATTTTTTGCACACTTGTGGTGCGCTTCCCGAAGGCTGTGCATCGAACGTGCGACAAGATTACCACTGACTCCAAACGAGAAAATGACCGTGCACTTGTTCCACGTCACCTAAGATGAGCATCCGGTGCAACAAAATTTTTTCCAGACCTATGGTGCGCTTAGCGAAAGCTGTGCATCGAACGGGTGACCAGATTACCACTGACCCCAAATGTGGTATCGACTGTGCACTTGTTCCACGTCACCTAAGATTGGCATCTGGTGCAATGAAATTTTTTTTTGCACAGTTCTGGTGCGCTTCCTGAAAGCCGTGCATCGAATGTTTGACAAGATTACCACTGACTCCAAATGTGGTATCGACCGTGCACTTGTTCCACGTCACCTAAGATGAGCATCCGGTGCAACAAAATTTTTTTGCACACTTGTGGGGCGCTTCCCGAAAGCCGTGCATCGAACGTGCGACAAGATTACCAATGACTCCAAACGTGGAACCATGCACTTGTTCCACGCCACCTAATATGAGCATCCGGTGCAACAAAATTTTTTTTGCACACTTCTGGTGCGCTTCTCGATAGCCGTGCATCGAATGTGTGACGAGATTACCACTGACTCCAAATGTGGTAACAACCGTGCACTTGTTCCACGTCATCTAAGATGGCCATCCGGTGCAACAAAAATTTTTTGCACACTTGTGGTGCGCTTCCTGACGGCTGTGCATCGAACGTGCGACAAGATTACCACTGACTCCAAACGAGAAAACGACCGTGCACTTGTTCCACGTCACCTAAGATGAGCATCCGGTGCAACAAAATTTTTTGCACACCTATGGTGCGCATAGCGAAAGCTGTGCATCGAACGTGTGACCAGATTACCACTGACCCCAAACGTGGTAACGACCGTGCACTTGTTCCACATCACCTAAGATGAGCATCCGTGCAACAAAATTTTTGCAGACTTATGGTGCGCTTAGCGAAAAGCTGTGCATCGAACGTGTGACGAGATGACCACCGACTCCAAACGTTGTAACGACCGTGCACTTGTTCCACATCACCTAAGATGAGCATCCGGTGCAACAAAATGTTTTGCACACTTATGGTGCGCTTCCCGAAAGCCGCGCATCGAACGTGTGACCAGATTACCACTGACCCCAAACGTGGTAACGGCCGTGCACTTGTTCCACATCACCTAAGATGAGCATCCGGTGCAACAAAATTTTTTGCAGACTTATGGTGCGCTTAGCGAAAGCTGTGCATCGAACGTGTGACGAGATTACCACTGACTCCAAACGTTGTAACGACCGTGCACTTGTTCCACATCACCTAAGATGAGCATCCGGTGCAACAAAATGTTTTGCACACTTATGGTGCGCTTCCCGAAAGCCGTGCATCGAACGTGTGACCAGATTACCACTGACCCCAAACGTGGTAACGACCGTGCACTTGTTCCACATCACCTAAGATGAGCATCCGGTGCAACAAAATTTTTTTGCAGACTTATGGTGCGCTTTAGCGAAAAGCTGTGCATCGAACGTGTGACGAGATTACCACTGACTCCAAACGTTGTAACGACCGTGCACTTGTTCCACATCACCTAAGATGAGCATCCGTGCAACAAAATGTTTTGCACACTCATGGTGCGCTTCCCGAAAGCCGTGCATCGAACGTGTAACAAGATTACCACTGACTCCATACGTGGAAACGACGGTGCACTTGTTCCACGTCACCTAAGACGAGCATCCGGTGCAAAAAAAAATTTTTTTGCAGACTTCTGGTGCGCTTCCCGAAAGCCGTGCATCGAATGTGTGACGAGATTACCACTAACTCCAAATGTGGTATCGACCGTGCACTTGTTCCACGTCACCTAAGATGAGCATCCGGTGCAACAAAATTTTTCCCACACCTGTGGTGCGCTTCCCGAAAGTCGTGCGCGAACGTGCGACGAGATTACCACTGACTCCAAATGTGGAAAGGACTGTGCGCTTTTTCCACGTCACCTAAGTAGAGGATTGGGTGCAACAAAATTTTTTGCGCACTTGTGGTGCGCTTCCCGAAAGCCGTGCATCGAACGTGCAACAAGATTACCACTGACTCCAAACGTGGAAACGACCGAGCACTTGTTCCACGTCACCTAAGATGAGCATCCGGTGCAACAAAATTTTTTTTGCTCACTTCTGGTGTGCTTCCTGAAAGCCGTGCTTCGAATGTGTGACGAGATTCCCACTAACTCCAAATGTGGTATCGACCGTGCACTTGTTCCACATCACCTAAGATGAGCATCTGGTGCAACAAAATTTTTTGCACAGTTATGGTGCGCTTAGCGACAGCTGTGCATCGAACGTGTGACGAGATTACCACTGACTCCAAACGTAGTAACGACCGTGCACTTGTTCCACATCACCTAAGATGAGCATCCGGTGCAACAAAATTTTTTGCACACTTATGGTGCGCTTCCGGAAAGCCGTGCATCGAACGTGCAACAAGATTACCACTGACTCCAAACGTGGAAACGACCGTGCACTTGTTCCACGTCACCTAAGATTAGCATCCGGTGCAATGAAATTTTTTTTTGCACAGTTCTGGTGCGCTTCCTGAAAGCCGTGCATCGAATGTTTGACAAGATTACCACTGACTCCAAATGTGGTATCGACCGTGCACTTGTTCCACGTCACCTAAGATGAGCATCCGGTGCAACAAAATTTTTTTGCACACTTGTGGTGCGCTTCCCGAAAGCCGTGCATCGAACGTGCGACAAGATTACCAATGACTCCAAACGTGGAACCATGCACTTGTTCCACACCACCTAAGATGAGCATCCGGTGCAACAAAATTTTTTTTGCACACTTCTGGTGCACTTCTCGAAAGCCGTGCATCGAATGTGTGACGAGATTACCACTGACTCCAAATGTGGTAACGACCGTGCACTTGTTCCACGTCATCTAAGATGACCATCCGGTGCAACAAAAATTTTTTGCACACTTGTGGTGCGCTTCCCGAAGGCTGTGCATCGAACGTGCGACAAGATTACCACTGACTCCAAACGAGAAAACGACCGTGCACTTGTTCCACGTCACCTAAGATGAGCATCCGGTGCAACAAAATTTTTTGCACACTTATGGTGCGCTTAGTGAAAGCTGTGCATCGAACGTGTGACCAGATTACCACTGACCCCAAACGTGGTAACGACCGTGCACTTGTTCCACATCACCTAAGATGAGCATCCGGTGCAACAAAAATTTTTGCACACTTATGGTGCGCTTTTAGCGAAAGCTGTGCATCGAACGTGTGACGAGATTACCACTGACTCCAAACGTAGTAACGACCGTGCACTTGTTCCACATCACCTAAGATGAACATCCGGTGCAACAAAATTTTTTGCACACTTATGGTGCGCTTCCTGAAAGCCGTGCATCGAACGTGCAACAAGATTACCACTGACTCCAAACGTGGAAACGACCGTGCACTTGTTCCACGTCACCTAAGATTAGCATCTGGTGCAATGAAATTTTTTTTTTTGCACAGTTCTGGTGCGCTTCCTGAAAGCCGTGCATCGAATGTTTGACAAGATTACCACTGACTCCAAATGTGGTATCGACCGTGCACTTGTTCCACGTCACCTAAGATGAGCATCCGGTGCAACAAAATTTTTTTGCACACTTGTGGTGCGCTTCCCTGAAGCCGTGCATCGAACGTGCGACAAGATTACCAATGACTCCAAACGTGGAACCATGCACTTGTTCCACGCCACCTAAGATGAGCATCCGGTGCAACAAAATTTTTTTTTGCACACTTCTGGTGCGCTTCTCGAAAGCCGTGCATCGAATGTGTGACGAGATTACCACTGACTCCGAATGTGGTAACGACCGTGCACTTGTTCCACATCATCTAAGATGACCATCCGGTGCAACAAAAATTTTTTGCACACTTATGGTGCGCTTCCCGAAAACCGTGCATCGAACGTGCAACAAGATTACCACTGACTCCAAACGTGGAAACAACCGTGCACTTTTTCCACGTCACCTAAGACGAGCATCCGGTGCAACAAAATTTTTTTTGCTCACTTCTGGTGCGCTTCCTGAAAGCCGTGCTTCGAATGTGTGACGAGATTCCTACTAACTCCAAATGTGGTATCGTCCGTGCACTTGTTCCACGTCACCTAAGATGAGCATCCGGTGCAACAAAATTTTTCCCACACCTGTGGTGCGCTTCCCGAAAGTCGTGCGTGAACGTGCGACGAGATTACCACTGACTCCAAATGTGGAAACGACTGTGCGCTTTTTCCACATCACCTAAGTAGAGGATTGGGTGCAACAAAATTTTTTGCGCACTTGTGGTGCGCTTCCCGAAAGCCGTGCATCGTACGTGCAACATGATTACCACTGACTCCAAACGAGGAAACGACCGTGCACTTGTTCCACGTCACCTAAGATGAGCATCCGGTGCAACAAAATTTTTTGCACACTTATGGTGCGCTTAGTGAAAGCTGTGCATCGAACGTGTGACCAGATTACCACTGACCCCAAACGTGGTAACGACCGTGCACTTGTTCCACATCACCTAAGATGAGCATCCGGTGCAACAAAATTTTTTGCACACTTATGGTGCGCTTTAGCGAAAGCTGTGCATCGAACGTGTGACGAGATTACCACCGACTCCAAACGTAGTAACGACCGTGCACTTGTTCCACATCACCTAAGATGAGCATCCGGTGCAACAAAATTTTTTGCACACTTATGGTGCGCTTCCCCGAAGCCGTGCATCGAACGTGCAACAAGATTACCACTCGACTCCAAACGTGGAAACGACCGTGCACTTGTTCCACGTCACCTAAGATTAGCATCCGGTGCAATGAAATTTTTTTTTGCACAGTTCTCGTGCGCTTCCCCGAAAAGCCGTGCATCGAATGTTTGACAAGATTACCACCGACTCCAAATGTGGTATCGACCGTGCACTTGTTCCACGTCACCTAAGATGAGCATCCGGTGCAACAAAATTTTTTGCACACTTGTGGTGCGCTTCCCTGAAGCCGTGCATCGAACGTGCGACAAGATTACCAATGACTCCAAACGTGGAACCATGCACTTGTTCCACGCCACCTAAGATGAGCATCCGGTGCAACAAAATTTTTTTGCACACTTCGGTGCGCTTCTCGAAAAGCCGCATGCATCGAATGTGTGACGAGATTACCACCGACTCCAAATGTGGTAACGACCGTGCACTTGTTCCACATCATCTAAGATGACCATCCGGTGCAACAAAAATTTTTTGCACACTAATGGTGCGCTTCCCGAAAACCGTGCATCGAACGTGCAACAAGATTACCACTGACTCCAAACGTGGAAACAACCGTGCACTTTTTCCACGTCACCTAAGACGAGCATCCGGTGCAACAAAATTTTTTTTGCTCACTTCTGGTGCGCTTCCTGAAAGCCGTGCTTCGAATGTGTGACGAGATTCCCACTAACTCCAAATGTGGTATCGACCGTGCACTTGTTCCACGTCACCTAAGATGAGCATCCGGTGCAACAAAATTTTTTGCACACTTGTGGTGCGCTTCCCTCAAGCCGTGCATCGAACGTGCGACAAGATTACCAATGACTCCAAACGTGGAACCATGCACTTGTTCCACGCCACCTAAGATGAGCATCCGGTGCAACAAAATTTTTTTGCACACTTCGGGTGCGCTTCTCGAAAGCCGCATCGAATGTGTGACGAGATTACCACCGACTCCAAATGTGGTAACGACCGTGCACTTGTTCCACATCATCTAAGATGACCATCCGGTGCAACAAAAATTTTTTGCAGACTTATGGTGCGCTTCCCGAAAACCGTGCATCGAACGTGCAACAAGATTACCACTGACTCCAAACGTGGAAACAACCGTGCACTTTTTCCACGTCACCTAAGACGAGCATCCGGTGCAACAAAATTTTTTTGCTCACTTCGTGCGCTTCCCGAAAGCCGTGCTTTCGAATGTGTGACGAGATTCCTACTAACTCCAAATGTGGTATCGTCCGTGCACTTGTTCCACGTCACCTAAGATGAGCATCCGGTGCAACAAAATTTTTCCCACACCTGTGGTGCGCTTCCCGAAAGTCGTGCGTGAACGTGCGACGAGATTACCACTAACTCCAAATGTGGAAACGACTGTGCGCTTTTTCCACGTCACCTAAGTAGAGGATTGGGTGCAACAAAATTTTTTGCGCACTTGTGGTGCGCTTCCCGAAAGCCGTGCATCGAACGTGCAACATGATTACCATTGACTCCAAACGAGGAAACGACCGTGCACTTGTTCCACGTCACCTAAGATGAGCATCCGGTGCAAAAAAAAATTTTTTGCTCACTTCTCGGTGCGCTTCTTCAAAGCCGTGCTTCCGAATGTGTGACGAGATTCCCACTAACTCCAAATGTGGTATCGACCGTGCACTTGTTCCACGTCACCTAAGATGAGCATCCGGTGCAACAAAATTTTTTAGCACACTTCGGTGCGCTCTCGAAAGCCGTGCATCGAATGTGTGACGAGATTACCACTCGACTCCAAATGTGGTAACGACCGTGCACTTGTTCCACATCATCTAAGATGACCATCCGGTGCAACAAAAACTTTTTGCACACTTGTGGTGCGCTTCCCGAGGGCTGTGCATCGAACGCGCGACAAGATTACCACTGACTCCAAACGAGGAAACGACCGTGCACTTGTTCCACGTCACCTAAGATGAGCATCCGGTGCTACAAAATTTTTTGCACACCTATGGTGCGCTTAGCGAAAGCTGTGCGTCGAACGGGTGACCAGATTACCACTGACCCCAAATGTGGTATCGACTGTACACTTGTTCCACGTCACCTAAGATTAGCATCTGGTGCAATGAAATTTTTTTTTGCACAGTTCTGGTGCGCTTCCTGAAAGCCGTGCATCGAATGTTTGACAAGATTACCACTGACTCTAAATGTGGTATCGACCGTGCACTTGTTCCACGTCACCTAAGATGCGCATCCGGTGCAACAAAATTTTTTTGCACACTTGTGGTGCGCTTCCCGAAAGCCGTGCATCGAACGTGCGACAAGATTACCAATGACTCCAAACGTGGAACCATGCACTTGTTCCACGCCCCCTAAGATGAGCATCCGGTGCAACAAAAATTTTTTTGCACACTTCTGGTGCACTTCTCGAAAGCCGTGCATCGAATGTGTGACGAGATTACCACTGACTCCAAATGTGGTAATGACCGTGCACTTGTTCCAAGTCATCTAAGATGACCATCCGGTGCAACAAAATTTTTTTGCACACTTGTGGTGCGCTTCCCGAAGGCTGTGCATTGAACGTGCGACAAGATTACCGCTGACTCCAAACGAGGAAACGACCGTGCACTTGTTCCACGTCACCTAAGATGAGCATCCGGTGCAACAAAATTTTTTGCACACTTATGGTGCGCTTAGTGAAAGCTGTGCATCGAACGTGTGACCAGATTACCACTGACCCCAAACGTGGCAACGACCGTGCACTTGTTCCACATCACCTAAGATGAGCATCCGGTGCAACAAAATTTTTTGCACACTTATGGTGCGCTTAGCGAAAGCTGTGCATCGAACGTGTGACGAGATTACCACTGACTCCAAACGTAGTAACGACCGTGCACTTGTTCCACATCACCTAAGATGAGCATCCGGTGCAACAAAATTTTTTGCACACTTATGGTGCGCTTCCCGAAAGCCGTGCATCGAACGTGCAACAAGATTACCACTGACTCCAAACGTGGAAACGACCGTGCACTTGTTCCACGTCACCTAAGATGAGCATCCGGTGCAACAAAATTTTTTTTTGCACACTTCGGTGCGTTTCTCGAAAGCCGTGCATCGAATGTGTGACGAGATTACCACTGACTCCAAATGTGGTAACGACCGTGCACTTGTTCCACATCATCTAAGATGACCATCCGGTGCAACAAAAATTTTTTGCACACTTATGGTGCGCTTCCCGAAAACCGTGCATCGAACGTGCAACAAGTTTACCATCGACTCCAAACGTGGAAACAACCGTGCACTTGTTCCACGTCACCTAAGATCAGCATCCGGTGCAACAAAATTTTTTGCACACTTATGGTGCGCTTCCCGAAAGCCGTGCATCGAACGTGCAACAAGATTACCACTGACTCCAAACGTGGAAACGACCGTGCACTTGTTCCACGTCACCTAAGATTAGCATCTGGTGCAATGAAATTTTTTTTTTGCACAGTTCTGGTGCGCTTCCCCGAAAAGCCGTGCATCGAATGTTTGACAAGATTACCACTGACTCCAAATGTGGTATCGACCGTGCACTTGTTCCACGTCACCTAAGATGAGCATCCGGTGCAACAAAATTTTTTTGCACACTTGTGGTGCGCTTGCCGAAAGCCGTGCATCGAACGTGCGACAAGATTCCCAATGACGCCAAACGTGGACCATGCACTTGTTCCACGCCACCTAAGATGAGCATCCGGTGCAACAAAATTTTTTTGCACACTTCTGGTGCGTTTCTCGAAAGCCGTGCATCGAATGTGTGACGAGATTACCACTGACTCCAAATGTGGTAACGACCGTGCACTTGTTCCACGTCATCTAAGATGACCATCCGGTGCAACAAAAAATTTTTGCACACTTGTGGTGCGCTTCCCAAAGGCTGTGCGTCGAACGTGCGACAAGATTACCACTGACTCCAAACGAGAAAATGACCGTGCACTTGTCCACGTCACCTAAGATGAGCATCCGGTGCAACAAAATTTTTTGCACACCTATGGTGCGCTTAGCGAAAGCTGTGCATCTAACGTGTGACCAGATTACCACTGACCCCAAACGTGGTAACGACCGTGCAATTGTGCCACATCACCTAAGATGAGCATCCGGTGCAACAAAATTTTTTGCACACTTATGGTTCGCTTAGCGAAAGCTGTGCATCGAACGTGTGACGAGATTACCACTGACTCCAAACGTAGTAACGACCATGCACTTGTTCCACATCACCTAAGATCAGCATCCGGTGCAACAAAATTTTTTGCACACTTATGGTGCGCTTCCCGAAAGCCGTGCATCGAACGTGCAACAAGATTACCACTGACTCCAAACGTGGAAACGACCGTGCACTTGTTCCACGTCACCTAAGATTAGCATCTGGTGCAATGAAATTTTTTTTTTGCACAGTTCTGGTGCGCTTCCTGAAAGCCGTGCATCGAATGTTTGACAAGATTACCACTGACTCCAAATGTGGTATCGACCGTGCACTTGTTCCACGTCACCTAAGATGAGCATCCGGTGCAACAAAATTTTTTTGCACACTTGTGGTGCGCTTGCCGAAAGCCGTGCATCGAACGTGCGACAAGATTCCCAATGACGCCAAACGTGGACCATGCACTTGTTCCACGCCACCTAAGATGAGCATCCGGTGCAACAAAATTTTTTGCACACTTCGGCGTGCGTTCTCGAAAGCCGTGCATCGAATGTGTGACGAGATTACCACGACTCCAAATGTGGTAACGACCGTGCACTTGTTCCACGTCATCTAAGATGACCATCCGGTGCAACAAAAATTTTTTGCACACTTGTGGTGCGCTTCCCAAAGGCTGTGCGTCGAACGTGCGACAAGATTACCACTGACTCCAAACGAGAAAATGACCGTGCACTTGTCCACGTCACCTAAGATGAGCATCCGGTGCAACAAAATTTTTTGCACACCTATGGTGCGCTTAGCGAAAGCTGTGCATCTAACGTGTGACCAGATTACCACTGACCCCAAACGTGGTAACGACCGTGCAATTGTTCCACATCACCTAAGATGAGCATCCGGTGCAATAAAATTTTTTGCACACTTATGGTTCGCTTAGCGAAAGCTGTGCATCGAACGTGTGACGAGATTACCACTGACTCCAAACGTAGTAACGACCGTGCACTTGTTCCACATCACCTAAGATGAGCATCCGTGCAACAAAATTTTTGCACACTTATGGTGCGCTTCCCGAAAGCCGTGCATCGAACGTGCAACAAGATTACCACTGACTCCAAACGTGGAAACGACGGTGCGCTTGTTCCACGTCACCTAAGACGAGCATCCGGTGCAAAAAAATTTTTTTTTGCAGACTTCTGGTGCGCTTCCCGAAAGCCGTGCATCGAATGTGTGACGAGATTACCACTAACTCCAAATGTGGTATCGACCGTGCACTTGTTCCACGTCACCTAAGATGAGCATCCGGTGCAACAAAATTTTTCCCACACCTGTGGTGCACTTCCCGAAAGTCGTCGGCGAGCGTGCGGACGAGATTACCATCGACACCAAATGTGGAAACGACCGTGGCGCTTTTTCCACGTCACCTAAGTAGAGGATTGGGTGCAACAAAATTTTTTGCGCACTTGTGGTGCGCTTCCCGAAAGCCGTGCATCGAACGTGCAACAAGATTACCACTGACTCCAAACGTGGAAACGACCGTGCACTTGTTCCACGTCACCTAAGATGAGCATCCGGTGCAACAAAATTTTTTGCTCACTTCGCGCGCTCTCGAAAGCCGTGCTTCCGAATGTGTGACGAGATTCCCACTAACTCCAAATGTGGTATCGACCACGCACTTGTTCCACGTCACCTAAGATGAGCATCCGGTGCAACAAAATTTTTTGCACACTTATGGTGCGCTTAGCGAAAGCTGTGCATCGAACGTGTGACCAGATTACCACTGACCCCAAACGTGGTAACGACCGTGCACTTGTTCCACATCACCTAAGATGAGCATCCGGTGCAACAAAATTTTTGCACACTTATGGTGCGCTTAGCGAAAGCTGTGCATCGAACATGTGACGAGATTACCACTGACTCCAAACGTAGTAACGACCGTGCACTTGTTCCACATCACCTAAGATGAGCATCCGGTGCAACAAAATTTTTTGCACACTTATGGTGCGCTTCCCGAAAGCCGTGCATCGAACGTGCAACAAGATTACCACTGACTCCAAATGTGGAAACGACCGTGCAATTGTTCCACGTCACCTAAGATTAGCATCCGGTGCAATGAAATTTTTTTTTGCACAGTTCTGGTGCGCTTCCCCGAAAAGCCGTGCATCGAATGTTTGACAAGATTACCACTGACTCCAAATGTGGTATCGACCGTGCACTTGTTCCACGTCACCTAAGATGAGCATCCGGTGCAACAAAATTTTTTTTGCACACTTCTGGTGCGCTCCTCGAAAGCCGTGCATCGAATGTGTGACGAGATTACCATCGACTCCAAATGTGGTAACAACTGTGCACTTGTTCCACGTCATCTAAGATGACCATCCGGTGCAACAAAATTTTTTGCACACTTGTGGTGCGCTTCCCGAAGGTCGTGCATCGAACGTCGCGGCAAGATTACCACCGACTCCAAACGAGAAAAAATCGACCGTGCACTTGTTCCACGCCGCCTAAGATGAGCATCCGGTGCAACAAAATTTTTTTTGCACACCTATGGTGCGCTTAGCGAAAGCTGTGCATCGAACGTGTGACCAGATTACCACTGACCCCAAACGTGGTAACGACCGTGCACTTGTTCCACATCACCTATGATGAGCCTCCGGTGCAACAAAATTTTTTGCACACTTATGGTGCGCTTCCCCGAAAGCCGTGCATCGAACGTGCAACAAGATTACCACTGACTCCAAACGTGGAAACGACCGTGCACTTGTTCCACGTCACCTAAGACGAGCATCCGGTGCAAAAAAAATTTTTTTTGCAGACTTCTGGTGCGCTTCCCGAAAGCCGTGCTTCGAATGTGTGACGAGATTCACACTAACTCCAAATGTGGTATCGACCGTACACTTGTTCCACTTCACCTAAGATGAGCATCCGGTGCAACAAAATTTTTTGCACACTTGTGGTGCGCTTTGCCGAAAGCCGTGCATCGAACGTCGACAAGATTACCAATGACTCCAAACGTGGAACCATGCACTTGTTCCACGCCACCTAAGATGAGCATCCGGTGCAACAAAAATTTTTTGCACACTTCGTGCACTTCTCGAAAGCCGTGCATCGAATGTGTGGCGAGATTACCACTGACTCCAAATGTGGTAACGACCGTGCACTTGTTCCACGTCATCTAAGATGACCATCCGATGCAACAAAAATTTTTTGCACACTTGTGGTGCGCTTCCCGAAGGCTGTGCATCGAACGTGCGACAAGATTACCACTAACTCCAAACGAAAAACGACCGTGCACTTGTTCCACGTCACCTAAGATGAGCATCCGGTGCAACAAAATTTTTTGCACACTTATGGTGCGCTTTAGCGAAAAAGCTGTGCATCGAACGTGTGACCAGATTACCACTAACCCCAAACGTGGTAACGACCGTGCACTTGTTCCACATCACCTAAGATGAGCATCCGGTGCAACAAAATTTTTTGCACACTTATGGTGCGCTTTTAGCGAAAAAGCGTGCATCGAACGTGTGACGAAATTACCACTCGACTCCAAACGTAGTAACGACCATGCACTTGTTCCACATCACCTAAGATCAGCATCCGGTGCAACAAAATTTTTTGCACACTTATGGTGCGCTTCCCGAAAAGCCGTGCATCGAACGTGCAACAAGATTACCACTCGACTCCAAACGTGGAAACGACCGTGCACTTGTTCCACGTCACCTAAGATTAGCATCTGGTGCAATGAAAATTTTTTTTTGCACAGTTCTGTGCGCTTCCCGAAAGCCGTGGATCGAATGTTTGACAAGATTACCACCGACTCCAAATGTGGTATCGACCGGTGCACTTGTTCCACGTCACCTAAGATGAGCATCCGGTGCAACAAAATTTTTTGCACACTTGTGGTGCGCTTGCCGAAAAGCCGCATCGAACGTGCGACAAGATTCCCAATGACGCCAAACGTGGACCATGCACTTGTTCCACGCCACCTAAGATGAGCATCCGGTGCAACAAAATTTTTTGCACACTTCGTGCGCTTCTCGAAAAGCCGTGCATCGAATGTGTGACGAGATTACCACCGACTCCAAATGTGGTAACGACCGTGCACTTGTTCCACGTCATCTAAGATGACCATCCGGTGCAACAAAAAATTTTTTGCACACTTGTGGTGCGCTTCCCAAAGGCTGTCGTCGAACGTGCGACAAGATTACCACCGACTCCAAACGAAAAATGACCGTGCACTTGTCCACGTCACCTAAGATGAGCATCCGGTGCAACAAAATTTTTTGCACACCTATGGTGCGCTTTAGCGAAAGCTGTGCATCTAACGTGTGACCAGATTACCACTGACCCCCCAAACGTGGAAACGACCGTGCAATTGTTCCACATCACCTAAGATGAGCATCCGGTGCAACAAAATTTTTTGCACACTTATGGTTCGCTTAGCGAAAGCTGTGCATCGAACGTGTGACGAGATTACCACTGACTCCAAACGTAGTAACGACCGTGCACTTGTTCCACATCACCTAAGATGAGCATCCGGTGCAACAAAATTTTTTGCACACTTATGGTGCGCTTCCCGAAAGCCGTGCATCGAACGTGCAACAAGATTACCACTGACTCCAAACGTGGAAACGACGGTGCACTTGTTCCACGTCACCTAAGACGAGCATCCGGTGCAAAAAAATTTTTTTGCAGACTTCTGGTGCGCTTCCCGAAAGCCGTGCATCGAATGTGTGACGAGATTACCACTAACTCCAAATGTGGTATCGACCGTGCACTTGTTCCACGTCACCTAAGATGAGCATCCGGTGCAACAAAATTTTTCCCACACCTGTGGTGCGCTTCCCGAAAGTCGTCTTGGCGAGCGTGCGATGAGATTACCACTCGACTCCAAATGTGGAAACGACTGTGCGCTTTTTCCACGTCACCTAAGTAGAGGATTGGGTGCAACAAAATTTTTTTGCGCACTTCTGGTGCGCTTCCCGAAAGCCATGCATCGAACGTGCAACAAGATTACCACTGACTCCAAACGTGGAAACGACCGTGCACTTGTTCCACGTCACCTAAGATGAGCATCCGGTTCAACAAAATTTTTTTTGCTCACTTCTAGTGCGCTTCCTGAAAGCCGTGCTTCGAATGTGTGACGAGATTCCCACTAACTCCAAATGTGGTATCGACCGTACACTTGTTCCACGTCACCTAAGATGAGCATCCGGTGCAACAAAATTTTTTTGCACACTTATGGTGCGCTTAGCGAAAGCTGTGCATCGAACGTGTGACCAGATTACCACTAACCCCAAACGTGGTAACGACCGTGCACTTGTTCCACATCACCTAAGATGAGCATCCGGTGCAACAAAATTTTTTGCACACTTATGGTGCGCTTAGCGAAAGCTGTGCATCGAACGTGTGACCAGATTACCACTAACCCCAAACGTGGTAACGACCGTGCACTTGTTCCACATCACCTAAGATGAGCATCCGGTGCAACAAAAATTTTTGCACACTTATGGTGCGCTTAGCGAAAGCTGTGCATCGAACGTGTGACGAAATTACCACTGACTCCAAACGTAGTAACGACCATGCACTTGTACCACATCACCTAAGATCAGCATCCGGTGCAACAAAATTTTTTGCACACTTATGGTGCGCTTCCCGAAAGCCGTGCATCGAACGTGCAACAAGATTACCACTGACTCCAAACGTGGAAACGACCGTGCACTTGTTCCACGTCACCTAAGATTAGCATCTGGTGCAATGAAATTTTTTTTTGCACAGTTCTGGTGCGCTTCCTGAAAGCCGTGCATCGAATGTTTGACAAGATTACCACTGACTCCAAATGTGGTATCGACCGTGCACTTGTTCCACGTCACCTAAGATGAGCATCCGGTGCAACAAAATTTTTTTGCACACTTGTGGTGCGCTTGCCGAAAGCCGTGCATCGAACGTGCGACAAGATTACCAATGACTCCAAACGTGGAACCATGCACTTGTTCCACGCCACCTAAGATGAGCATCCGGTGCAACAAAAATTTTTTTGCACACTTCTGGTGCGCTTCTCGAAAGCGGTGCATCGAATGTGTGGCGAGATTACCACTGACTCCAAATGTGGTAACGACCGTGCACTTGTTCCACATCATCTAAGATGACCATCCGGTGCAACAAAAATTTTTTGCACACTTGTGGTGCGCTTCGAAGGCTGTGCATCGAGCGTGCGACAAGATTACCACCGACTCCAAACGAGAAAACGACCGTGCACTTGTTCCACATCACCTAAGATGAGCATCCGGTGCAACAAAAATTTTTGCACACTTATGGTGCGCTTTAGCGAAAAGCTGTGCATCGAACGTGTGACCAGATTACCACTAACCCCAAACGTGGTAACGACCGTGCACTTGTTCCACATCACCTAAGATGAGCATCCGGTGCAACAAAATTTTTTTGGACACTTATGGTGCGCTTTAGCGAAAAGCGTGCATCGAACGTGTGACGAAAATTACCACTGACTCCAAACGTAGTAACGACCAAGCATTTGTTCCACATCACCTAAGATCAGCATTCGGTGCAACAAAATTTTTTGCACACTTTTTTTTTTGCACTTATGGTGCGCTTCCCGAAAGCCGTGCATCGAACGTGCAACAAGATTACCACTGACTCCAAACGTGGAAACGACCGTGCACTTGTTCCACGTCACCTAAGATTAGCATCCGGTGCAATGAAATTTTTTTTTTTACGCGTTCGGTGCGCTTCCCGAAAGCCGTGCATCGAATGTTTGACAAGATTACCACCGACTCCAAATGTGGTATCGACCGTGCACTTGTTCCACGTCACCTAAGATGAGCATCCGGTGCAACAAAATTTTTTTTGCACACTTGTGGTGCGCTTGCCGAAAGCCGTGCATCGAACGTGCGACAAGATTCCCAATGACGCCAAACTTGGACCATGCACTTGTTCCACGCCACCTAAGATGAGCATCCGTGCAACAAAATTTTTTTTGCACACTTAAAGTGCGCTTCTCGAAAGCCGTGCATCGAATGTGTGACGAGATTACCACTGACTCCAAATGTGGTAACGACCGTGCACTTGTTCCACGTCATCTAAGATGACCATCCGGTGCAACAAAAATTTTTGCACACTTGTGGTGCGCTTCCCAAAGGCTGTGCGTCGAACGTGCGACAAGATTACCACTGACTCCAAACGAGAAAATGACCGTGCACTTGTCCACGTCACCTAAGATGAGCATCCGGTGCAACAAAATTTTTTGCACACCTATGGTGCGCTTAGCGAAAGCTGTGCATCTAACGTGTGACCAGATTACCACTGACCCCAAACGTGGTAACGACCGTGCAATTGTTCCACATCACCTAAGATGAGCATCCGGTGCAACAAAATTTTTTGCACACTTATGGTTCGCTTAGCGAAAGCTGTGCATCGAACGTGTGACGAGATTACCACTGACTCCAAACGTAGTAACGACCGTGCACTTGTTCCACATCACCTAAGATGAGCATCCGGTGCAACAAAATTTTTTGCACACTTATGGTGCGCTTCCCGAAAGCCGTGCATCGAACGTGCAACAAGATTACCACTGACTCCAAACGTGGAAACGACGGTGCACTTGTTCCACGTCACCTAAGACGAGCATCCGGTGCAAAAAAATTTTTTTGCAGACTTACGCGCGCTTCCCGAAAGCCGTGCATCGAATGTGTGACGAGATTACCACTAACTCCAAATGTGGTATCGACCGTGCACTTGTTCCACGTCACCTAAGATGAGCATCCGGTGCAACAAAATTTTTCCCACACCCGTGGTGCGCTTCCCGAAAGTCGTCTTGTGAACGTGCGATGAGATTACCATCGACTCCAAATGTGGAAACGATCGTGGCGCTTTTTCCACGTCACCTAAGTAGAGGATTGGGTGCAACAAAATTTTTTGCGCACTTGTGGTGCGCTTCCCGAAAGCCGTGCATCGAACATGCAACAAGATTACCACTGACTCCAAACGTGGAAACGACCGTGCACTTGTTCCACGTCACCTAAGATGAGCATCCGGTGCAACAAAATTTTTTTTGCTCACTTCTGGTGCGCTTCCTGAAAGCCGTGCTTCGAATGTGTGACGAGATTCCCACTAACTCCAAATGTGGTATCGACCGTGCACTTGTTCCACGTCACCTAAGATGAGCATCCGGTGCAACAAAATTTTTTTGCACACTTGTGGTGCGCTTGCCGAAAAGCCGTGCATCGAACGTGCGACAAGATTACCAATGACTCCAAACGCGGAACCATGCACTTGTTCCACGCCACCTAAGATGAGCATCCGGTGCAACAAAATTTTTTTGCACACTTCGGTGCACTTCTCGAAAGCCGTGCATCGAATGTGTGACGAGATTACCACCGACTCCAAATGTGGTAACGACCGTGCACTTGTTCCACGTCATCTAAGATGACCATCCGGTGCAACAAAAAATTTTTTTTGCACACTTGTGGTGCGCTTTCCCGGCTGTGCATCGAACATGCGACAAGATTACCACTGACTCCAAACGAAAAACGACCGTGCACTTGTTCCACGTCACCTAAGATGAGCATCCGGTGCAACAAAATTTTTGCACACTTATGGTGCGCTTTAGCGAAAAGCTGTGCATCGAACGTGTGACCAGATTACCATCGACCCCAAACGTGGTAACGACCGTGCACTTGTTCCACATCACCTAAGATGAGCATCCGGTGCAACAAAAATTTTTGCACACTTATGGTGCGCTTAGCGAAAAGCGTGCATCGAACGCGTGACGAGATTACCACCGACTCCAAACGTAGTAACGACCGTGCACTTGTTCCACATCACCTAAGATGAGCATCCGGTGCAACAAAATTTTTTGCACACTTATGGTGCGCTTCCCGAAAGCCGTGCATCGAACGTGCAACAAGATTACCATCGACTCCAAACGTGGAAACGACCGTGCACTTGTTCCACGTCACCTAAGATTAGCATCTGGTGCAATGAAATTTTTTTTTTTTACAGCTCGTGCGCCTCCCCGAAAGCCGTGCATCGAATGTTTGACAAGATTACCACTGACTCCAAATGTGGTATCGACCGTGCACTTGTTCCACGTCACCTAAGATGAGCATCCGGTGCAACAAAATTTTTTTGCACACTTGTGGTGCGCTTGCCGAAAGCCGTGCATCGAACGTGCGACAAGATTACCAATGACTCCAAACGCGGAACCATGCACTTGTTCCACGCCACCTAAGATGAGCATCCGGTGCAACAAAATTTTTTTTGCACACTTCTGGTGCACTTCTCGAAAGCCGTGCATCGAATGTGTGACGAGATTACCACTGACTCCAAATGTGGTAACGACCGTGCACTTGTTCCACGTCATCTAAGATGACCATCCGGTGCAACAAAAATTTTTTGCACACTTGTGGTGCGCTTCCCGAAGGCTGTGCATCGAACATGCGACAAGATTACCACTGACTCCAAACGAGAAAACGACCGTGCACTTGTTCCACGTCACCTAAGATGAGCATCCGGTGCAACAAAATTTTTTTGCACACTTATGGTGCGCTTAGCGAAAAGCTGTGCATCGAACGTGTGACGAGATTACCACCGACTCCAAACGTAGTAACGACCGTGCACTTGTTCCACATCACCTAAGATGAGCATCCGGTGCAACAAAATTTTTGCACACTTATGGTGCGCTTCCCGAAAGCCGTGCATCGAACGTGCAACAAGATTACCATCGACTCCAAACGTGGAAACGACCGTGCACTTGTTCCACGTCACCTAAGATTAGCATCTGGTGCAATGAAATTTTTTTTTGCACAGTTCTGGTGCGCTTCCTGAAAGCCGTGCATCGAATGTTTGACAAGATTACCACTGACTCCAAATGTGGTATCGACCGTGCACTTGTTCCACGTCACCTAAGATGAGCATCCGGTGCAACAAAATTTTTTGCACACTTGTGGTGCGCTTCCCGAAAAGCCGCATCATCGAACGTGCGACAAGATTACCAATGACTCCAAACGTGGAACCATGCACTTGTTCCACGCCACCTAAGATGAGCATCCGGTGCAACAAAATTTTTTTTGCACACTTCTGGTGCGCTTCTCGAAAGCCGTGCATCGAATGTGTGACGAGATTACCACTGACTCCAAATGTGGTAACAACTGTGCACTTGTTCCACGTCATCTAAGATGACCATCCGGTGCAACAAAAATTTTTTGCACACTTGTGGTGCGCTTCCCGAAGGCTGTGCATCGAACGTGCGGCAAGATTACCACTGACTCCAAACGAGAAAACGACCGTGCACTTGTTCCACGTCGCCTAAGATGAGCATCCGGTGCAACAAAATTTTTTGCA
Organism: Chrysopogon serrulatus; assembly: GCA_015844335.1. Lineage (NCBI taxonomy): Eukaryota > Viridiplantae > Streptophyta > Magnoliopsida > Poales > Poaceae > Chrysopogon > Chrysopogon serrulatus. Next base: position 148,783 of record JADLZL010003020.1, on the reverse strand, counting down.
CACCTATGGTGCGCTTAGCGAAAGCTGTGCATCGAACGTGTGACCAGATTACCACTGACCCCAAACGTGGTAACGACCGTGCACTTGTTCCACATCACCTATGATGAGCCTCCGGTGCAACAAAATTTTTTGCACACTTATGGTGCGCTTCCCGAAAGCCGTGCATCGAACGTGCAACAAGATTACCACTGACTCCAAACGTGGAAACGACCGTGCACTTGTTCCACGTCACCTAAGACGAGCATCCGGTGCAAAAAAAAATTTTTTTGCAGACTTCTGGTGCGCTTCCCGAAAGCCGTGCATCGAATGTGTGACGAGATTACCACTAACTCCAAATGTGGTATCGACCGTGCACTTGTTCCACGTCACCTAAGATGAGCATCCGGTGCAACAAAATTTTTCCCACACCTGTGGTGCGCTTCCCGAAAGTCGTGCGCGAACGTGCGACGAGATTACCACCGACTCCAAATGTGGAAACGACTGTGCGCTTTTTCCACGTCACCTAAGTAGAGGATTGGGTGCAACAAAATTTTTTGCGCACTTCTGGTGCGCTTCCCGAAAGCCATGCATCGAACGTGCAACAAGATTACCACTGACTCCAAACGTGGAAACGACCGTGCACTTGTTCCACGTCACCTAAGATGAGCATCCGGTGCAACAAAATTTTTTTTGCTCACTTCTGGTGCGCTTCCTGAAAGCCGTGCTTCGAATGTGTGACGAGATTCCCACTAACTCCAAATGTGGTATCGACCGTACACTTGTTCCACGTCACCTAAGATGAGCATCCGGTGCAACAAAATTTTTTTGCACACTTGTGGTGCGCTTGCCGAAAGCCGTGCATCGAACGTGCGACAAGATTACCAATGACTCCAAACGTGGAACCATGCACTTGTTCCACGCCACCTAAGATGAGCATCCGGTGCAACAAAAATTTTTTTGCACACTTCTAGTGCGCTTCTCGAAAGCCGTGCATCGAATGTGTGGCGAGATTACCACTGACTCCAAATGTGGTAACGACCGTGCACTTGTTCCATGTCATCTAAGATGACCATCCGGTGCAACAAAAATTTTTTGCACACTTGTGGTGCGCTTCCCGAAGGCTGTGCATCGAACGTGCGACAAGATTACCACTAACTCCAAACGAGAAAACGACCGTGCACTTGTTCCACGTCACCTAAGATGAGCATCCGGTGCAACAAAATTTTTTGCACACTTATGGTGCGCTTTTAGCGAAAAGCGTGCATCGAACGTGTGACCAGATTACCACTAACCCCAAACGTGGTAACGACCGTGCACTTGTTCCACATCACCTAAGATGAGCATCCGGTGCAACAAAATTTTTTGCACACTTATGGTGCGCTTAGCGAAAGCTGTGCATCGAACGTGTGACGAAATTACCACTGACTCCAAACGTAGTAACGACCATGCACTTGTTCCACATCACCTAAGATCAGCATCCGGTGCAACAAAATTTTTTGCACACTATGGTGCGCTTCCCGAAAGCCGTGCATCGAACGTGCAACAAGATTACCACTGACTCCAAACGTGGAAACGACCGTGCACTTGTTCCACGTCACCTAAGATTAGCATCTGGTGCAATGAAATTTTTTTTTTTTGCAGTTCTGTGCGCTTCCCGAAAGCCGTGCATCGAATGTTTGGCAAGATTACCACTGACTCCAAATGTGGTATCGACCGTGCACTTGTTCCACGTCACCTAAGATGAGCATCCGGTGCAACAAAATTTTTTGCACACTTGTGGTGCGCTTGCCGAAAAGCCGTGCATCGAACGTGCGACAAGATTCCCAATGGCGTAAACGTGGACCATGCACTTGTTCCACGCCACCTAAGATGAGCATCCGGTGCAACAAAATTTTTTTGCACACTTCTGGTGCGCTTCTCAAAAGCCGTGCATCGAATGTGTGACGAGATTACCACTGACTCCAAATGTGGTAACGACCGTGCACTTGTTCCACGTCATCTAAGATGACCATCCGGTGCAACAAAAATTTTTTGCACACTTGTGGTGCGCTTCCCGAAGGCTGTGCATCGAACATGCGACAAGATTACCACTGACTCCAAACGAGAAAACGACCGTGCACTTGTTCCACGTCACCTAAGATGAGCATCCGGTGCAACAAAATTTTTTGCACACTTATGGTGCGCTTAGCGAAAGCTGTGCATCGAACGTGTGACGAGATTACCACTGACTCCAAACGTAGTAACGACCGTGCACTTGTTCCACATCACCTAAGATGAGCATCCGGTGCAACAAAATTTTTTGCACACTTATGGTGCGCTTCCCGAAAGCCGTGCATCGAACGTGCAACAAGATTACCACTGACTCCAAACGTGGAAACGACCGTGCACTTGTTCCACGTCACCTAAGATTAGCATCTGGTGCAATGAAATTTTTTTTTGCACAGTTCTGGTGCGCTTCCTGAAAGCCGTGCATCGAATGTTTGACAAGATTACCACTGACTCCAAATGTGGTATCGACCGTGCACTTGTTCCACGTCACCTAAGATGAGCATCCGGTGCAACAAAATTTTTTGCACACTTATGGTGCGCTTAGCGAAAGCTGTGCATCGAACGTGTGACCAGATTACCACTAACCCCAAACGTGGTAACGACCGTGCACTTGTTCCACATCACCTAAGATGAGCATCCGGTGCAACAAAATTTTTTGCACACTTATGGTGCGCTTAGCGAAAGCTGTGCATCGAACGTGTGACGAAATTACCACTGACTCCAAACGTAGTAACGACCATGCACTTGTTCCACATCACCTAAGATCAGCATCCGGTGCAACAAAATTTTTTGCACACTATGGTGCGCTTCCCGAAAGCCGTGCATCGAACGTGCAACAAGATTACCACTGACTCCAAACGTGGAAACGACCGTGCACTTGTTCCACGTCACCTAAGATTAGCATCTGGTGCAATGAAATTTTTTTTTTTGCACAGTTCTGGTGCGCTTCCTGAAAGCCGTGCATCGAATGTTTGGCAAGATTACCACTGACTCCAAATGTGGTATCGACCGTGCACTTGTTCCACGTCACCTAAGATGAGCATCCGGTGCAACAAAATTTTTTTGCACACTTGTGGTGCGCTTGCCGAAAGCCGTGCATCGAACGTGCGACAAGATTCCCAATGACGCCAAACGTGGACCATGCACTTGTTCCACGCCACCTAAGATGAGCATCCGGTGCAACAAAATTTTTTTGCACACTTCTGGTGCGCTTCTCAAAAGCCGTGCATCGAATGTGTGACGAGATTACCACTGACTCCAAATGTGGTAACGACCGTGCACTTGTTCCACGTCATCTAAGATGACCATCCGGTGCAACAAAAATTTTTTGCACACTTGTGGTGCGCTTCCCGAAGGCGTGCATCGAACATGCGACAAGATTACCACCGACTCCAAACGAGAAAAACGACCGTGCACTTGTTCCACGTCACCTAAGATGAGCATCCGGTGCAACAAAATTTTTGCACACTTATGGTGCGCTTTAGCGAAAAGCGTGCATCGAACGTGTGACGAGATTACCACGACTCCAAACGTAGTAACGACCGTGCACTTGTTCCACATCACCTAAGATGAGCATCCGGTGCAACAAAATTTTTTGCACACTTATGGTGCGCTTCCCGAAAGCCGTGCATCGAACGTGCAACAAGATTACCACTGACTCCAAATGTGGAAACGACCGTGCACTTGTTCCACGTCACCTAAGATTAGCATCTGGTGCAATGAAATTTTTTTTGCACAGTTCTGGTGCGCTTCCTGAAAGCCGTGCATCGAATGTTTGACAAGATTACCACTGACTCCAAATGTGGTATCGACCGTGCACTTGTTCCACGTCACCTAAGATGAGCATCCGGTGCAACAAAATTTTTTTGCACACTTGTGGTGCGCTTCCCGAAAGCCGTGCATCGAACGTGCGACAAGATTACCAATGACTCCAAACGTGGAACCATGCACTTGTTCCACGCCACCTAAGATGAGCATCCGGTGCAACAAAATTTTTTTGCACACTTGGTGCGCTTCTCGAAAGCCGTGCATCGAATGTGTGACGAGATTACCACTGACTCCAAATGTGGTAACAACTGTGCACTTGTTCCACGTCATCTAAGATGACCATCCGGTGCAACAAAAATTTTTTGCACACTTGTGGTGCGCTTCCCGAAGGCTGTGCATCGAACGTGCGGCAAGATTACCACTGACTCCAAACGATAAAACGACCGTGCACTTGTTCCACGTCGCCTAAGATGAGCATCCGGTGCAACAAAATTTTTTGCACACCTATGGTGCGCTTAGCGAAAGCTGTGCATCGAACGTGTGACCAGATTACCACTGACCCCAAACGTGGTAACGACCGTGCACTTGTTCCACATCACCTATGATGAGCCTCGGTGCAACAAAAATTTTTGCACACTTATGGTGCGCTTCCCGAAAGCCGTGCATCGAACGTGCAACAAGATTACCATCGACTCCAAACGTGGAAACGACCGTGCACTTGTTCCACGTCACCTAAGACGAGCATCCGGTGCAAAAAAAAATTTTTTTTGCGGACTTGGTGCGCTTCCCGAAAGCCGTGCATCGAATGTGTGACGAGATTACCACTAACTCCAAATGTGGTATCGACCGTGCACTTGTTCCACGTCACCTAAGATGAGCATCCGGTGCAACAAAATTTTTTTTCACACCCGTGGTGCGCTTCCCGAAAGTCGTGCATCGAACGTGCGGCGAGATTACCACCGACTCAAATGTGGAAACGACTGTGCGCTTTTTCCACGTCACCTAAGATGAGGATTGGGTGCAACAAAATTTTTTGCGCACTTCTGCGCGCGCTTCCCAAAGCCATGCATCGAACGTGCAACAAGATTACCACTGACTCCAAACGTGGAAACGACACCGTGCACTTGTTCCACGTCACCTAAGATGAGCATCCGGTGCAACAAAATTTTTTTGCTCACTTGTGGTGCGCTTCCCCGAAAGCCGTGCATCGAATGTGTGACAAGATTCCCACTAACTCCAAATGTGGTATCGACCGTGCACTTGTTCCACGTCACCTAAGATGAGCATCCGGTGCAACAAAATTTTTTTGCACACTTGTGGTGCGCTTGCCGAAAAGCCGTGCATCGAACGTGCGACAAGATTACCAATGACTCCAAACGTGGAACCATGCACTTGTTCCACGCCACCTAAGATGAGCATCCGATTGCAACAAAATTTTTTTGCACACTTCTAGTGCGCTCTCGAAAAAGCCGTGCATCGAATGTGTGGCGAGATTACCACCCGACTCCAAATGTGGTAACGACCGTGCACTTGTTCCATGTCATCTAAGATGACCATCCGGTGCAACAAAATTTTTTTGCACACTTGTGGTGCGCTTCCCGAAGGCATGCATCGAACGTGCGACAAGATTACCACTAACTCCAAACGAGAAAACGACCGTGCACTTGTTCCACGTCACCTAAGATGAGCATCCGGTGCAACAAAATTTTTTGCACACTTATGGTGCGCTTCGAAAGCTGTGCATCGAACGTGTGACCAGATTACCACTAACCCCAAACGTGGTAACGACCGTGCACTTGTTCCACATCACCTAAGATGAGCATCCGTGCAACAAAATTTTTTGCACACTTATGGTGCGCTTAGCGAAAGTCATCGAACGTGTGACGAAATTACCACTGACTCCAAACGTGTAACGACCATGCACTTGTTCCACATCACCTAAGATCAGCATCCGGTGCAACAAAATTTTTTGCACACTATGGTGCGCTTCCGAAAGCCCGTGCATCGAACGTGCAACAAGATTTCCACTCGACTCCAAACGTGGAAACGACCGTGCACTTGTTCCACGTCACCTAAGATTAGCATCCGGTGCAATGAAATTTTTTTTTGCACAGTTCTGGTGCGCTTCCTGAAAGCCGTGCATCGAATGTTTGGCAAGATTACCACTGACTCCAAATGTGGTATCGACCGTGCACTTGTTCCACGTCACCTAAGATGAGCATCCGGTGCAACAAAATTTTTTGCACACTTGTGGTGCGCTTCCGAAAGCCGTGCATCGAACGTGCGACAAGATTCCCAATGAAACGTGGACCATGCACTTTTCCACGCCACCTAAGATGAGCATCCGGTGCAACAAATTTTTTTTGCACACTTCGTGCGCTTCTCAAAAGCCGTGCATCGAATGTGTGACGAGATTACCACTGACTCCAAATGTGGTAACGACCGTGCACTTGTTCCACGTCATCTAAGATGACCATCCGGTGCAACAAAAATTTTTTGCACACTTGTGGTGCGCTTCCCAAAAGGCTGTGCATCGAACGTGCGACAAGATTACCACGACTCCAAACGAGAAAATGACCGTGCACTTGTCCACGTCACCTAAGATGAGCATCCGGTGCAACAAAATTTTTTGCACACCTATGGTGCGCTAAGCGAAAAGGTGTGCATCTAACGTGTGACCAGATTACCACCGACCCCAAAACGTGGTAACGACCGTGCAATTGTTCCACATCACCTAAGATGAGCATCCGGTGCAACAAAATTTTTTGCACACTTATGGTTCGCTTAAGAAAGCGTGCATCGAGCGTGTGACGAGATTACCACTGACTCCAAACGTAGTAACGACCGTGCACTTGTTCCACATCACCTAAGATGAGCATCCGGTGCAACAAAATTTTTTGCACACTTATGGTGCGCTTCGAAAAGCCGTGCATCGAACGTGCAACAAGATTACCACAGACTCCAAACGTGGAAACGATCGCGCACTTGTTCCACGTCACCTAAGACGAGCATCCGGTGCAAAAAAATTTTTTTTGCAGACTTACGGTGCGCTTCCGAAAGCCGTGCATCGAATGTGTGACGAGATTACCACTAACTCTAAATGTGGTATCGACCGTGCACTTGTTCCACGTCACCTAAGATGAGCATCCGGTGCAACAAAATTTTTCCCACACCTGTGGTTCGCTTCCCGAAAGTCGTGCACGAACGTCAAGCGACGGATTACCATCTCCAAATGTGGAAACGATCGTGCGCTTTTTCCATGTCACCTAAGTAGAGGATTGGGTGCAACAAAATTTTTTTTTGCACACTTGTGGTGCGCTTCCCGAAAGCCGTGCATCGAATGTGTGACAAGATTACCACTGACTCAAACATGGAAACGACCGTGCACTTGTTCCACGTCATCTAAGATGAGCATCCGGTGCAACAAAAAAATTTTTTGCTCACTTGTGGTGCGCTTCGAAAAGCCGTGCGTCGAATGTGTGACAAGATTCCCACCAACTCCAAATGTGGTATCGACCGTGCACTTGTTCCACGTCACCTAAGATGAGCATCCGGTGCAACAAAATTTTTTGCACACCTATGGTGCGCTTAGCGAAAAGTCATGCTCAAAACGTGTGACGAGATTACCACCGACCCCAAATGTGGTAACGACCGTGCGCTTTTTCCACGTCACCTAAGATGAGCATCCGGTGCAACAAAATTTTTTTGCACACTTGTGGTGCACTTCCCGAAAGCTGTGCACGAACGTGCAACAAGATTACCACTGACTCCAAACGTGGAAACGACCGTGCACTTGTTCCACGTCACCAAAGATGAGCATCCGTGCAATGAAAATTTTTGCACACCTATGGTGCGCTTCCCAAAAAGCCGTGCATCGAATGTTTGACAAGATTACCACTGACTCAAATGTGGTATCGACCGTGCACTTGTTCCACGTCACCTAAGATGAGCATTCGGTGCAACAAAATTTTTTGCACACTTATGGTGCGCTTCAGCGAAAGCCGTGCATCGAATGTTTGACCAGATTACCACTAACCCCAAATGTGGTAACGACCGTGCACTTGTTCCACATCACCTAAGATGAGCATCCGGTGCAACAAAATTTTTGCACACTTATGGTGCGCTTAGCTTCCAGCCGTGCATCGAACGTGTGACGAAATTACCAATGACTCCAAACGTGGAACCACCGTGCACTTGTTCCACGCCACCTAAGATGAGCATCCGGTGCAACAAAATTTTTTGCACACTTCGGTGCGCTTCTCGAAAGCCGTGGATCGAATGTGTGACGAGATTACCACTGACTCCAAATGTGGTAACGACCATGCACTTGTTCCACGTCATCTAAGATGACCATCCGGTGCAACAAAATTTTTTGCACACTTGTGGTGCGCTTCGAAGGCTGTGCATCGAACGTGCGACAAGATTACCACTGACTCCAAACGAGAAAACGACCGTGCACTTGTTCCACGTCACCTAAGACGAGCATCCGGTGCAACAAAATTTTTTGCACACCTATGGTGCGCTTAGCGAAAGGCTGTGCATCTAACGTGTGACCAGATTACCACCGACCCCAAACATGGTAACGACCGTGCACTTGTTCCATATCACCTAAGATGAGCATCCGATTGCAACAAAATTTTTGCACACTTATGGTGCGCTTCGAAAGCCGTGCATCGAACGTGCAACAAGATTACCACGACTCCAAACGTGGAAAGGACCGCGTGCACTTGTTCCACATCACCTAAGGCGAGCATCCGGTGCAAAAAAAAATTTTTTGCACAAGACTTATGCGCTTCGCCCAAAAGCCGTGCATCGAATGTGTGACGAGATTACCACTAACTCAAATGTGGTATCGACCGTGCACTTGTTCCACGTCACCTAAGATGAGCATCCGGTGCAACAAAATTTTTCCCACACCTGTGGTTTTCTTGTGACGTCGCGACGAGATTACCACTGACTCCAAATGTGGAAACGACCGTTTTTTTCCACGTCACCTAAGTAGAGGATTGGGTGCAACAAAATTTTTTTTTCACTTCTGGTGCGCTTCCCGAAAGCCATGCATCGAACGTGCAACAAGATTACCACTTAACTCCAAACGTGGAAACGACCGTGCACTTGTTCCATCGCCACCTAAGATGAGCATCCGGTGCAACAAAATTTTTTTGCTCACTTGGTGTGCGCTTCCCCGAAAGTCGTGCTTGAATGTGTGACGAGATTCCCACTAACTCCAAATGTGGTATCGACCGTACACTTATTCCACGTCACCTAAGATGAGCATCCGGTGCAACAAAATTTTTTTTTGCACACTTGTGGTGCGCTTCCCGAAAGCCGTGCATCGAACGTGCGACAAGATTACCAATGACTTCAAACATGGAACCATGCACTTGTTCCACGCCACCTAAGATGAGCATCCGGTGCAACAAAATTTTTTTGCACACTTGCGCGCTTCGAAAGCCGTGCATCGAATGTGTGGCGAGATTACCACTAACTCCAAATGTGGTAACGACCGTGCACTTGTTCCACGTCATCTAAGATGACCATCCGGTGCAACAAAATTTTTTGCACACCTGTGGTGCGCTTCGAAAGTCATGCATCGAACGTGCGACAAGATTACCACTAACTCCAAACGAGAAAACGACCGGTGCACTTGTTCCACGTCACCTAAGATGAGCATCCGGTGCAACAAAATTTTTGCACACTTATGGTGCGCTTTTGCATCGAACGTGTGACCAGATTACCACTAACCCCAAACGTGGTAACGACCGTGCACTTGTTCCACATCACCTAAGATGAGCATCCGGTGCAACAAAATTTTTTGCACACTTATGGTGCGCTTTAGCGAAAGTCGTGCATCGAACGTGCAACAAAATTACCACCGACTCCAAACATAGTAACGACCATGCACTTGTTCCACATCACCTAAGATCAGCATCCGGTGCAACAAAATTTTTTGCACACTTATGGTGCGCTTCCCGAAAGCCGTGCATCGAATGTTTGAACAAGATTACCACCGACTCCAAATGTGGAAACGACCGTGCACTTGTTCCACGTCACCTAAGATGAGCATCCGGTGCAATGAAATTTTTTTTTTTTGCACTTATGGTGCGCTTCCTGAAAGCCGTGCATCGAATGTTTGACAAGATTACCACTAACTCCAAATGTGGTATCGACCGTGCACTTGTTCCACGTCACCTAAGATGAGCATCCGGTGCAACAAAATTTTTTGCACATTTGTGGTGCGCTTCCGAAAGCCGTGGCATCGAACGTGCGACAAGATTACCAATGACTCCAAACGTGGAACCATGCACTTGTTCCACGCCACCTAAGATGAGCATCCGGTGCAACAAAATTTTTTTGCACACTTCTGGTGCGCTTCTCGAAAGACGTGCATCGAATGTGTGACGAGATTACCACTGACTCCAAATGTGATAACGACCGTGCACTTGTTCCACGTCATCTAAGATGACCATCCGGTGCAACAAAAAAATTTTTTGCACACTTGTGGTGCGCTTCCCAAAGGCTGTGCGTCGAACGTGCGACAAGATTACCACGACTCCAAACGAGAAAATGACCGTGCACTTGTCCACGTCACCTAAGATGAGCATCCGGTGCAACAAAATTTTTTTTGCACCTATGGTGCGCTTAGCGAAAAGTCTGTGCATCTAACGTGTGACCAGATTACCACTGACCCCAAACGTGGTAACGACCGTGCAATTGTTCCACATCACCTAAGATGAGCATCCGGTGCAACAAAATTTTTGCACACTTATGGTTCGCTTAGCGAAAAGCTGTGCATCGAACGTGTGACGAGATTACCACCGACTCCAAAACGTAGTAACGACCGTGCACTTGTTCCACATCACCTAAGATGAGCATCCGGTGCAACAAAATTTTTTGCACACTTATGGTGCGCTTTCCCCGAAAGCCGTGCATCGAACATGCAACAAGATTACCACAGACTCCAAACGTGGAAACGACCGTGCACTTGTTCCACGTCACCTAAGACGAGCATCCGGTGCAAAAAATTTTTTTTTTTTGCAGACTTCGCGCTTCCCGAAAAGCCGTGCATCGAATGTGTGACGAGATTACCACTAACTCCAAATGTGGTATCGACCGTGCACTTGTTCCACGTCACCTAAGATGAGCATCCGGTGCAACAAAATTTTTCCCACACACCGTGGTGGTGCGCTTCCCGAAAGTCGTGCACGAACATGCGACGAGATTACCACTGACTCCAAATGTGGAAACGACTGTGCGCTTTTTCCATGTCACCTAAGTAGAGGATTGGGTGCAACAAAATTTTTTGCGCACTTGTGGTGCGCTTCCCGAAAGCCGTGCATCGAACGTGCAACAAGATTACCACTGACTCCAAACATGGAAACGACCGTGCACTTGTTCCACGTCACCTAAGATGAGCATCCGGTGCAACAAAAATTTTTTTGCTCACTTCTGGGGCGCTTCCTGAAAGCCGTGCTTCGAATGTGTGACAAGATTCCCACTAACTCCAAATGTGGTATCGACCGTGCACTTGTTCCACGTCACCTAAGACGAGCATCCGGTGCAACAAAAATTTTTCCACACCTATGGTGCGCTTCCCGAAAGTCATGCTCAAACGTGCGACGAGATTACGACTGACTCCAAATGTGGAAACGACTGTGCGCTTTTTCCACGTCACCTAAGTAGAGGATTGGGTGCAACAAAATTTTTTTGCACACTTGTGGTGCACTTCCCTTCCAAGCCGTGCACCGAACGTGCAACAAGATTACCACTGACTCCAAACGTGGAAACGACCGTGCACTTGTTCCACGTCACCAAAGATTAGCATCCGGTGCAATGAAATTTTTTTTTGCACGTTACGGTGCGCTTCACGAAAAGCCGTGCATCGAATGTTTGACGAGATTACCGCTGACTCCAAATGTGGTATCGACCGTGCACTTGTTCCACGTCACCTAAGATGAGCATTCGGTGCAACAAAATTTTTTGACACTTATGGTGCGCTTTAGCGAAAGCTGTGCATCGAACGTGTGACCAGATTACCACTAACCCCAAACGTGGTAACGACCGTGCACTTGTTCCACATCACCTAAGATGAGCATCCGGTGCAACAAAATTTTTTGCACACTTATGGTGCGCTTAGCGAAAGCTGTGCATCGAACGTGTGACGAAATTACCACTGACTCCAAACGTAGTAACGACCGTGCACTTGTTCCACGCCACCTAAGATGAGCATCCGGTGCAACAAAAATTTTTTGCACACTTCGTGCGCTTCGCTTCGAAAGCCGTGCATCGAATGTGTGACGAGATTACCACTGACTCCAAATGTGGTAACGACCGTGCACTTGTTCCACGTCATCTAAGATGACCGTCCGGTGCAACAAAAATTTTTTGCACACTTGTGGTGCGCTTCCCGAAGGCTGTGCATCGAACGTGCGACAAGATTACCACTGACTCCAAACGAGAAAACGACCGTGCACTTGTTCCACGTCACCTAAGACGAGCATCCGGTGCAACAAAATTTTTTGCACACCTATGGTGCGCTTAGCGAAAGGCTGTGCATCTAACGTGTGACCAGATTACCACTGACCCCAAACGTGGTAACGACCGTGCACTTGTTCCATATCACCTAAGATGAGCATCCGGTGCAACAAAATTTTTTGCACACTTATGGTGCGCTTAGCGAAAGCTGTGCATCGAACGTGTGACGAGATTACCACTGACTCCAAACGTAGTAACGACCGTGCACTTGTTCCACATCACCTAAGATGAGCATCCGGTGCAACAAAATTTTTTGCACACTTATGGTGCGCTTTCCAAAAGCCGTGCATCGAACGTGCAACAAGATTACCGCTGACTCCAAACGTGGAAACGACCGTGCACTTGTTCCACGTCTCCTAAGACGAGCATCCGGTGCAAAAAAATTTTTTTTTCAGACTTCTGGTGCGCTTCCCGAAAGCCGTGCATCGAATGTGTGACGAGATTACCACCGACTCCAATCATGGTAATGACCGCGCTTCACCGAAGACGAGCATCCGGTGCAACAAAATTTTTGCACACTTCAGTGCGCTTTTCGACATCAAACGTTCGACGAGATTACCAAGGACTCTAATCGTGGTAACGATCGCGCACTTGTTCCATGTCACCTAAGACGAGCATCCGGTGCAACAAAAATTTTTTGCACACTTCTGGTGCGCTTTTCGACATCGAACATGTGACGAGATTACCACTGACTCTAATCGTGGTAATGACCGCGCACTTGTTCCACGTCACCTAAGGCGAGCATCCGGTGCAACAAAAATTTTTGCACACTTCGTGCGCTTCTCAAAAGTCGTGCATCGAACGTGCGATGAGATTACCACTAACTCCAATCGTGGTAATGACCGCGCACTTGTTCCACGTCTCCTATGGTGAGCATCCGGTGCAACAAAAAGTCTTTGCACATTTCTGGTGCACTTCCCGAAAGCCGTGCATCGAACGTGCGACGAGATTACCACTAACTCCAATCGTGGTAACGACCGCGCACTTGTTCCACGTCACCTAAGGCGAGCATCCGGTGCAACAAAAATTTTTTGCACACTTCTGGAGCGCTTCGCAAAAGCCGTGCACCGAACGGCGATGAGATTACCACTAACTCCAAATGTGGTAAGGACCGCTCCCTTATTCTTACATCACCGAAGACGAGCATCCAGTGCAACAAAAAATTTTTGCACACTTTTAGTGCGCTTCCTGAAAACTATGAATCGAACGTGCGACGAGATTACCACTGACTCCAATCGTGGTAACGACCGCACACTTGTTCGACGTCACCTAAGGCGAGAATCCGGTGCAACAAAATTTTTTTGCACACTTCTGGTGCGCTTCCCAAAGCCGTCCATCGAACGTGCGACGAGATTACCACTGACTCCAATCGTGGTAACGACCGCGCACTTGTTCCACGTCACCTAAGGCGAGCATCCGGTGCAACAAAAATTTTTTGCACACTTCTGGTGCGCTTCCCAAAGCCGTGCATCGAACGTGCGACGAGATTACCACTGACTCCAATCGTGGTAACGACTGCGCACTTGTTCCACGTCACCTAAGGCGAGCATCCGGTGCAACAAAAATTTTTTGCACACTTCTGGTGCGCTTCGAAAAGCCGTGCATCGAACGTGCGATGAGATTACCACTAACTCCAATCGTGGTAATGACCCCCCCACATGTTCCACATCACCGAAGACGAGCATCCGGTGCAACAAAAATTTTTGCACACTTCGGTGCGCTTCCCCGAAAGCCGCATCGAACGTGCGACGAGACTACCAGTGACTCAATCGTGGTAACGACCGCGCACTTGTTCCATGTCACCTAAGGTGAGCATCCGCTGCAACAAAACTTTTTGCACACTTCGCGCTTCCCCGAAAGCCGTGCATCGAACGTGCGACGAGATTACCGGTGACTCAATCGTAGTAACGACCGCGCAAGACTTGTTCCATGTCACCTAAGGCGAGCATCCGGTGCAACAAAACTTTTTGCACACTTCGGTGCGCTTCCCATAAGCCGTGCATCGAACGTCGCGACGAGATTACCACCGACTCTAATCGTGGTAACGACCGGCGCACTTGTTCCACGTCACCTAAGGCGAGCATCCGTTGCAACAAAAATTTTTGGACACTTCGGTGCGCTTCGTGAAAGCCGTGCATCGAACGTGCGATGAGATTACCACCGACTCCAATTGTGGTAACGACCGCAAGCGCTTGTTCCACATCACCGAAGACGGGCATCGGTGCAACAAAAAACTTTTGCACACTTCTTGTGCGCTTCCCGAAAGCCATGCTTCGAACGTGCGACGAGATTACCACGACTCCAATCATGGTAACGACCCGGCGCGCACTTGTTCTCACGTCACCTAAGGCGAGCATCCGGTGCAAAAAAATTTTTTTGCACACTTCGTGCGCTTCCCGAAAGCCATGCATCGAACGTGCGATGAGATTACCACTGACTCCAATCATGGTAATGACCGCGCTTCACCGAAGACGAGCATCCGGTGCAACAAAAATTTTTTGCACACTTCTGGTGCGCTTTTCGACATCAAACGTTCGACGAGATTACCGCGGACTCTAATCGTGGTAACGATCGCGCACTTGTTCCATGTCACCTAAGACGAGCATCCGGTGCAACAAAAATTTTTTGCACACTTCTGGTGCGCTTTTCGACATCGAACATGTGACGAGATTACCACTGACTCTAATCGTGGTAATGACCGCGCACTTGTTCCACGTCACCTAAGGCGAGCATCCGGTGCAACAAAAATTTTTTGCACACTTCTGGTGCGCTTCTCAAAAGTCATGCATCGAACGTGCGATGAGATTACCACTAACTCCAATCGTGGTAATGACCGCGCACTTGTTCCACGTCTCCTAAGGTGAGCATCCGATGCAACAAAAAGTCTTTGCACATTTCTGGTGCACTTCCCGAAAGCCGTGCATCGAACGTGCGACGAGATTACCACTAACTCCAATCGTGGTAACGACCGCGCACTTGTTCCACGTCACCTAAGGCGAGCATCCGGTGCAACAAAAATTTTTTGCACACTTCTGGTGCGCTTTTCGACATCAAACGTTCGACGAGATTACCGCGGACTCTAATCGTGGTAACGATCGCGCACTTGTTCCATGTCACGTAAGGCGAGTATCCGGTGCAACAAAAATTTTTTGCACACTTCTGGTGCGCTTTTTCGACATCGAACATGTGACGAGATTACCACCGACTCTAATCGTGGTAATGACCGGCGCACTTGTTCCACGTCACCTAAGGCGAGCATCCGTGCAACAAAAATTTTTGCACACTTCTGTGCGCTTCTCAAAAGTCGTGCATCGAACGTGCGATGAGATTACCACTAACTCCAATCGTGGTAATGACCGCGCACTTGTTCCACGTCACCTAAGGCGAGCATCCGGTGCAACAAAAAGTCTTTGCACATTTCTGGTGCACTTCCCGAAAGCCGTGCATCGAACGTGCGACGAGATTACCACTAACTCCAATCGTGGTAACGACCGCGCACTTGTTCCACGTCACCTAAGGCGAGCATCCGGTGCAACAAAAATTTTTTGCACACTTCTGGAGCGCTTCGCAAAAGCCGTGCACCGAACGGCGATGAGATTACCACTAACTCCAAATGTGGTAAGGACCGCTCCCTTATTCTTACATCACCGAAGACGAGCATCCAGTGCAACAAAAAATTTTTGCACACTTTTAGTGCGCTTCCTGAAAACTATGAATCGAACGTGCGACGAGATTACCACTGACTCCAATCGTGGTAACGACCGCACACTTGTTCGACGCGTCACCTAAGGCGAAATCGGTGCAACAAAATTTTTTTGCACACTTCGTGCGCTTCCCAAAGCCGTCCATCGAACGTGTGCGACGAGATTACCACCCGACTCCAATCGTGGTAACGACCCGGCGCGCACTTGTTCCACGTCACCTAAGGCGAGCATCCGGTGCAACAAAAATTTTTGCACACTTCGGTGCGCTTCCCAAAGCCGTGCATCGAACGTGCGACGAGATTACCACTGACTCCAATCGTGGTAACGACTGCGCACTTGTTCCACGTCACCTAAGGCGAGCATCCGGTGCAACAAAAATTTTTTGCACACTTCTGGTGCGCTTCCCGAAAGCCGTGCATCGAACGTGCGATGAGATTACCACTAACTCCAATCGTGGTAATGACCCCCCACATGTTCCACATCACCGAAGACGAGCATCCGGTGCAACAAAAATTTTTTGCACACTTCTGGTGCGCTTCCCGAAAGCCGTGCATCGAACGTGCGACGAGACTACCAGTGACTCCAATCGTGGTAACGACCGCGCACTTGTTCCATGTCACCTAAGGTGAGCATCCGCTGCAACAAAACTTTTTTGCACACTTCTGGTGCGCTTCCCGAAAGCCGTGCATCGAACGTGCGACGAGATTACCAGTGACTCCAATCGTAGTAACGACCGCGCACTTGTTCCATGTCACCTAAGGCGAGCATCCGGTGCAACAAAACTTTTTTGCACACTTCTGGTGCGCTTCCCGAAAGCCGTGCATCGAACGTGCGACGAGATTACCACTGACTCTAATCGTGGTAACGACCGCGCACTTGTTCCACGTCACCTAAGGCGAGCATCCGGTGCAACAAAAATTTTTTGGACACTTCTGGTGCGCTTCGTGAAAGCCGTGCATCGAACGTGCGATGAGATTACCACTGACTCCAATTGTGGTAACGACCGCGCACTTGTTCCACATCACCGAAGACGGGCATCCGGTGCAACAAAAAACTTTTGCACACTTCTTGTGCGCTTCCCGAAAGCCATGCTTCGAACGTGCGACGAGATTACCACTGACTCAATCATGGTAACGACCGGCGCGCTTGTTCTCACGTCACCTAAGGCGAGCATCCGGTGCAAAAAAAAATTTTTGCACACTTCTCGTGCGCTTCCCGAAAAGCCATGCATCGAGCGTGCGATGAGATTACCACGACTCCAATCATGGTAATGACCGCGCTTCACCGAAGACGAGCATCCGGTGCAACAAAAATTTTTTGCACACTTCGGTGCGCTTTTCGACATCAAACGTTCGACGAGATTACCGCGGACTCTAATCGTGGTAACGATCGCGCACTTGTTCCATGTCACCTAAGACGAGCATCCGGTGCAACAAAAATTTTTGCACACTTCGTGCGCGACATCGAACATGTGACGAGATTACCACCGACTCTAATCGTGGTAATGACCGCGCGCTTGTTCCACGTCACCTAAGGCGAGCATCCGGTGCAACAAAAATTTTTTTGCACACTTCTGGTGCGCTTCTCAAAAGTCGTGCATCGAACGTGCGATGAGATTACCACTAACTCCAATCGTGGTAATGACCGCGCACTTGTTCCACGTCACCTAAGGCGAGCATCCGGTGCAACAAAAAGTCTTTGCACATTTCTGGTGCACTTCCCGAAAGCCGTGCATCGAACGTGCGACGAGATTACCACTAACTCAATCGTGGTAACGACCCACAAGCACTTGTTCCACGTCACCTAAGGCGAGCATCCGGTGCAACAAAAAAATTTTTGCACACTTACGAGCGCCGCAAAAAGCCGTGCACCGAACGGCGATGAGATTACCACTAACTCCAAATGTGGTAAGGACCGCTCCCTTATTCTTACATCACCGAAGACGAGCATCCAGTGCAACAAAAATTTTTGCACACTTTTAGTGCGCTTCCCTGAAAACTATGAATCGAGCGTGCGGCGAGATTACCACTTGACTCAATCGTGGTAACGACCGCACACTTGTTCGACGTCACCTAAGGCGAGAATCCGGTGCAACAAAATTTTTTGCACACTTCGGTGCGCTTCCCAAAGCCGTCCATCGAACGTGCGACGAGATTACCACTCGACTCCAATCGTGGTAACGACCGGCGCGCACTTGTTCCACGTCACCTAAGGCGAGCATCCGGTGCAACAAAAATTTTGCACACTTCGGTGCGCTTCCCAAAGCCGTGCATCGAACGTGCGACGAGATTACCACCGACTCCAATCGTGGTAACGACTGCGCACTTGTTCCACGTCACCTAAGGCGAGCATCCGGTGCAACAAAAATTTTTGCACACTTCGGTGCGCTTCCCGAAAGCCGTGCATCGAACGTCGTGCGATGAGATTACCACTAACTCCAATCGTGGTAATGACCCCCACATGTTCCACATCACCGAAGACGAGCATCCGGTGCAACAAAAATTTTTGCACACTTAAGTGCGCTTCCCCGAAAGCCGTGCATCGAGCGTGCGACGAGACTACCGATGACTCAATCGTGGTAACGACCCGGCGCACTTGTTCCATGTCACCTAAGGTGAGCATCCGGTGCAACAAAACTTTTTTGCACACTTCTGCGCTTCCCCGAAAGCCGTGCATCGAACGTGCGACGAGATTACCAGTGACTCCAATCGTGGTAACGACCGCGCACTTGTTCCATGTCACCTAAGGCGAGCATCCGGTGCAACAAAACTTTTTGCACACTTCTGGTGCGCTTCCCGAAAGCCGTGCATCGAACGTGCGACGAGATTACCACTGACTCTAATCGTGGTAACGACCGCGCACTTGTTCCACGTCACCTAAGGCGAGCATCCGGTGCAATAAAAATTTTTTGGACACTTCTGGTGCGCTTCGTGAAAGCCGTGCATCGAACGTGCGATGAGATTACCACTGACTCCAATTGTGGTAACGACCGCGCACTTGTTCCACATCACCGAAGACGGGCATCCGGTGCAACAAAAAACTTTTGCACACTTCTTGTGCGCTTCCGAAAAGCCATGCTTTGAACGTGCGGCGAGATTACCACGACTCCAATCATGGTAACGACCGCGCGCGTTCTCGTCACCTAAGGCGAGCATCCGGTGCAAAAAAATTTTTGCACACTTCAGTGCGCTTCCCGAAAGCCATGCATCGAACGTGCGATGAGATTACCACTGACTCCAATCATGGTAATGACCGCGCTTCACCGAAGACGAGCATCCGGTGCAACAAAATTTTTTTGCACACTTCTGGTGCGCTTTTCGACATCAAACGTTCGACGAACCGCGGACTCTAATCGTGGTAACGATCGCGCACTTGTTCCATGTCACCCAAGACGAGCATCCGGTGCAACAAAAATTTTTTGCACACTTCTGGTGCGCTTTTCGACATCGAACATGTGACGAGATTACCACTGACTCTAATCGTGGTGATGAGGACATCACGAGTACATCTACACCAGCAGCACCACAGGCGCCTCCAGTTGCTCCTCCACCACAAGGCGCCTACAGTTGATCATCCAGTTGGGCCAATCACTCGGGCCCGTGCAAGAGAATTAAACTTCATCATGCTATTAAGGAACGAAGGCCCAAAGACAATAAGAAGATGGGCTAACAGGGGGCAGCCCAAGGTGGGGCGCCTAGGGTTGGAGCCGCAGCCCTTTCTTTGGGCGCGCACCACCCTCCTGCCGCCCGCCCTTTATTTAGTCGAGTCCCTTTTGTTTACAACTTGAGTTTTGTTTTCCATCTAGCTTTAGCTACTCTCGAACACGCGCCAACCTGCGCTGTCTCGTGTAATTCAGAACTCCACCTTCGAGTGATATTAGGATTGCTCGCATCTTTTTCTTGTTCGTTTTTTCGATTGCGTGCAGGAACTGATCTTCGTGATCAGGCTGATCTCGCACCGGCGAGGTTGGTAACCATTGGGAGTTGGTTCAGCGATTGCATTGGCGCTTCGGGTTCGCTTCGTCGTAGTCGGATCGTGAGGGTCTACTTCCACCAAATCGAAATTATCTCCACTCACCGAAAAGATCGGGCACTCCCCCTCTATCAAGTGGTATCAGCTTTCCAGGTTGATCGGTGAGTTTTATCGAGTGTTTTTTTTCTTCCTACAGTCCACAAAAACCAAACAAAAATTTATTTTCAGGTTAGATCCTTGTCCCAGCCACCGTTTTTAGCCTTGCACATTCTTTCAATAAGTGTCTTTGTTGAATTTGTGTGCTTACTGTTCAATTGTTGCTGGTTACTTGTGTTTAATCTCTTGTTTCTCGTTTTCTTCTAACCCTAGTTTCGCCGCCGCCCGTTCCGCTGTTCACCTTTTCCCCACTACGCCAAGCAAAAAACCCCTTCATCCCTCGCGCCACGACACCCCCCGGGTCGCAGCAGTACCGCAGGTCGCGGCAGTACCGCAGTGCCGTCCACCCTCCGATCGCCCCTCCCTGTCAAAAAAAAAAGGAAAGTGAAAAAAAAACAGAAAGCAAAAAACAAAGAAGGAAAGTGCAAAAAGGAAAAAAAAAGGATATCCGAGCAGGAGACGGGACCGATCCGGAGTCGTCACACGCGCCGCTGCCTTCCCTGGCTCGCGACCCTCCTGGGCACACCGCGCCTTACCCTCTAGGGCCACTCTGCGCCCCCCACGCATACTTTGCCCTCCCTTGTTCATCTCCCTATCTCGCCTTACCGAAATACCCCTGTACTTTCGGAAAAAGTGTGTGCCGTCTTTTGCTATTTGAGATCCTCTGTGTTCATATTATCAGTTTTTGAGGACTCTTGAACAAAAAAAAAAAAAAACAGATCCAAAAAAAATCAAGAATTTGCATTTTTAGCCGCACCCTCTCCCTCTTTGCCACCTCCTTTGTTTCCCACTTGTTTCCAGCAGCGTTGTTTCGTGTTTAGCACTATAATTCAACTTTGCATTATTGTTTGATTGTGCTAATCCTTGACTTGAGTGCAGCCTACCCAGAACTCCACATAGTTCTACGACGGGCTGACTTTGTTTCCCAGGCAATCGCTGCTCCAATCTTTCGAGAGTTCCTCCGGTCGGTTGCAGGTCGCCCCTGTGTGCTCGGTAAGAACTGATAAGACATTGACAACAGCACTAGTGTGAGCGCATTGTGAGCCGTACACCCCTATTTTGGCATTGGTTTTGTGTTTGCGCTAACCATGGCAAAGCGGCAACGAAAAAAAAAGGATGAACAGCTGCAGGACATGCGGACACAGATTGATGGACTTGTTGGCGACATCAAGACGATGCATGAACGGATGGATTCCACGGTCACTACGGCGACCGAGCGGTTCGATCAGCTTGACCTCGCGCAGACAGCCACTAAGACCACGCTCGAAACCATCATGTCACGCCTCGATGCTTTGAGCACGATGGTCACAGATCTCGAAGGATTACGGAGGTGACACGGAGCGGGAAGGTGGACACCGTCAAGGCCGTGCTCGCCGTGTGCCACGCCACCAGGGGTAATGATTCTTTTGCTAAGATAAAATTTAAAATTCCATCTTTTAATGGCAAATATGATCCTGCTGCATATCTTGATTGGGAATTAGAAGTCGAACAGAAATTTGCATGCCATGATATTCCTACTACTTCTCAAGTTAAAGCTGCTATTAGTGAATTTACTGATTTTGCTTTAATTTGGTGGCGTGAATATAAACAAAAACATCCCACTACAGCTCCAACCACATGGGATCAATTGAAAGCTGCTATGCGCCATAGATTTGTACCTTCCTATTATGCCCGCGATTTGCTTAATAAAATGCAACGTTTTCAGCAAGGTTCACAATCTGTAGAGGACTATTACCAGGAATTGCAAAAAGGCATGATTCGTTGTGGGTTAGTTGAGGACAATGACGCTGCTATGGCACGATTTCGTGGTGGTTTAAACCGTGAAATTCAGGATATACTTGATTATAAGGAGTATTATGATATCACCACATTATTTGAATTTGCTTGCAAAGCTGAACGTGAAATGCAGGGACGCCGCTCGAAGCCATATTCTAACTCTTTTGCAGGACGAAGCTCGACATCTGGTTCAGCACCCGCACCCCCTGCACCATCCACGCCCGCCACTACACCGCGTGACCGGGCAGCCACTTCTGCAGGTGCTCCCCCGTCCCCAGGCGCAGCACCTTCCACAGGCCGCACATGAGATATTCAATGCTTTCGTTGCAAAGGATTTGGCCACGTGTCTCGGGACTGTCCGAACAAGCGTGTTTTGCTCATTCGTGACGATGGTGAGTATTCTTCCGCTAGTGATTCTGAAGATATTCAACACGCTATGCTTGCCACTGACCATGCAGCAAAGGCGGACGTACATGTCAACCCGGGCGACGCCGATAGGTATGAAAGTCTTGTTGTGCAGCGTGTTCTTAGTACACAGGCCGCTCCGCCCGAGAAGAATCAGCGACACACTCTTTTCCATACCAAGGGCGTTGTGCAGGAGCGGTCCATTCGCATCATCATCGACAGCGGTAGCTGCAACAATTTGGCGAGTACCGCGATGGTTGAACAGTTGTCTTTACCCACTCGTACGCATCCACATCCATATCACATTCAATGGCTTAATGATGGTGGGAAAATTAGAATTACTCGATCGGTCCGTATTTCTTTTCTCCATGGGTGCTTATTCTGATTTTGTCGATTGTGATGTTATTCCCATGGATGCATGCTCTCTTCATTTACTTGGGCGACCTTGGCAATATGATACTGATAGTTTGCATCATGGTCGTTCAAATCAATATTCTTTCATGTCTAAGGGTCAGAAAATAATTATACATCCAATGACACCTGAACAAATTCTTAAAGATGATCTTGCTAGAGCTGCTAAAATTGCTAAACAACTTGAACCATCGACCTCTGTTAATTCTGGAATCAAGTTGAATGCTCCTGTTTTGCTTGCTACACGTGCTGATTTCGATGAGTTACGCGATGCTCCTTTGCCCTGCCATGCCCTTATCTGCTCTAGTGTGCTCGTTTCACTTGATGATGCACCATCTTTGGATATTCCCCTTGCAGTTGCTAACATTTTGCAGGAGTACGCTGATGTCTTTCCCAAAGATTTGCCACCGGGACTCCCACCACTTCGTGGCATTGAGCACCAGATCGACCTCATCCCCGGTGCACAGCTTCCGAACCGCGCACCGTACCGTACAAATCTGGATGAGACGAAGGAAATACAGCGCCAGGTACAGGCGTTGCTTGACAAGGGTTATATTCGTGAGTCTCTTAGCCCTTGCTCCGTTCCCGTGTTACTTGTTCCAAAGAAAGATGGCTCATGGCGTATGTGTGTAGACTGTCGTGCTATTAATAACATTACCATTCGCTACCGATATCCTATACCACGCCTTGATGATATGCTAGATGAGCTGAGTGGTGCCATTCTTTTCACTAAGATAGATTTGCGTAGTGGCTACCATCAGATTCGCATGAAATTAGGTGATGAATGGAAAACGGCTTTTAAAACGAAATTTGGGTTATATGAATGGTTGGTTATGCCGTTTGGTTTGACAAATGCTCCCAGCACATTTATGCGTTTGATGAATGAAGTTCTGAGGCCCTTCATAGGATTGTTTGTAGTTGTCTATTTTGATGATATCCTCATTTACAGCAAGTCTATGAAAGAGCATTTAGAACATTTGCGTGCTGTTTTTGATGCGTTGCGTGCGGCCCAACTATTTGCTAACATCGAAAAATGCCTGTTTTGCACACAACGTGTATCGTTTCTTGGCTATGTTGTTACTCCACAGGGCATTGAGGTGGATAGCAGCAAGATCGATGCCATTCGGGCGTGGCCTACACCGACGACGGTCACACAAATTCGAAGCTTTCTTGGCCTTGCAGGTTTCTACCGCAGGTTTGTTCGTGATTTTAGCTCCATTGCAGCGCCTCTACATGAGCTTACAAAGAAGGATGTTCCCTTTGCTTGGAGTGATTCGCAAGAGGTTGCGTTCAGCACCTTGAAAGATAAGTTAACCAATGCTCCTCTCTTGCAGTTGCCTGATTTTACTAAAGTGTTTGAACTTGAATGCGATGCTAGCGGTATTGGGCTAGGTGCTGTTTTGTTACAAGAAGGAAAGCCGGTTGCTTATTTTAGCGAGAAATTAAGTGGAGCTAGCTTGAATTATTCTACTTATGATAAGGAGCTTTATGCTTTAGTGCGCACTTTGCATACTTGGCAGCACTATCTTTGGCATCGCGAGTTTATAATTCATTCTGATCATGAGGCTTTAAAACATATTCGTACCCAAACAAACCTGAACCGTCGTCATGCTAAATGGGTAGAATTCATTGAGTCTTTCCCTTACATTATTAAACACAAGAGCAGGAAGGAAAATGTTATTGCTGATGCTTTGTCTCGTCGATATACCATGCTATCACAGTTAGATTTTAAAATCTTTGGCTTGCAAACTGTGAAGGATCAATATGTGGACGATGCTGATTTTAAAGATGCTTTCGCCCATTGTATTCATGGCAAACCATGGGGCAAATTTCACATACAGGACGGGTTCCTGTTTCGCGCTAACAAGCTGTGTGTTCCAGCTAGCTCGGTTCGTCGTTTGTTGTTCTGAGGAAGCGCATGGAGGCGGTCTCATGGGGCACTTTGGCGTCTACAAGACACATGAGGTGCTGGCTGCCCACTTCTTTTGGCCCCGGATGCGCGCTGATGTTGAGCACCTTGTTGCACGCTGCGTTACTTGCCAGAAAGCTAAGTCACGATTGAACAACCATGGTCTATACATGCCTTTGCCTGTTCCTACTTCCCCTTGGCTTGATATTTCTATGGACTTTGTTTTGGGATTACCTCGAACTAAGAAGGGGAGGGACAGTATTTTTGTGGTTGTTGATCGTTTCTCCAAAATGGCTCATTTCATACCTTGTCATAAGACTGATGATGCTAGCAATATTGCTGAATTGTTCTTTCGCGAGATTATTCGTTTGCATGGTATTCCAAATACTATAGTCTCGATCGTGATTCTAAGTTTCTCAGCCATTTTTGGAGATCATTGTGGAATAAAATGGGAACTAAATTGCTGTTTAGCACAACTTGTCACCCTCAAACTGATGGACAAACTGAGGTGGTGAATCGAACTTTGTCAACCATGCTTAGGGCTGTTTTAGATAAACACTTGAAACGTTGGGAAGATTGCTTGCCTCATGTTGAGTTTGCTTATAATCGTGCAACGCATTCTTCTACAAAGATGTGTCCCTTTCAGGTTGTTTATGGTTACATTCCTCGGGCGCCTATTGATTTGTTTGCGCTTGATGCTGAGGACGCCCCACACATAGATGCCGCTGCACATGTTGATCAAATGATTAGCTTGCATGAGCAGACTCTACAAAACATTGCTGCTGCTAATGCTAAATATCAGGTTGCGGGTAGTAAAGGGAGAAAACAAGTTACTTTTGAACCGGGTGATCTGGTTTGGTTGCATTTGAGAAAGGATCGTTTTTCCCCGCTTTTACGTCGTTCTAAATTGATGCCACGTGCTGCTGGTCCTTTTAAAGTGCTAACCAAGATTAATGATAATGCTTATATCCTTGACCTGCCTGCGGAGTTTGGTGTTTCCACGAGTTTTAATGTTGCAGATTTGAAACCGTATGCGGGCGAAGATGAGGAGTTGCCGTCGAGGACGACTTCAGTTCAAGAAGGGGAGGATGATGAGGACATCACGAGTACATCTACACCAGCAGCACCACAGGCGCCTCCAGTTGCTCCTCCACCACAGGCGCCTACAGTTGATCATCCAGTTGGGCCAATCACTCGGGCCCGTGCAAGAGAATTAAACTTCATCATGCTATTAAGGAACGAAGGCCCAGCACAATAAGAAGATGGGCTAACAGGGCAGCCCAAGGTGGGGCGCCTAGGGTTGGAGCCGCAGCCCTTTCTTTGGGCGCGCACCACCCTCCTGCCGCCGCCCCTTTATTTAGTCGGAGTCCCTTTTGTTTACAACTTGAGTTTTGTTTTCCATCTAGCTTTAGCTACTCTCGAACACGCGCCAACCTGCGCTGTCTCGTGTAATTCAGAACTCCACCTTCGAGTGATATTAGGATTGCTCGCGTCTCTTTCTTGTTCGTTTTTCGATTGCGTGCAGGAATTGATCTTCGTGATCAGGCTGATCTCGCACCGGCGAGGTTGGTAACCATTGGGAGTTGGTTCAGCGATTGCATTGGCGCTTCGGGTTCGCTCGTCATAGTCGGATCGTGAGGGTCTACTTCCACCAAATCGAAATTATCTCCACTCACCGAAAGATCGGGCACTCCCCCTCTATCACGTGGTAATGACCGCGCACTTGTTCCACGTCACCTAAGGCGAGCATCCGGTGCAACAAAAAGTCTTTGCACATTTCTGGTGCACTTCCCGAAAGCCGTGCATCGAACGTGCGACGAGATTACCACTAACTCCAATCGTGGTAACGACCGCGCACTTGTTCCACGTCACCTAAGGCGAGCATCCGGTGCAACAAAAATTTTTTGCACACTTCTGGTGCGCTTCCCAAAGCCGTGCATCGAACGTGCGACGAGATTACCACTGACTCCAATCGTGGTAACGACTGCGCACTTGTTCCACGTCACCTAAGGCGAGCATCCGGTGCAACAAAAATTTTTGCACACTTCTGGTGCGCTTCCCGAAAGCCGTGCATCGAACGTGCGATGAGATTACCACTAAATCCAATCGTGGTAATGACCCCCCACATGTTCCACATCACCGAAGACGAGCATCCGGTGCAACAAAAATTTTTTGCACACTTCTGGTGCGCTTCCCGAAAGCCGTGCATCGAACATGCGACGAGATTACCAGTGACTCCAATCGTGGTAACGACCGCGCACTTGTTCCATGTCACCTAAGGTGAGCATCCGGTGCAACAAAACTTTTTTGCACACTTCTGGTGCGCTTCCCGAAAGCTGTGCATCGAACGTGCGACGAGATTACCAATGACTCCAATCGTAGTAACGACCGCGCACTTGTTCCATGTCACCTAAGGCGAGCATCCGGTGCAACAAAACTTTTTTGCACACTTCTGGTGCGCTTCCCGAAAGCCGTGCATCGAACGTGCGACGAGATTACCACCGACTCTAATCGTGGTAACGACCAAGCACTTGTTCCACGTCACCTAAGGCGAGCATCCAAAGGCAACAAAAATTTTTGGACACTTCGGTGCGCTTCGTGAAAGCCGTGCATCGAACGTGCGATGAGATTACCACTGACTCCAATTGTGGTAACGACCGCGCACTTGTTCCACATCACCGAAGACGGGCATCCGGTGCAACAAAAAACTTTTGCACACTTCTTGTGCGCTTCCCCGAAAGCCATGCTTCGAACGTGCGACGAGATTACCACCGACTCCAATCATGGTAACGACCGGCGCAAGACTTGTTCTACGTCACCTAAGGCGAGCATCCGGTGCAAAAAAAATTTTTTGCACACTTCTGGTGCGCTTCCCGAAAGCCATGCATCGAACGTGCGATGAGATTACCACTGACTCCAATCATGGTAATGACCGCGCTTCACCGAAGACGAGCATCCGGTGCAACAAAAATTTTTGCACACTTAAGTGCGCTTTTCGACATCAAACGTTCGACGAGATTACCGTGGACTCTAATCGTGGTAACGATCGCGCACTTGTTCCATGTCACCTAAGACGAGCATCCGGTGCAACAAAAATTTTTTGCACACTTCTGGTGCGCTTTTCGACATCGAACATGTGACGAGATTACCACTGACTCTAATCGTGGTAATGACCGCGCGCACTTGTTCCACGTCACCTAAGGCGAGCATCCGGTGCAACAAAAATTTTTTGCACACTTAAGTGCGCTTCTCAAAAAGTCGTGCATCGAACGTGCGATGAGATTACCACTAACTCCAATCGTGGTAATGACCGCGCACTTGTTCCACGTCACCTAAGGCGAGCATCCGGTGCAACAAAAAGTCTATGCACATTTCTGGTGCACTTCCCGAAAGCCGTGCATCGAACGTGCGACGAGATTACCACTAACTCCAATCGTGGTAACGACCACAAGCGCTTGTTCCACGTCACCTAAGGCGAGCATCCGGTGCAACAAAAAAATTTTTGCACACTTCGAGCGCTCAAGCAAAAAGCCGTGCACCGAACGGCGATGAGATTACCACTAACTCCAAATGTGGTAAGGACCGCTCCCTTATTCTTACATCACCGAAGAAGAGCATCCAGTGCAACAAAAAATTTTTGCACACTTCTAGTGCGCTTCCTGAAAACTATGAATCGAACGTGCGACGAGATTACCACTGACTCCAATTGTGGTAACGACCGCGCACTTGTTCGACGTCACCTAAGGCGAGAATCCGGTGCAACAAAATTTTTTTGCACACTTCTGGTGCGCTTCCCAAAGCCGTCCATCGAACGTGCGACGAGATTACCACTGACTCCAATCGTGGTAACGACCGCGCACTTGTTCCACGTCACCTAAGGCGAGCATCTGGTGCAACAAAAATTTTTTGCACACTTCTGGTGCGCTTCCCAAAGCCGTGCATCGAACGTGCGACGAGATTACCACTGACTCCAATCGTGGTAACGACCGCGCACTTGTTCCACGTCACCTAAGGCGAGCATCCGGTGCAACAAAAATTTTTTGCACACTTCTGGTGCGCTTCCCGAAAGCCGTGCATCGAACGTGCGATGAGATTACCACTAACTCCAATCGTGGTAATGACCCCCCACATGTTCCACATCACCGAAGACGAGCATCCGGTGCAACAAAAATTTTTTGCACACTTCGTGCGCTTCCCGAAAAGCCGCATCGGTGCGACGAGATTACCGGTGACTCCAATCGTGGTAACGACCACGCGCTTGTTCCATGTCACCTAAGGTGAGCATCCGGTGCAACAAAACTTTTTTGCACACTTCTAGTGCGCTTCCCGAAAAGCCGTGCATCGAGCGTGCGACGAGATTACCGATGACTCAATCGTAGTAACGACCCGCACTTGTTCCATGTCACCTAAGGCGAGCATCCGGTGCAACAAAACTTTTTTGCACACTTCAGTGCGCTTCCCGAAAGCCGTGCATCGAACGTGCGACGAGATTACCACCGACTCTAATCGTGGTAACGACCACAAGCACTTGTTCCACGTCACCTAAGGCGAGCATCCAAAGCAACAAAAATTTTTGGACACTTCGGTGCGCTTCGTGAAAGCCGTGCATCGAACGTGCGGCGAGATTACCACCGACTCCAATTGTGGTAACGACCGGCGCACTTGTTCCACATCACCGAAGACGGGCATCCGGTGCAACAAAAACTTTTGCACACTTCTTGTGCGCTTCCCGAAAGCCATGCTTCGAACGTGCGACGAGATTACCACTGACCCCAATCATGGTAACGACCGCGCACTTGTTCTACGTCACCTAAGGCGAGCATCCGGTGCAAAAAAATTTTTTGCACACTTCGTGCGCTTCCCGAAAGCCATGCATCGAACGTGCGATGAGATTACCACTGACTCCAATCATGGTAATGACCGCGCTTCACCGAAGACGAGCATCCGGTGCAACAAAAATTTTTGCACACTTCGCGCGCTTTTCGACATCAAACGTTCGACGAGATTACCAAGGACTCTAATCGTGGTAACGATCGGCGCGCTTGTTCCACGTCACCTAAGACGAGCATCCGGTGCAACAAAAAATTTTTGCACACTTCTGGTGCGCTTTTCGACATTGAACATGTGACGAGATTACCACTGACTCTAATCGTGGTAATGACCGCGCACTTGTTCCACGTCACCTAAGGCGAGCATCCGGTGCAACAAAAATTTTTGCACACTTCTGCGTGCGCTCCCAAAAGTCGTGCATCGAACGTGCGATGAGATTACCACTAACTCCAATCGTGGTAATGACCGCGCACTTGTTCCACGTCACCTAAGGCGAGCATCCGTGCAACAAAAAAAGTCTTTGCACATTTCTGTGCGCTTCCCGAAAGCCGTGCATCGAACGTGCGGCGAGATTACCACTAACTCCAATCGTGGTAACGATCTGCGCACTTGTTCCACGTCACCTAAGGCGAGCATCCGGTGCAACAAAAATTTTTTGCACACTTCTAGAGCGCTTCGCAAAAAGCCGTGCACCGAACGGCGATGAGATTACCACTAACTCCAAATGTGGTAAGGACCGCCTCCCTTATTCTTACATCACCGAAGACGAGCATCCAGTGCAACAAAAAATTTTTGCACACTTCTAGTGCGCTTCCCGAAAACTATGAATCGAACGTGCGACGAGATTACCACTGACTCCAATCGTGGTAACGACCACGCACTTGTTCGACGTCACCTAAGGCGAGAATCCGGTGCAACAAAATTTTTTTGCACACTTCGGTGCGCTTCCCAAAGCCGCCCATCGAACGTGCGACGAGATTACCACGACTCAATCGTGGTAACGACCGGCGCACTTGTTCCACGTCACCTAAGGCGAGCATCCGGTGCAACAAAAATTTTTGCACACTTCTTATGCGCTTCCCAAAGCCGTGCATCGAACGTGCGACGATATTACCACTGACTCCAATCGTGGTAACGATCAAGCAAGACTTGTTCCATGTCACCTAAGGCGAGCATCCGGTGCAACAAAAATTTTTTGCACACTTCTGGTACGCTTCCCGAAAGCCGTGCATCGAACGTGCGATGAGATTACCACTAACTTCAATTGTGGTAATGACCCCCCACATGTTCCACATCACCGAAGACGAGCATCCGGTGCAACAAAAATTTTTTGCACACTTCTGGTGCGCTTCCCGAAAGCCGTGCATGGAACGTGCGACGAGATTACCAGTGACTCCAATCGTGGTAACGACCGCGCACTTGTTCCATGTCACCTAAGGCGAGCATCCGGTGCAACAAAACTTTTTTGCACACTTCTGGTGCGCTTCCTGAAAGCCGTGCATCGAACGTGCGACGAGACTACCACTGACTCTAATCGTGGTAATGACCCCGCACATGTTCCACATCACCGAAGACGAGCATCCGGTGCAACAAAAATTTTTTGCACACTTCTTAAGTGCGCTTCCCGAAAGCCGTGCATCGAACGTGCGACGAGATTACCAGTGACTCCAATCGTGGTAACGACCGCCCACTTGTTCCACGTCACCTAAGGCGAGCATCCAGTGCAACAAAACTTTTTTGCACACTTCTGGTGCGCTTCCCGAAAGCCGTGCATCGAACGTGCGACGAGATTACCACTGACTCTAATCGTGGTAACGACCGCGCACTTGTTCCACGTCACCTAAGGCGAGCATCCAGTGCAACAAAAATTTTTTGGACACTTCTGGTGCGCTTCGTGAAAGCCGTGCATCGAACGTGCGATGAGATTACCACTGACTCCAATTGTGGTAACAACCGCGCACTTGTTCCACATCACCGAAGACGGGCATCCGGTGCAACAAAAAACTTTTGCACACTTCTGGTGCGCTTCCCGAAAGCCATACTTCGAACGTGCGACGAGATTACCACTGACTCCAATCATGGTAACGACCAGCGCACTTGTTCTACGTCACCTAAAGGCGAGCATCCGGTGCAAAAAAAATTTTTGCACACTTCGGTGCGCTTCCCCGAAAGCCATGCATCGAACGTGCGATGAGATTACCACCGACTCCAATCATGGTAATGACCGCGCTTCACCGAAGACGAGCATCCGGTGCAACAAAAATTTTTTGCACACTTCGGTGCGCTTTTCGACATCAAACGTTCGACGAGATTACCATGGACTCTAATCGTGGTAACGATCGGCGCTTGTTCCATGTCACCTAAGACGAGCATCCGGTGCAACAAAAATTTTTTGCACACTTCTGGTGCGCTTTTCGACATCGAATATGTGACGAGATTACCACTGACTCAAATCGTGGTAATGACCGCGCACTTGTTCCACGTCACCTAAAAGCGAGCATCCGGTGCAACAAAAAATTTTTTGCACACTTCGTGCGCTTCTCAAAAGTCGTGCATCGAACGTGCGATGAGATTACCACTAACTCCAATCGTGGTAATGACCGTGCACTTGTTCCACGTCACCTAAGGCGAGCATCCGGTGCAACAAAAAGTCTTTGCACATTTCTGGTGCGCTTCCCGAAAGCCGTGCATCGAACGTGCGACGAGATTACCACTAACTCCAATCGTGGTAACGACCTGCGCACTTGTTCCACGTCACCTAAAGGCGAGCATCCGGTGCAACAAAAATTTTTGCACACTTACGAGCGCTTCGCAAAAAGCCGTGCACCGAACGGCGATGAGATTACCACTAACTCCAAATGTGGTAAGGACCGCTCCCTTATTCTCCGAAGACGAGCATCCAGTGCAACAAAAAATTTTTGCACACTTCTAGTGCGCTTCCCGAAAACTATGAATCGAACGTGCGACGAGATTACCACTGACTCCAATCGTGGTAACGACCACGCACTTGTTCGACGTCACCTAAGGCGAGAATCCGGTGCAACAAAATTTTTTTGCACACTTCTGGTGCGCTTCCCAAGGCCGTCCATCGAACGTGCGACGAGATTACCACTGACTCCAATCGTGGTAACGACCGCGCACTTGTTCCACGACACCTAAGGCGAGCATCCGGTGCAACAAAAATTTTTTGCACACTTCTGGTGCGCTTCCCAAAGCCGTGCATCGAACGTGCGACGAGATTACCACTGACTCCAATCGTGGTAACGACCGCGCACTTGTTCCACGTCACCTAAGGCGAGCATCCGGTGCAACAAAAATTTTTTGCACACTTCTGTGCGCTTCCCAAAGCCGTGCATCGAACGTGCGAACGAGATTACCCCTAACTCCAATCGTGGTAACGACTGCGCACTTGTTCCACATCACCGAAGACGAGCATCCGGTGCAACAAAAATTTTTTGCACACTTCTAGTGCGCTTCCCGAAAGCCGTGCATCGGTGCAACAAAAAATTTTTGCACACTTCGGTGCGCTTTTCGACATCAAACGTTCGACGAGATTACCGCGGACTCTAATCGTGGTAACGACCGCGCACTTGTTCCACGTCACCTAAGGCGAGCATCCGGTGCAACAAAACTTTTTTGCACACTTCTCCTGCGCTTCCCGAAAGCCGTGCATCGAACGTGCGACGAGATTACCAGTGACTCCAATTGTGGTAACGACCGGCGCACTTGTTCCATGTCACCTAAGGCGAGCATCCGGTGCAACAAAACTTTTTGCACACTTCGTGCGCTTCCCCCTAAAGCCGTGCATCGAACGTGCGACGAGATTACCACTGACTCCAATCGTGGTAATGACCCCGCACATGTTCCACATCACCTAAGGCGAGCATCCGGTGCAACAAAATTTTTTTGCACACTTCGGGTGCGCTTCCCGAACGCCGTGCATCGAACGTGCGACGAGATTACCATTGACTCCAATCGTGGTAACGACCGCACACTTGTTCCATGTCACCTAAGGTGAGCATCCGGTGCAACAAAACTTTTTTGCACAATTCTGGTGCGCTTCCCAAAGCCGTGCATCGAACGTGCGACGAGAATACCACTGACTCTAATCGTGGTAACGACCGCGCACTTGTTCCACGTCACCTAAGGCGAGCATCCGGTGCAACAAAACTTTTTGCACACTTACGGTGCGCTTCCAAAGCCGTGCATCGAGCGTGCGACGAGATTACCAGTGACTCAATCGTGGTAACGACCGCGCGCACTTGTTCCATGTCACCTAAGGCGAGCATCGGTGCAACAAAACTTTTTGCACACTTCTGGTGCGCTTCCCGAAAGCCGTGCATCGAACGTGCGACGAGATTACCACGACTTTAATCGTGGTAACGACCCGGCGCACTTGTTCCACGTCACCTAAGGCGAGCATCCAAAGGCAACAAAAAAAATTTTGGACACTTCGGTGCGCTTCGTGAAAGTCGTGCATCAAACGTGCGATAAGATTACCACTGACTCCAATTGTGGTAACGACCGCGCACTTGTTCCACATCACCGAAGACGGGCATCCGGTGCAACAAAAAACTTTTGCACACTTCGTGCGCTTCCCCGAAAAGCCATGCTTCGAACGTGCGACGAGATTACCACTGACTCCAATCATGGCAACGACCGCGCACTTGTTCTACGTCACCTAAGGCGAGCATCCGGTGCAAAAAAAAATTTTGGCACACTTCTGGTGCGCTAACCGAAAGCCATGCATCGAACGTGCGATGAGATTACCACTGACTCCAATCATGGTAATGACCGCGCTTCATCGAAGACGAGCATCCGGTGCAACAAAAATTTTTTGCACCCTTCTGGTGCGCTTTTCGACATCAAACGTTCGACGAGCTTACCGCGGACTCTAATCGTGGTAACGATCGCGCACTTGTTCCACGTCACCTAAGACGAGCATCCGTTGCAACAAAAATTTTTTGCACACTTCCGGTGCGCTTTTCGACATCGAACATGTGACGAGATTACCACTGACTCTAATCGTGGTAATGACCGCGCACTTGTTCCACGTCACCTAAGGCGAGCATCCGGTGCAACAAAAATTTTTTGCACACTTCTGGTGCGCTTCCCAAAAGCCGTGCATCGAACGTGCGATGAGATTACCACTAACTCCAATCGTGGTAATGACTGCGCACTTGTTCCACGTCACCTAAGGCGAGCATCCGGTGCAACAAAATTTTTTTGCACACTTCTAGTGCGCTTCCCGGAAGCCGTGAGATTACCACCGACTCCAATCGTGGTAATGACCGCGCACTTGTTCCACGTCACCTAGGGCGAGCATCCGGTGCAACAAAAAGTTTTTGCACACTTCTGGTGCGCTTCTCGAAAGCCGTGCATCGAACGTGCGACGAGATTACCACTAACTCCAATCGTGGTAACGACTGCGCACTTGTTCCACGTCACCTAAGGCGAGCATCCGGTGCAACAAAAATTTTTTGCACACTTACGGTGCGCCGCAAAAAGCCGTGCATCGAACGTATGGCGAGATTACCACTAACTCCAAACGTGGTAAGGACCGCTCCCTTGTTCTTACATCACCGAAGACGAGCATCCAAAGCAACAAAAATTTTTGCACACTTAAAGTGCGCTTCCCGAAAAACTATGAATCGAACGTGCGACGAGATTACCATCGACTCAATCGTGGTAACGACCGCGCACTTGTTTGACGTCACCTAAGGCAAGAATCCGGTGCAACAAAATTTTTTTGCACACTTTTGGTGCGCTTCCCAAAGCCGTCCATCGAACGTGCGACGAGATTACCACTGACTCCAATCGTGGTAACGACCGCGCACTTGTTCCACGTCACCTAAGGCGAGCATCCGGTGCAACAAAATTTTTTTTGCACACTTCTGGTGCGCTTCCCAAAGCTCCCGCATCGAACGTGCGACGAGATTACCACTGAATCCAGTCGTGGTAACGACCACAAGACTTGTTCCGCGTCACCTAAGGCGAGCATCCGGTGCAACAAAAATTTTTTGCACACTTCTGGTGCGCTTCGCAAAAGCCGTGCATCGAACGTGCGATGAGATTACCACTAACTCCAATCGTGGTAATGACCCCGCACATGTTCCACATCACCGAAGACGAGCATCCAAAGGCAACAAAATTTTTTGCACACTTCGGTGCGCTTCCCGAACGCCGTGCATCGAACGTGCGACGAGATTACCATTGACTCAATCGTGGTAACGACCGCACACTTGTTCCATGTCACCTAAGGTGAGCATCCGGTGCAACAAAACTTTTTGCACAATTCTGGTGCGCTTCCCAAAGCCGTGCATCGAACGTCGCGACGAGAATACCATCGACTCTAATCGTGGTAACGACCGCGCACTTGTTCCACGTCACCTAAAGGCGAGCATCCGGTGCAACAAAACTTTTTGCACACTTCGTGCGCTTCCTTCAAGCCGTGCATCGAACGTGCGACGAGATTACGGTGACTCCAATTGTGGTAACGACCGCGCACTTGTTCCATGTCACCTAAGGCGAGCATCCGGTGCAACAAAACTTTTTGCACACTTCCAGTGCGCTTCCGAAAAGCCGTGCATCGAACGTGCGACGAGATTACCACCGACTCTAATCGTGGTAACGACCGGCGCACTTGTTCCACGTCACCTAAGGCGAGCATCCAAAGCAACAAAAATTTTTTGGACACTTCGGTGCGCCGTGAAAGTCGTGCATCGAACGTGCGATAAGATTACCACTGACTCCAATTGTGGTAACGACCGGCGCGACTTGTTCCACATCACCGAAGACGGGCATCCGGTGCAACAAAAAACTTTTGCACACTTACGGTGCGCTTCCCGAAAGCCATGCTTCGAACGTGCGACGAGATTACCACCGACTCCAATCATGGTAACGACCACAAGACTTGTTCTACGTCACCTAAGGCGCGAGCATCCGGTGCAAAAAAAATTTTTGGCACACTTCTGGTGCGCTTCCCGAAAGCCATGCATCGAACGTGCGATGAGATTACCACCGACTCAATCATTGTAATGACCGCGCTTCATCGAAGACGAGCATCCGGTGCAACAAAAATTTTTTGCACACTTCGTGCGCTTTTCACATCAAACGTTCGACGAGATTACCGCGGACTCTAATCGTGGTAACGATCGCGCACTTGTTCCACGTCACCTAAGACGAGCATCCGGTGCAACAAAAATTTTTTGCACACTTCCGGTGCGCTTTTCGACATCGAACATGTGACGAGATTACCACTGACTCTAATCGTGGTAATGACCGCGCACTTGTTCCACGTCACCTAAGGCGAGCATCCGGTGCAACAAAAATTTTTTGCACACTTCGGTGCGCTTCCCGAAGCCGTGCATCGAACGCGTGCGATGAGATTACCACTAACTCCAATCGTGGTAATGACTGCGCACTTGTTCCACGTCACCTAAGGCGAGCATCCGGTGCAACAAAATTTTTTGCACACTTCTAGTGCGCTTCCGGAAGCCGTGAGATTACCACCGACTCCAATCGTGGTAATGACCGCGCACTTGTTCCACGTCACCTAGGGCGAGCATCCGGTGCAACAAAAAGTTTTTGCACACTTCTGGTGCGCTTCTCGAAAGCCGTGCATCGAACGTGCGACGAGATTACCACTAACTCCAATCGTGGTAACGATTGCGCACTTGTTCCACGTCACCTAAGGCGAGCATCCGGTGCAACAAAAATTTTTGCACACTTCGTGCGCCGCAAAAGCCGTGCATCGAACGTGCGATGAGAGATTACCACTAACTCCAAACGTGGTAAGGACCGCTCCCTTGTTCTTACATCACCGAAGACGAGCATCCAGTGCAACAAAAAATTTTTGCACACTTCTGGTGCGCTTCCCGAAAACTATGAATCGAACGTGCGACGAGATTACCACTGACTCCAATCTTGGTAACGACCGCGCACTTGTTTGACGTCACCTAAGGCAAGAATCCGGTGCAACAAAATTTTTTTGCACACTTTTGGTGCGCTTCCCAAAGCCGTCCATCGAACGTGCGACGAGATTACCATCACGACTCCAATCGTGGTAACGACCGCGCGCGTTCCACGTCACCTAAGGCGAGCATCCGGTGCAACAAAATTTTTTTTGCACACTTCTGGTGCGCTTCCCAAAGCCGTGCATCGAACGTGCGACGAGATTACCACTGAATCCAGTCGTGGTAACGACCGCGCACTTGTTCCGCGTCACCTAAGGCGAGCATCCGGTGCAACAAAAATTTTTTGCACACTTCTGGTGCGCTTCCCAAGAGCCGTGCATCGAACGTGCGATGAGATTACCACTAACTCCAATCGTGGTAATGACCCCGCACATGTTCCACATCACCGAAGACGAGCATCCAGTGCAACAAAATTTTTTTGCACACTTCGGGTGCGCTTCCCGAACGCCGTGCATCGAACGTGCGACGAGATTACCATTGACTCCAATCGTGGTAACGACCGCACACTTGTTCCATGTCACCTAAGGTGAGCATCCGGTGCAACAAAACTTTTTTGCACACTTCTGGTGCGCTTCCCAAAGCCGTGCATCGAACGTGCGACGAGAATACCACTGACTCTAATCGTGGTAACGACCGCGCACTTGTTCCACGTCACCTAAGGCGAGTGTAACATTCTAAATGTTAATCAAGTACATTGCATTTTTCATTAAGGCATAAGCATCATTTAGCATTTTGATCATATGCAAAAGCTATTGCAAGTTTCATGTGTGCTATGTACATGTTTGAGTAACAATCTCAAAAGTTGCTTAAAAATGTCTATAATGATGTTTGAAATAGGGTTTATATACAACTTTTTGTTAAAATATGCTCACATGTGATGGTAATGTCAATTATGCTTAATATCAAGTTACCAGGTAGCTTAGCATGTAAGTATATAATTTATTCAGTTTTTGGGTATAAGCCCTAAATAAAAGTTGAAGTATAAATTATTTGAAACAACTTTTATTTAAGGTTCCAGGACTGAATCCCACCCTAACATGTTCAAAAAGTGACATTAATTTTGAATTCAGCATAAATTGGAAACTGGACTTAGAAATTCTAAGTCATGGATTTCAGTGTTTTAATTCAGTTTTCAAGGCTGATTAAGTTTGTCTTTCATGAATAAAATTTTGCAACCAACTACACCATTTGATAGGGTGAAGTATATACTTTGACACCGTGGATTTGGTTGACCTTGATCCTTAATGTGTTGGCTTTAATTAAATGATTAAGATAGCTAATCAAGATGTTTAGTGCTCTGTTTTACTGAAACCGAGTTTTCAGTTTGTTTTTACTCTTGTTTAGCATATTATAGTTTGCAAACCAGTGAGTTCTAGCTTATGATCTTTTAAGCAAACCTGTAGAGAACCTATAGGAGATCACCACGGTGAAGTTGGTTTCCAATTTTGCTTCATGGATCGGGAGATAAAGATCAACGAAGTTCGCTGTTTCAGTCGGCCACTGCAGCTCGGCATCAGCACCCCACATCACCGCCGACGTGCCGTGCATCGTTTTGCTGCTGTTGCCACGCCACTCCTGCTCTGTTCATTGCTTCACGCTGGCAATTTGAGAGTGGAGAAGCCTCACCCTTGCCCATGCCACTGCCGGAGCCAATCAGCTAGCTCACCGCCGTCTTCATTCATCGCCACTGCTCATGCCGCCACCGCAACGGACGCCCGCGTTTCACTCGCGCGCGGCAACACAGTGCAGGCCGCGTGGATAAATTCATGAAGTCACTAGCTAACCCTCTGAGCTTGCCCAGGCCTATAAATTGACCACAAGGGCCACCGCCGGCCGTTTTCTCGTTCCTGCTCACCGCCGGCAGTTTCCACCGCGCTGTGAAATTCGTCGTCAACACTTGATCTTGGTCCAATTGCATTTGCCACCAACTTCGCCATCCTTGTGCGTGTCGTTTGCAACCGATAGCATCGTGTGCCATTGCCGGAGTGGCTCAAGCCGCCGTTTCTTCCTCACGGCCGGCGAAAGCACCGCCGTTTTCAGCTCCGCCGTGGGTAAGCTGCTCTGGTGAGCCACTTGCTGTATCACTCGGTGTTCTGGACTTGTCTTGACTCATGGATCGTGGTCGGCCGGGTTTTCCTATCTCTACTGCACAGGCCTCGTCGGAACACCGACTTACCGCCGGTGTGAGCCGCCACGGCCGCTCGGGTGCCTCCTCGGGTCGCCAATCTAGCCAACCTAGCCCTAGACTAGTCCGCCTTGATATTGTGATCGTGTGGGTGTGCTCACCATAGCCTAGACCCTCACCGGGCGGCGAGATACGCCGCCGGCCCGCCGGCGGCCCCCGGCGCCCCTGCGAGCCCTGGCCGGCGCTGAGGCCAAGCCGAACGGCTTGCTTGATTGGGCCAGGCCAGCGCGTGTGATCGGGCCGAAGTCGGGCCAGTTTGAGCCCGCAGGCTCTCCCTCTCCTTTTAAATGTTTAAACTTTTCCCCGCAAATAAATAGTGTTGCCTTTTATGATTTTCATATGAATTTGTATGAGTGTGATAAAATTCTAAGAATTTTTATGTGGAATCTCTGCAGTAGTATCTTTGTAAGAAAAATATAAAACCTGAATTTTGGATAGTTCCTGCATGATATAAAATTGCCTCTTTTAATTAAGAAATGGATATTTCTTGATTTTTCTAGGATAAAATATTGATCCAAAAATCATGAAAATTAGTTTACATTCATTTCATGTCATCACCAACCTGCACAAAAGTTTGAGTTGAATTTGAAAATGTTTTATAAAATCATTATTTCTAAAATTAATAATAAAAAGAAAGGAGATGCATTTTGACTTCATGTTTGTGTATAATTGAATACTCCAATTTCATAACCTTTCTGTTTATCATCATAGGTTACTGTTTGTGTATGAAGTACCCTAATTAAAAAGTAAATGCCATGTTATTTCATGTCATGATTGCTAAATGTGATAATAGTACTTACATCTCTTGTTTTCCTTTTCTAAATAAAGCATCCATTGATTCATAGGTGATGCTTGTGTGATCTTTAGGATTGCTTGATAACCTTGGATTAAAAAAAACCCCATTGATCCTTGATAATCCTCTTGTTTAGTGAGAAGGTCATGATACACTAGATGATAGCAAATAATTGTTGCTTTCTAGTAATTATATTAATTCTTCCAGAGAAGAGATATGCACATACTCCGTGTGTTTAGAAATAAGTGATGTTAATCTATTTAACTAACTCTGATAATATAGTGTTGTCATCAGAGAAAGAGAACTGCACACATGGAACCTTATGTAGCTTTCCATTCTTGTCATTCCCATGATCATGTCATCATATATCATTTCATGCCATAGCATCGTATCATCAAGCATCCTATATGCATTCTTGTTATTTACGCATCACATACATTCATATAGGATCGGAGGAAGAGGATCTCGTCGAGTGCGTAGTGACCAAGGAGAAGGATCCACAGGGAGTTGCCAACCGAAGACGAAGGACGAGACTCTAAATTACCGTCGAATTACCCTAACTACGGACCCTCCAACTTTCACCGAGGCAAGCCCCCGGAGCATCCTAAATACCTATTCTATCTTTTTGAAATACAATTATACTTTTCTTTATATAGTATTGTTATGTGCATTAGTTTTATCGTGGTGGTTGACACCGTTGTTGCATGATATCCTTGTCCACTAAAATGAGAGCCGTTCGAGATAGATAGTTATGCTTAGCCATGCTTAGATCATTAAAAGTCGGATGATTTCCTGTCATTCGCATCACTTAGGATCGGTACATGTGATATCCTTAATCATGAGGTGAATGATAATTGGAGACCGGACGGGAATCGGCGTTTGGCAAGACATATAGGTCTTGTATGCTTGTATTTTTCCCGTCTGAGTCGATTAAGGACCGTACCGTATTCTGGATATAGGTGTGAGATTGAACGTACCTTCACATAACAGCCGAATAACTCGTTTCGACTGTGAAACCGATTAGCTCATTCGAGGTAGGTTTTGAACCGTTGGCATTACTGGGAGGAGAGCATACGTTGTGAGGGGACTGATCCAAAATCCAGCAAAGAACTACAAAGCCACGGGTCGTTGGGGTACTTGACCGGTGAGGATCGAGGACCATGAGTTTTGCGAAGCGGTTCAATCCTATCTTTCGAATCCAGTGAACGGTGATTCGCACGGGTGAGGTACACACTCGTGTGGGTGTGTGATACGGGCTTTACCCAGCTGGTGTAATCGATTCGAATCGCCGTCTCTCCCGGATAGTGAGGAACTCATACCTTTTCGCAGAGACGTAGTAAAAGAGATGGAATTCACTATTGATATT
Organism: Chrysopogon serrulatus; assembly: GCA_015844335.1. Classification (NCBI taxonomy): domain Eukaryota; kingdom Viridiplantae; phylum Streptophyta; class Magnoliopsida; order Poales; family Poaceae; genus Chrysopogon; species Chrysopogon serrulatus. The sequence continues at coordinate 106,970 of JADLZL010003020.1, read as the reverse complement.
GGAAGGATTATAATTGGTGCCTCATCTTTAGTTATATGCTTGTTATAGTTCAGATGTATGTTTTAGAAAGGTGCAAACCTAGTTAGGAATTACCTATCAATAACTTTGCCGTCGTTATACATAAAATCTTGGAAGTTAATAATGAGCTTTTTCGCAAAAGTTGCTAGCCAATAAACCCCACCATACATAACCTATCATGTATCCTTGGAGTTTTCGTTTATTTCCCTGTCGGGTAAGTCTTGCGGAGTACAATTGAGTACTCAGGGTTTTTACCCATCGTTGCAGGTGTTATACTTTATGAAGGCTTTGGCATTGCTTGCTTTAATCCTGTGGATGATTTGGATTAGTAAGACCAACGGGCATGGTCACATCGTATAATTCTCTCATCATGCTTGTAAAGAGGTTTGATGGAAACTGGTGATATACTACAACCTATGTTATTGTATTTTTAGAAACAAATGCTATTTTCTTGTAATATATTTGGAACCAAATTATGTAATTATTTTTTCGGCTTTGAGACTACGTATACAGATGTATGATGTTTCCTTAATCATGTGATCCTGGATGTAAGTTGATTTACCGAGGTCCTTCGTGATACTCGGCGGACTACCGGGTTCATTCGAGAAGCGGTGTATACGTGTCAACGTTTTAGCGGTGACAATTACACTTAATCTCGGATGGATTGGTCGGTTCTGTCACAGCGAGCATCCGGTGCAACAAAATTTTTTTGCACACTTCTGGTGCGCTTCCCGAAAGCCATGCATCGAACGTGCGATGAGATTACCACTCGACTCCAATCATGGTAACGACCGCGCTTCACCGAAGACGAGCATCCGGTGCAACAAAAAATTTTTGCACACTTCTTCAGTGCGCTTTTCGACATCAACCGTGCGGCGAGATTACCATCGACTCTAATCGTGGTAACGATCGCGCACTTGTTCCACGTCACCTAAGACGAGCATCCGGTGCAACAAAAAATTTTTGCACACTTCGGTGCGCTTTTCGACATCGAACGTGTGACGAGATTACCACTGACTCTAATCGTGGTAACGACCGCGCACTTGTTCCACGTCACCTAAGGCGACCATCCGGTGCAACAAAAATTTTTGCACACTTCCGGTGCGCTTCCCAAAAAGTCGTGCATCGAACGTGCGATGAGATTACCACTAACTCCAATCGTGGTAATGACCGCGAACTTGTTCCACGTCACCTAAGGCGAGCATCCGGTGCAACAAAATTTTTTTGCGCACATCCGTGCGCTTCCCGCCGTGCATCGAACGTGCGACGAGATTACCACTAACTCAATCGTGGTAACGACCGCGCACTTGTTCCACGTCACCTAAGGCGAGCATCCGCTGCAACAAAATTTTTTGCACACTTCTGTGCGCCGCCAAAAGCCGTGCATCGAACGTGCGATGAGATTACCACTAACTCCAAACGTGGTAAGGACCCCTCCCTTGTTCTTACATCACCGAAGACGAGCATCCAAAGCAACAAAAAATTTTTGCACACTTAAGTGCGCTTCCCAAAACTATGAATCGAACGTGTGACGAGATTACCACCGACTCCAATCGTGGTAACGACCGGCGCACTTGTTTGACGTCACCTAAGGCGAGAATCCGGTGCAACAAAATTTTTTTGCACACTTCGGTGCGCGCTTCCCAAAGCCGTCCATCGAACGTGCGACGAGATTACCACTGACTCCAATCGTGGTAACGACCGCGCACTTGTTCCACGCCACCTAAGGCGAGCATCCGGTGCAACAAAAATTTTTTGCACACTTCTGGTGCGCTTCCCAAAGCCGTGCATCGAACGTGCGACGAGATTACCACTGACTCCAATCGTGGTAACGACCGCGCACTTCTTCCACGTCACCTAAGGCGAGCATCCGGTGCAACAAAATTTTTTTGCACAATTCTGGTGCGCTTCCCAAAAGCCGTGCATCGAACGTGCGATGAGATTACCACTAACTCAATCGTGATAATGACCCGCACATGTTCCACATCACCGAAGACGAGCATCCGTGCAACAAAAATTTTTGCACACTTCTGGTGCGCTTCCCGAACGCCGTGCATCGAGCGTGCGACGAGATTACCATCGACTCTAATCGTGGTAATGACCGGCGCACTTGTTCCACGTCACCTAAGGCGAGCATCCGGTTGCAACAAAACTTTTTTGCACACTTCGATGCGCTTCCCGAAAGCCGTGCATCGAACGTGCGACGAGATTACCACCGACCCTAATCATGGTAACGACGGCGCGCACTTGTTCCACGTCACCTAAGGCGAGCATTCGGTGCAACAAAACTTTTTGCACACTTCTGTGCGCTTCCCAAAAGCCGTGCATCGAGCGTGCGACGAGATTACCTCGACTCTAATCGTGGTAACGACCGCGCACTTGTTCCACGTCACCTAAGGCGAGCATCCGGTGCAACAAAACTTTTTTGCACACTTCTGATGCGCTTCCCGAAAGCCGTGCATCGAACGTGCGACGAGATTACCACTGACCCTAATCATGGTAACGACAGCGCACTTGTTCCACGTCACCTAAGGCGAGCATTCGGTGCAACAAAACTTTTTTGCACACTTCTGGTGCGCTTCCCGAAAGCCGTGCATCGAACGTGCGACGAGATTACCTCTGACTCTAATCGTGGTAACGACCGCGCACTTGTTCCACGTCACCTAAGGCGAGCATCCAGTGCAACAAAAACTTTTTGCACACTTCTGGTGCGCTTCTTGAAAGCCGTGCATCGAACGTGCGATGAGATTACCACTGACTCCAATTGTGGTAACGACCGCGCACTTGTTCCACATCATCGAAGATGAGCATCCGGTGCAACAAAAATTTTTGCACACTTCGTGCGCTTTTCGACATCGAACATGTGACAAGATTACCACTGACTCTAATCGTGGTAAAGACCGCGCACTTGTTCCACGTCACCTAAGGCGAGCATCCGGTGCAACAAAAATTTTTTGCACACTTCTGGTGCGCTTCCCAAAAGTCGTGCATCGAACGTGCGATAAGATTACCACTAACTCCAATCGTGGTAATGACCGCGCACTTGTTCCACGTCACCTAAGGCGAGCATCCGGTGCAACAAAATTTTTTGCGCACCGTGCGCTTCCCGAAAGTGCCGCATCGAACGTGCGACGAGATTACCACTAACTCCAATCGTGGTAACGACCGCGCACTTGTTCCACGTCACCTAAGGCGAGCATCCGGTGCAACAAAACTGTTTTGCACACTTCGCGCTTCCCCCGAAAGCCGTGCATCGAACGTGCGGCGAGATTACCACCGACTCTAATCGTGGTAACGACCGGCGCACTTGTTCCACGTCACCTAAGGCGAGCATCCAAAGGCAACAAAAACTTTTGGACACTTCTGGTGCGCTTCTTGAAAGCCGTGCGTCGAACGTGCGATGAGATTACCACTGACTCCAATTGTGGTAACGACCGCGCACTTGTTCCACATCATCGAAGATGAGCATCCGGTGCAACAAAAATTTTTTGCACACTTCTGGTGCGCTTTTCGACATCGAACATGTGACAAGATTACCACTGACTCTAATCGTGGTAAAGACCGCGCACTTGTTCCACGTCACCTAAGGCGAGCATCCGGTGCAACAAAATTTTTGCACACTTCTGGTGCGCTTCCCGAAAGCCGTGCATCGAACGCGTGCGATGAGATTACCACTAACTCCAATCGTGGTAATGACCGCGCACTTGTTCCACGTCACCTAAGGCGAGCATCCGGTGCAACAAAATTTTTTTGCGCACTTCTGGTGCGCTTCCCGAAAGCCGTGCATCGAACGTGCGACGAGATTACCACTAACTCCAATCGTGGTAACGACAAATAAGCACTTGTTCCACGTCACCTAAGGCGAGCATCCGCTGCAACAAAATTTTTTGCACACTTCTGTGCGCTTCGCAAAAGCCGTGCATCGAACGTGCGATGAGATTACCACTAACTCCAAACGTGGTAAGGACCCCTCCCTTGTTCTTACATCACCGAAGACGAGCATCCAGTGCAACAAAAAATTTTTGCACACTTCTGGTGCGCTTCCCGAAAACTATGAATCGAACGTGTGACGAGATTACCACTGACTCCAATCGTGGTAACGACCGCGCACTTGTTTGACGTCACCTAAGGCGAGAATCCGGTGCAACAAAATTTTTTTGCACAGTTCTGGTGCGCTTCCCAAAGCCGTCCATCGAACGTGCGACGAGATTACCACTGACTCCAATCGTGGTAACGACCGCGCACTTGTTCCACGCCACCTAAGGCGAGCATCCGGTGCAACAAAAATTTTTTGCACACTTCTGGTGCGCTTCCCAAAGCCGTGCATCGAACGTGCGACGAGATTACCACTGACTCCAATCGTGGTAACGACCGCGCACTTCTTCCACGTCACCTAAGGCGAGCATCCGGTGCAACAAAAATTTTTTGCACAATTCTGGTGCGCTTCCCAAAAGCCGTGCATCGAACGTGCGATGAGATTACCACTAACTCCAATCGTGGTAATGACCCCGCACATGTTCCACATCACCGAAGACGAGCATCCGGTGCAACAAAAATTTTTTGCACACTTCTGGTGCGCTTCCCGAACGCCGTGCATCGAACGTGCGACGAGATTACCACTGACCCTAATCGTGGTAATGACCGCGCACTTGTTCCACGTCACCTAAGGCGAGCATCCGGTGCAACAAAACTTTTTTGCACACTTCTGATGCGCTTCCCGAAAGCCGTGCATCGAACGTGCGACGAGATTACCACTGACCCTAATCATGGTAACGACAAATAAGACTTGTTCCACGTCACCTAAGGCGAGCATTCGGTGCAACAAAACTTTTTGCACACTTCGGTGCGCTTCGAAAGCCGTGCATCGAACGTGCGACGAGATTACCTCCGACTCTAATCGTGGTAACGACCGCAACTTGTTCCACGTCACCTAAGGCGAGCATCCGTGCAACAAAACTTTTTGCACACTTCTGATGCGCTTCCCGAAAGCCGCCGCATCGAACGTGCGACGAGATTACCACCGACCCTAATCATGGTAACGACAGCGCACTTGTTCCACGTCACCTAAGGCGAGCATTCGGTGCAACAAAACTTTTTTGCACACTTCTGGTGCGCTTCCCGAAAGCCGTGCATCGAACGTGCGACGAGATTACCTCTGACTCTAATCGTGGTAACGACCGCGCACTTGTTCCACGTCACCTAAGGCGAGCATCCGGTGCAACAAAACTTTTTTGCACACTTCTGGTGCGCTTCCCGAAAGCCGTGCATCGAACGTGCGACGAGATTACCACTGACTCTAATCGTGGTAACGACGGCGCACTTGTTCCACGTCACCTAAGGCGAGCATCCAGTGCAACAAAAACTTTTTGGACACTTCTGGTGCGCTTCTTGAAAGCCGTGCATCGAACGTGCGATGAGATTACCACTGACTCCAATTGTGGTAACGACCGCGCACTTGTTCCACATCATCGAAGATGAGCATCCTGTGCAACAAAAATTTTTTGCACACTTCTGGTGCGCTTTTCGACATCGAACATGTGACAAGATTACCACTGACTCTAATCGTGGTAAAGACCGCGCACTTGTTCCACGTCACCTAAGGCGAGCATCCGGTGCAACAAAAATTTTTTGCACACTTCTGGTGCGCTTCCCAAAAGTCGTGCATCGAACGTGCGATGAGATTACCACTAACTCCAATCGTGGTAATGACCGCGCACTTGTTCCACGTCACCTAAGGCGAGCATCCGGTGCAACAAAATTTTTTTGCGCACTTCTGGTGCGCTTCCCGAAAGCCGTGCATCGAACGTGCGACGAGATTACCACTAACTCCAATCGTGGTAACGACCGCGCACTTGTTCCACGTCACCTAAGGCGAGCATCCGCTGCAACAAAATTTTTTTGCACACTTCTGGTGCGCTTCGCAAAAGCCGTGCATCGAACGTGCGATGAGATTACCACTAACTCCAAACGTGGTAAGGACCCCTCCCTTGTTCTTACATCACCGAAGACGAGCATCCAGTGCAACAAAAAATTTTTGCACACTTCTGGTGCGCTTCCCGAAAACTATGAATCGAACGTGTGACGAGATTACCACTGACTCCAATCGTGGTAACGACCGCGCACTTGTTTGACGTCACCTAAGGCGAGAATCCGGTGCAACAAAATTTTTTTGCACACTTCTGGTGCGCTTCCCAAAGCCGTCCATCGAACGTGCGACGAGATTACCACTGACTCCAATCGTGGTAACGACCGCGCGCACTTGTTCCACGCCACCTAAGGCGAGCATCCGGTGCAACAAAAATTTTTGCACACTTCGGTGCGCTTCCCAAAGCCGTGCATCGAACGTGCGACGAGATTACCACTGACTCCAATCGTGGTAACGACCGCGCACTTGTTCCACGCCACCTAAGGCGAGCATCCGCTGCAACAAAAAAATTTTTTGCACACTTCGGTGCGCCGCAAAAAAGCCGTGCATCGAACGTGCGATGAGATTACCACTAACTCCAAACGTGGTAAGGACCCCTCCCTTGTTCTTACATCACCGAAGACGAGCATCCAAAGCAACAAAAATTTTTGCACACTTCGGTGCGCTTCCCGAAAAACTATGAATCGAACGTGTGACGAGATTACCACCGACTCCAATCGTGGTAACGACCGCGCACTTGTTTGACGTCACCTAAGGCGAGAATCCGGTGCAACAAAATTTTTTTGCACACTTCTGGTGCGCTTCCCAAAGCCGTCCATCGAACGTGCGACGAGATTACCACTCGACTCCAATCGTGGTAACGACCACAAGCACTTGTTCCACGCCACCTAAGGCGAGCATCCGGTGCAACAAAAAAATTTTTTGCACACTTCGGTGCGCTTCCCAAAGCCGTGCATCGAACGTGCGACGAGATTACCATCGACTCCAATCGTGGTAACGACCACAAGACTTCTTCCACGCCACCTAAGGTGAGCATCCGGTGCAACAAAAATTTTTTGCACAATTCTGGTGCGCTTCCCGTAAGCCGTGCATCGAACGTGCGATGAGATTACCACTAACTCCAATCGTGGTAATGACCCCGCACATGTTCCACATCACCGAAGACGAGCATCCGGTGCAACAAAAATTTTTTGCACACTTCGTGCGCTTTCCCGAACGCCGTGCATCGAACGTGCGACGAGATTACCACCGACTCTAATCGTGGTAACGACCGCAAGACTTGTTCCACGCCACCTAAGGCGAGCATCCGTGCAACAAAACTTTTTGCACACTTCGATGCGCTTCCCGAAAGCCGCATCGAACGTGCGACGAGATTACCACTGACCCTAATCATGGTAACGACCGCAAGACTTGTTCCACGTCACCTAAGGCGAGCATTCGGTGCAACAAAACTTTTTGCACACTTCGGTGCGCTTCCCGAAAGCCGTGCATCGAACGTGCGACGAGATTACCTCGACTCTAATCGTGGTAACGACCGCAAGACTTGTTCCACGTCACCTAAGGCGAGCATCCGGTGCAACAAAACTTTTTGCACACTTCGTGCGCTTCCCGAAAAGCCGCATCGAACGTGCGACGAGATTACCACCGACTCTAATCGTGGTAACGACCGCGACTTGTTCCACGTCACCTAAAGGCGAGCATCCAAAGGCAACAAAAACTTTTGGACACTTCGGGTGCGCTTCTTGAAAGCCGTGCATCGAACGTGCGATGAGATTACCACCGACTCCAATTGTGGTAACGACCGCGACTTGTTCCACATCACCGAAGATGAGCATCCGGTGCAACAAAATTTTTTTGCACACTTCTGGTGCGCTTTTCGACATCGAACATGTGACAAGATTACCACTGACTCTAATCGTGGTAAAGACCGCGCACTTGTTCCACGTCACCTAAGGCGAGCATCCGGTGCAACAAAAATTTTTTGCACACTTCTGGTGCGCTTCCCAAAAGTCGTGCATCGAACGTGCGATGAGATTACCACTAACTCCAATCGTGGTAATGACCGCGCACTTGTTCCACGTCACCTAAGGCGAGCATCCGGTGCAACAAAATTTTTTTGCGCACTTCTGGTGCGCTTCCGAAAAGCCGCATCGAACGTGCGACGAGATTACCACTAACTCCAATCGTGGTAACGACCGCGCACTTGTTCCACGTCACCTAAGGCGAGCATCCGCTGCAACAAAATTTTTTGCACACTTCCGTGCGCTTCGCAAAAAAGCCGTGCATCGAACGTGCGATGAGATTACCACTAACTCCAAACGTGGTAAGGACCCCTCCCTTGTTCTTACATCACCGAAGACGAGCATCCAAAGGCAACAAAAAATTTTGCACACTTCGGTGCGCTTCCCCGAAAACTATGAATCGAACGTGTGACGAGATTACCACGACTCCAATCGTGGTAACGACCGCGCACTTGTTTGACGTCACCTAAGGCGAGAATCCGGTGCAACAAAATTTTTTTGCACACTTCTGGTGCGCTTCCCAAAGCCGTCCATCGAACGTGCGACGAGATTACCACTGACTCCAATCGTGGTAACGACCACAAGACTTGTTCCACGCCACCTAAGGCGAGCATCCGGTGCAACAAAAATTTTTGCACACTTCTGGTGCGCTTCCCAAAGCCGTGCATCGAACGTGCGACGAGATTACCACTGACTCCAATCGTGGTAACGACCGCGCAAGACTTCTTCCACGCCACCTAAGGTGAGCATCCGGTGCAACAAAATTTTTTGCACAATTCTGGTGCGCTTCCCAAAAGCCGTGCATCGAACGTGCGATGAGATTACCACTAACTCCAATCGTGGTAATGACCCCGCACATGTTCCACATCACCGAAGACGAGCATCCGGTGCAACAAAAATTTTTTGCACACTTCTGGTGCGCTTCCCGAACGCCGTGCATCGAACGTGCGACGAGATTACCACTGACTCTAATCGTGGTAACGACCGCGCACTTGTTCCACGTCACCTAAGGCGAGCATCCGGTGCAACAAAACTTTTTTGCACACTTCTGATGCGCTTCCCGAAAGCCGTGCATCGAACGTGCGACGAGATTACCACTGACCCTAATCATGGTAACGACCGCACAAGACTTGTTCCACGTCACCTAAGGCGAGCATTCGGTGCAACAAAACTTTTTGCACACTTCGTGTGCGCTTCCCGAAAGCCGTGCATCGAACGTGCGACGAGATTACCTCGACTCTAATCGTGGTAACGACCAAGCACTTGTTCCACGTCACCTAAGGCGAGCATCCGGTGCAACAAAACTTTTTGCACACTTCAGTGCGCTTCCCCCAAAGCCGTGCATCGAACGTGCGACGAGATTACCACCGACTCTAATCGTGGTAACGACCGCGCACTTGTTCCACGTCACCTAAGGCGAGCATCCAAAGCAACAAAAACTTTTGGACACTACAAAGCGCTTCGTGAAAGCCGTGCATCGAACGTGCGATGAGATTACCACCGACTCCAATTGTGGTAACGACCGCGCACTTGTTCCACATCACCGAAGATGAGCATCCAAAGGTAACAAAAATTTTTGCACACTTCTGTGCGCTTTTCGACATCGAACATGTGACAAGATTACCACCGACTCTAATCGTGGTAATGACCGCGCACTTGTTCCACGTCACCTAAGGCGAGCATCCGGTGCAACAAAAATTTTTTGCACACTTCTGGTGCGCTTCCCAAAAGTCGTGCATCGAACGTGCGATGAGATTACCACTAACTCCAATCGTGGTAATGACCGCGCACTTGTTCCACGTCACCTAAGGCGAGCATCCGGTGCAACAAAATTTTTTTGCACACTTCTCGTGCGCTTCCCGGAAGCCGTGCATCGAACGTGCAATGAGATTATGACCGACTCCAATCGTGGTAACGACCGCGCACTTGTTCCACGTCACCTAAGGCGAGCATCCGGTGCAACAAAAAGTTTTTGCACACTTCTGGTGCGCTTCTCGAAAGCCGTGTGTGACAGAACCGACCAATTTATAAAAGCGTAAGTGAAAAATCACTCGCTAAGCAAGCCATTGTCACACTTAAGCCGTTATAAACCCGGTAGTCCGGAAATCTCGAAGGATTTCAAACAAACATCATCAACCAAGATCGTACAAGTTTAGCGTCACCATTCGCATGTTACAACATTTCGCAAATAGTTCAACAACATCAGAGTGCGGAAATAAAGTTATTACAACCCGAGTTCTTCAAATCCAAATAGCAGAAACAAGATAGTTTTAAAAGCTCAACCCCACTCACACATTTAAAGATTAATACAGTGCCAGTCCAGAGTCCATCCATCAAAAGCAGTTGGGGAGAGTATTAAGATTAACCTTGCCCAAGGCCTTCTAATCCACTGGGAAAAGACAGGTCTCGCAATACCCGTGGTAGGTATGCCCGTCTGCACAAACAACAAGCGGGAAAAACCCTGAGTACGAGAAGGTACTCAGCTAGACTTACCCGACTGACTCAAAAGTAAAAGACTCCAAGGAGGATGACAGGCTTTATCAGGGGATAGCTTGACTCTTTTTGCGGAAAGCAGTAGTAACGTTTAAAGTGATAGCTCAGCTTAATCATTCCTATTTATGCTAGGTGAGCAGCTATACTATTCATCATGGCAGTATATTAGTCAAGATTAATCAAGCAAGTAGTATCCATAATTATAAACATCAGCTTAACCCATCATCATCATTAACCACATTCCATAATCATTACTACGATGGTGCAGATCAAGTCAAGTGTTCACTGTCCAGGAACGATGGCGATTCGAATCGATTACTACTGAGCTCAGGGGGTATTCCTCATGCAAACCACACTCACCCGTCGGTGAGCTACAGATCACCATGGCACGTATCCAGGAAGACAAGCACGCGGACTCGCACGGAACCACCGTACCCGGGGACCGCCTCGACGCCTTTAGCCAGCCATGCCGGACCTCGGACTTACTCTTCGCGCCCCCGTGGTCCCCCATCCATCTCCAATTCGGTGCGAACGGATCGAGAACCGGCCCGGATAGTGTTGGGCTTCGCGGTCGGAACGACTTATCCGGCCAAACTAAACATGAGGCATGCGTTCAACATGACTTGGGGTACAACAACGATGCGGTCCTTAATCGACACGCACGGGATCACTATGGTCCAACAACCCCACAAGACTCCGTCCGGTCTCCATTTATCAGCCATAGCCACTAACCAAATGATATCAACATAAGCTTTTTCCGTCAATCATAGGTAACCACCTATCTCGCGGATGACAGGAAATCACCCGACTTCTACCGTCTAAGCGAGCTAAGCATAAACTCGCCCTAGACTAGCAGGGGTGCATCAAGGTAGGATAATCAATGGTAAAGCAAGGATATAATGCAAAGAATCGGTGTCACACACTCCTATACTTAATGCAAAGAATCATAAATCATAATTAGACGGTTAGAAAGCATAGGTAAGTAGATGCTCCGGTGCTTGCCTTGCACGAAGTCGACGCGCGGTGGTCGGGGGCACTCCGGGAAGCTCCTCCTCTTCCCCTTCCTCTTGCGGCACTTCTTGCTGCGGTTCCTCCCCCGACGATTCTCCTCGCTCTCCGAATACGGGAGGTCCTCTTGCGAACTCAGTATGATGCGATGCACGTGCATAAGTATGGCGAATGCATAACACATGATGCCCATGTATGAGAATGATTAATAAGACTTTTGACAGAATAGGTGCATATCTCTTCTCTAAACACTTTAGAGAAGTGCGTAAAGAAGGGTGGCGTCTTGGCGGACACACACACATATACACGCGCAAAGATGAATACAAGAAGTACTACTACTATTCATGGGCAAGTATCACATTTCAGATATGGTACTCCAATGCATGACCAGCAAGCATAACTTAATTGAAAATGCATAAGAATTGATATAAAAGTCATGAAATCATTTAATCCAATTACTTATCATTTCATGTGAATAAATAGGATTGAACTGTGACCTCTGTCCAGACAGTTCAGAAAATTCTACAAAAATTACAGGAGCTACATTACGCTACCACAGAGCCATGATAAATTTTTCATCACATTTTACCAAGTACAACAGCCTACACAAAAAAGATGAAGCTACTGGCCAGAAAAGCACATTTAATAACTTTGTACAGTGAAAAGTGTTAAACAACAAATTACATATTTTTATCTAACACTACTTAGCACAAGAGTAATCAGTAAAAATTATCACAGCATAATTCCACATATTTTATTTATTAAAAATCATACAAGAATCAGCCCAGAATTGAATTTAAATCATATTCCAATATTTTTACACAGTAACTGCATATAATATATTTTTCCCAGAATACAAATCACATAACAAGTCTAACAAAAGAAGAATCACATTTTTCCAAGCTATATTTTATTTATTATGCATTTACTCAGTTTTCAGCCATTTCAAGGATTAAATAAATCTACACAGAAAATATTCACCAAAAATGCATCTCATATTTTTAAATGATAGATCTACTCATAAGCTTTCCAACAAACTTCACTTCACCAGATTTGGACCACATTTGCACCAGAAATAAAATCAAAAGTCAATTTAAACATTTTCTGGAAAAGAAATAAAGAAAAAAGGGTGAAGCCCAGGGTTCATGGGCTCGGCCCAGTGGACCGAGGGCCGCTGCCAGGCGGGACCCGGGTCAGCCGACCCCACCGGGTCAGCCGGCCGTTGATCGGCCGGTGCTCGCCGGCCGCGAGGCTAACGGCGGCCGGTGACCTTGACCGGGCGTGCTCCCCTCGATGAGCCGCACCCGGGGGGTGTTGGTTGCGCGAGTGGCGGCCGGAGTCGGCCGGGCGACGAGCGGCGGTCTGCTGGCGGCCGCATGTCACCGCCGGTGACTACTCCGGCGATGGCAAAGGCGAAAGGAGGAGCGCGCGAGCTCCGCGGAAGCTAGGCGGGGGGCCCAAGTAGAGCTTGGCGACCGGAATTAGCGGCGCCGCGGGTCGGCAGCGTGCATGGCGGCGGTGGCGCGACGGTGAAACGACGGCGAGCCACGGAGAGGCACGGCGGAGCCACCAATCGACCATTGAGCCACTGCCCTCGACCAACCCTAAGCGACTACCGTGCGCGGGGGGAGGGCGCTAAAGGCCGAGGGTGGCAATGCCGGAAGGGGCGGGCGCAAGAGAGCTCGGCCAGCTCGCCATGGCGCCGGGTGGTGGCGAGTGACGCAATGCGTCCTTACCAGTGCAATGGGGCGGTTGAGGCTCGGGTGTGGGGAACGGCGGCGGAGGGTGCGCCAAGGTATGGAAGGCTTGAGCGCGCGCGCCTGGTGGAACTCGGCTGAATGGTGACGGCGGGCGCCGCTGCCGCCGCAAGTGGGCGAGAGCGAGAGAGGGCGAGGCAGAGCGAGTGAGCGAAATGGAAAGCCGAGGCTTTCCACCGGGCGCTGCACGGGTGGAGCTGCCGCGGCGGGGACCCGCCGCCCGGGGCACGCCGGCCACTTGGCACGGCGGCGAGCGACAGCGGCCGCAGCGTGCCACGCGGCGCTTCGGCTTCTGCCGCGGTCGGTCACGCCCGGCGCCTTGGGCGCGCGGGCGGACGCTGGTCGTGGGCCGAGCTGGGCCAGGAATCGCTCGCTGCTCGTTTCCGGGCGTCTTTCGTCTTTTTTTTTTTTGAAAATTTTGAATCAAATCCAAACCGACCAAAATACACTTTTTTGACAAATTTAAATGCATTTTCAAGAGATGCTCCAAAAATAAAAGTTGTAGGTCTTTTTGAAATGAACAACTTTCATTTAAGGCTCATCTCAAAATTCTGAATAAATTTTAAATACAATTTCATTTTGAATTTAGGGCATAAAAAGGGATTTTTCCAATAATTTCTCTTTTTGCTCCAAAATGCACCAAATCTTTTGCAATAATTTTGTTAAATCATTTTGAAAGGCTGGGCACATGAATCCAAACTTGATCAAGCATTTGCAAACTAATTAATTAACTAACACTTCAATCAAGCATGAGATTAGGAATTAAAGGCAAGCACATGAAATGACAAAATGCAACTTAGGGTTTAAGCTCAATGATGCTCATGCCATGCTTAGTGATGATTAAGTTAATTAATTAGGTGCCTAATGCATGCTTAACACTGAGGTGTTACACCGTGCATCGAACGTGCGACGAGATTACCACTAACTCCAATCGTGGTAACGACCGCGCACTTGTTCCACGTCACCTAAGGTGAGCATCCGGTGCAACAAAAAATTTTTGCACACTTCTGGTGCGCTTTTCGACATCAAACGTGCGACGAGATTACCACCGACTCTAATCGTGGTAACGATCGCGCATTTGTTCCACGTCACCTAAGACGAGCATCCAGTGCAACAAAAATTTTTTGCACAACTCTGGTGCGCTTTTCGACATCAAACGTGTGACGGGATTACCACTGACTCTAATCGTGGTGACGACCGCGCACTTGTTCCACGTCACCTAAGGCGAGCATCCGGTGCAACAAAACTTTTTGCACACTTCTGGTGCGCTTCCCGAAAGCCGTGCATCGAACGTGCGACGAGATTACCACTGACTCTAATCGTGGTAACGACCGCGCACTTGTTCCACGTCACCTAAGGCGAGCATCCAGTGCAACAAAAATTTTTTGGACACTTCTGGTGCGCTTCGTGAAAGCCGTGCATCAAACGTGCGATGAGATTACCACTGACTCAATCGTGGTAACGACCGCGCACTTGTTCCACATCACCGAAGATGGGCATCCGGTGCAACAAAAAACTTTTGCACACTTCTGGTGCGCTTCCCGAAAGCCATGCTTCGAACGTGCGACGAGATTACCACTGACTCCAATCATGGTAACGACCGCGCACTTGTTCTACGTCACCTAAGGTGAGCATCCGGTGCAACAAAATTTTTTTGCACACTTCTGGTGCGCTTCCCGAAAGCCATGCATCGAACGTGCGATGAGATTACCACTGACTCCAATCATGGTAACGACCGCGCTTCACCGAAGACGAGCATCCGGTGCAACAAAAATTTTTTGCACACTTCTGGTGCGCTTTTCGACATCAAACGTGCGACGAGATTACCACTGACTCTAATCGTGGTAACGATCGCGCACTTGTTCCACGTCACCTAAGACGAGCATCCGGTGCAACAAAAATTTTTTGCACACTTCTGGTGCGCTTTTCGACATCGAACGTGTGACGAGATTACCACTGACGCTAATCGTGGTAAAGACCGCGCACTTGTTCTACGTCACCTAAGGTGAGCATCCGGTGCAACAATAATTTTTTGCACACTTCTGGTGCGCTTCCCAAAAGCCGTGCATCGAACGTGCGATGTGATTACCACTAACTCCAATCGTGGTAACGACCCCGCACATGTTCCACATCACCGAAGACGAGCATCCGGTGCAACAAAATTTTTTGCACACTTAAAGTGCGCTTTTCGACATCAAACGTGCGACGAGATTACCACTGACTCTAATCGTGGTAACGATCGCGCATTTGTTCCACATCACCTAAGACGAGCATCCAGTGCAACAAAAATTTTTTGCACAATTCTGGTGCGCTTTTCGACATCAAACGTGTGACGAGATTACCACTGACTCTAATCGTGGTGACGACCGCGCACTTGTTCCACGTCACCTAAGGCGAGCATCCGGTGCAACAAAACTTTTTTGCACACTTCTGGTGCGCTTCCCGAAAGCCGTGCATCGAACGTGCGACGAGATTACCACTGACTCTAATCGTGGTAACGACCGCGCACTTGTTCCACGTCACCTAAGGCGAGCATCCAGTGCAACAAAAATTTTTTGGACACTTCTGGTGCGCTTCGTGAAAGCCGTGCATCAAACGTGCGATGAGATTACCACTGACTCCAATCGTGGTAACGACCGCGCACTTGTTCCACATCACCGAAGATGGGCATCCGGTGCAACAAAAAACTTTTGCACACTTCTGGTGCGCTTCCCGAAAGCCATGCTTCGAACGTGCGACGAGATTACCACTGACTCCAATCATGGTAACGACAGCGCACTTGTTCTACGTCACCTAAGACGAGCATCCGGTGCAACAAAATTTTTTTGCACACTTCTGGTGCGCTTCCCGAAAGCCATGCATCGAACGTGCGATGAGATTACCACTAACTCCAATCATGGTAACGACCGCGCTTCACCGAAGACGAGCATCCGGTGCAACAAAAATTTTTTGCACACTTCTGGTGCGCTTTTCGACATCGAACGTGTGACGAGATTACCACTGACGCTAATCGTGGTAATGACCGCGCACTTATTCCACGTCACCTAAGGTGAGCATCCGGTGCAACAAAATTTTTTTGCGCACTTCTAGTGCGCTTCCCGGAAGCCGTGCAACGAACGTGCGATGAGATTACCACCGACACCAATCGTGGCAACGACCGCGCACTTGTTCCACGTCACCTAAGGCGAGCATCCGGTGCAACAAAAGTTTTTGCACACTTCGGTGCGCTTCCCCGAAAGCCGTGCATCGAACGTGCGATGAGATTACCACTAACTCCAATCGTGGTAACGACCGTGCACTTGTTCCACGTCACCTAAGGTGAGTATCCGGTGCAACAAAAATTTTTTGCACACTTTTGGTGCGCTTCCCAAAAGCCGTGCATCGAACGTGCGATGAGATTACCACTAACTCCAATCGTGGTAACGACCGCGCACTTGTTCCACATCACCGAAGATGGGCATCCGGTGCAACAAAAAACTTTTGCACACTTCTGGTGCGCTTCCCGAAAGCCATGCTTCGAACGTGCGACGAGATTACCACTGACTCCAATCATGGTAACGACCGCGCACTTGTTCTACGTCACCTAAGATGAGCATCCGGTGCAACAAAATTTTTTTGCACACTTCTGGTGCGCTTCCCGAAAGCCATGCATCGAACGTGCGATGAGATTACCACTGACTCCAATCATGGTAACGACCGCGCTTCACCGAAGACGAGCATCCGGTGCAACAAAAATTTTTTGCACACTTCTGGTGCGCTTTTCGACATCGAACGTGTGACGAGATTACCACTGACGCTAATCGTGGTAAAGACCGCGCACTTGTTCCACGTCACCTAAGGCGAGCATCCGGTGCAACAAAAATTTTTTGCACACTTCTGGTGCGCTTCCCAAAAGTCGTGCATCGAAAGTGCGATGAGATTACCACTAACTCCAATCGTGGTAATGACCGCGCACTTGTTCCACGTCACCTAAGGCGAGCATCCGGTGCAACAAAAATTTTTTGCACACTTCTGGTGCGCTTTTCGACATCGAACATGTGACGAGATTACCACCGACTCTAATCGTGGTAATGATCGCGCACTTGTTCCACGTCACCTAAGGCGAGCATCCGGTGCAACAAAAATTTTTTGCACACTTCTGGTGCGCATCCCAAAAGTCGTGCATCGAACGTGCGATGAGATTACCACTAACACCAATCGTGGTAATGACCGCGCACTTATTCCACGTCACCTAAGGTGAGCATCCGGTGCAACAAAATTTTTTTGCGCACTTCTAGTGCGCTTCCCGGAAGCCGTGCAACGAACGTGCGATGAGATTACCACCGACACCAATCGTGGCAACGACCGCGCACTTGTTCCACGTCACCTAAGGCGAGCATCCGGTGCAACAAAAAGTTTTTGCACACTTCTGGTGCGCTTCCCGAAAGCCGTGCATCGAACGTGCGATGAGATTACCACTAACTCCAATCGTGGTAACGACCGTGCACTTGTTCCACGTCACCTAAGGTGAGCATCCGGTGCAACAAAAATTTTTTGCACACTTTTGGTGCGCTTCCCAAAAGACGTGCATCGAACGTGCGATGAGATTACCACTAACTCCAATCGTGGTAACGACCCCCCACATGTTCCACATCACAGAAGACGAGCATCCGGTGCAACAAAATTTTTTGCACACTTCTGGTGCGCTTTTCGACATCAAACGTGCGAGGAGATTACCACTGAATCTAATCGTGGTAACGATCGCGCACTTGTTCCACGTCCCCTAAGACGAGCATCCGGTGCAACAAAAATTTTTTGCACACTTCTGGTGCGCTTTTCGACATCAAACGTGTGACGAGATTACCACTGACTCTAATCGTGGTAACGACCGCGCACTTGTTCCACGTCACCTAAGGCGAGCATCCGGTGCAACAAAACTTTTTTGCCCACTTCTGGTGCGCTTCCCGAAAGCCGTGCATCGAACGTGCGACGAGATTACCACTAACTCCAATCGTGGTGACGACCGCGCACTTGTTCCACGTCACCTAAGGCGAGCATCCGGTGCAACAAAACTTTTTTGCACACTTCTGGTGTGCTTCCCGAAAGCCGTGCATCGAACGTGCGACGAGATTACCACTGACTCTAATCGTGGTAACGACCGCGCACTTGTTCCACGTCACCTAAGGCGAGCATCCGGTGCAATAAAACTTTTTTGCACACTTCTGGGGCGCTTCGTGAAAGCCGTGCATCGAACGTACAATGAGATTACCACTGACTCCAATCGTGGTAATGACCGGCGCACTTGTTCCACATCACCGAAGACGGGCATCCGGTGCAACAAAAAAAAACTTTTGCACACTTCGGTGCACTTCCCCGAAAGCCATGCTTCGTGCGTGCGGCGAGATTACCACCGACTCCAATCATGGTAACGACCACAAGCTTGTTCTACGTCACCTAAGGTGAGCATCCGGTGCAACAAAATTTTTTTTTGCACACTTCTGGTGCGCTTCCCGAAAGACATGCATCGAACGTGCGATGAGATTACCACCGACTCCAATCATGGTAACGACCGCGCTTCACCGAAGACGAGCATCTGGTGCAACAAAAATTTTTACACTTACTTCTGCGCGCTTTTCGACATCAAACGTGCGACGAGATTACCACCGACTCTAATCGTGGTAACGATCGGCGCACTTGTTCCACGTCACCTAAGACGAGCATCCGGTGCAACAAAAATTTTTTTGCACACTTCTGGTGCGCTTTTCGACATCGATCGTGTGGCGAGATTACCACCGACTCTAATCGTGGTAAAGACCGCGCACTTGTTCCACGTCACCTGAGGCGAGCATCCGGTGCAACAAAAATTTTTTGCACACTTCTGGTGCACTTCCCAAAAGTCGTGCATCGAACGTGCGACGAGATTACCACTAACTCCAATCGTGGTAACGACCGCGCACTTGTTCCACGTCACCTAAGGCGAGCATCCGGTGCAACAAAATTTTTTTGCACACTTCTAGTGCGCTTCCCGAAGCCGTGAGATTACCACCGACTCAATCGTGGTAATGACCGCGCGCTTGTTCCACGTCACCTAAGGCGAGCATCCGGTGCAACAAAAAGTTTTTGCACACTTCGGTGCGTTTCTCGAAAAGCCGTGCATCGAACGTGCGACGAGATTACCACAAACTCAATCGTGGTAACGACCACGCACTTGTTCCACGTCACCTAAGGCGCGAGCATCCGGTGCAACAAAAATTTTTTGCACACTTCTGGTGCGCTTCGCAAAAGCCGTGCATCGAACGTGCGATGAGATTACCACTAACTCCAAACGTGGTAAGGACCGCTCCCTTGTTCTTACATCACCGAAGACGAGGCGTCGGTGCAACAAAAAAATTTTTGCACACTTCTGGTGTGCTTCCCGAAAAACTATGAATCGAACGTGCGACGAGATTACCACCGACTCAATCGTGGTAACGACCGCGCACTTGTTCGACGTCATCTATGGCGAGAATCCGGTGCAACAAAATTTTTTGCACACTTCGCGCGCTTCCCAAAGCCGTCCATCGAACGTCTGGCGAGATTACCACGACTCCAATCGTGGTAACGACCGCGCACTTGTTCCACGTCACCTAAGGCGAGCATCCGGTGCAACAAAAATTTTTGCACACTTCTGGTGCGCTTCCCAAAGCCGTGCATCGAACGTCGCGACGAGATTACCACCGACTCCAATCGTGGTAACGACCGGCGCACTTGTTCCACGTCACCTAAGGCGAGCATCCGGTGCAACAAAAATTTTTGCACACTTCGGTGCGCTTCCCAAAAGCCGTCGGCCGAACATGCGATGAGATTATCACTAACTCCAATCGTGGTAATGACCCCGCACATGTTCCACATCACCGAAGACGAGCATCCAAAGTGCAACAAAATTTTTTGCACACTTCGGTGCGCTTCCCGAACGCCGTGCATCGAACGTGCGGCGAGATTACCATTGACTCCAATCGTGGTAACAGCCGCACACTTGTTCCATGTCACCTAAGGTGAGCATCCGGTGCAACAAAAATTTTTGCACACTTCGCGCGCTTCCCAAAAGTCGTGCATCGAACGTGCGATGAGATTACCACCGACTCCAATCGTGGTAATGACCGCGCACTTGTTCCACGTCACCTAAGGCGAGCATCCGGTGCAACAAAAATTTTTTGCACACTTCTGGTGCGCTTTTCGACATCGAACATGTGACGAGATTACCACCGACTCTAATCGTGGTAATGATCGGCGCACTTGTTCCACGTCACCGAAGACGGGCATCCGGTGCAACAAAATTTTTTGCACGCTTTTGATGCGCTTTCCCGAAAGCGGTGCATCGAACGTGCGAGGAGATTACCACTGACTCCAATCGTGGTAACGAACCGCGCACTTGTTCCACGTCCCTCTAAGGTGAGCTTCCGGTGCAACTAAATTTTTTTGCATACTTCTGGCGCGCTTGCCAAAAGTCGTGCATCGAACATGCATGAGATTACCACTAACTCCAAACGTGGTAAGGACCGCGCACTTGTTCCACATCACCGAAGACGAGCATCCGGTGCAACAAAAATTTTTTGCACACTTCTGGTGCGCTTCTCTAAAGCCGTGAATTGAACGTGCGATGAGATTACCACTAACTCCAATCGTGGTAACGACCACGCACTTGTTCCACGTCACCTAAGGCGAGCATCCGTTGCAACAAAAAAATTTTGCACACTTCTGGTGCGCCGCGAAAAGTCGTGCATCGAACGTCGCGACGAGATTACCACCGACTCCAATCGTGTTAATGACTGCGCACCTGTTCCACGTCACCCAAGGGGAGCATCCGGTGCAACAAAAAGATTTTCACACTTCTGGTGCGCTTCCCGAAAGCCGTGCATCGAACGTGCGATGAGATTACCACTGACTCCAATCATGGTAACGACCACGCACTTGTTCCACGTCACCTAAGGCAAGTATCCGGTGCAACAAAAATTTTTTGCACACTTCGGTGCGCTTCCCGAAAAGTGCATCGAACGTGCGACGAGATTACCACTGACTCCAATCGTGGTAACGACCGCACACCTGTTCGACGTCACCCAAGGCGAGCATCCGGTGCAACAAAAATGTTTTGCACACTTCTGGTGTGCTTCCCAAATGCCGTGCATCGAATGTGCGACGAGATTACCATTGACTCCAATCATGGTAATGACCTCACACTTGTTCCACATCACCGAAGACGAGCATCCGGTGCAACAAAAATTTTTTGCACACTTCTGGTGTGCTTCCCGAAAGCCGTGCATCGAACGTAGGACGAGATTACCACTGACTCCAATCGTGGTAACGACCGCGCACTTGTTCCGCATCACCGAAGATGAGCATCCGGTGCAACAAAAATTTTTTGCACACTTCTGGTGCGCCTCCCGAAAGCCGTGCATCGAACGTGCAACGAGACTACCACTGACTCCACTTGTGGTAACGACCGCGCACTTGTTCCACATCGCCGAAGACGAGCATCCGGTGCAACAAAATTTTTTTGCACACTTTTGGTGCGCTTCCCGAAAGCCGTGCATCGAACGTGCAACGAGATTACCACTGACTCCAATCGTGGTAACGACCGCGCACTTGTTCCACATCACCTAAGGTGAGCATCCGGTGCAACGAAATTTAGTTGCATACTTCTGGTGCGCTTCCCAAATGTCGTGCATCGAACGTGCTATCAGATTACCACTAACTCCAAACGTGGTAAGGACCGCGCACTTGTTCCACATCACCGAAGACGCCGCATCCAAAGCAACAAAAATTTTTTGCACACTTCTGGTGCGCTTCCCGAAAGCCATGAATTGAACGTACGACGAGATTACCACTGACTCCAATCATGGCAACGACCACGCACTTGTTCCACGTCACCTAAGGCGAGCATCCGGTGCAACAAAAAAATTTTGCACACTTCTGGTGCGCTTCGCGAAAGCCGTGCATCGAACGTGCGACGAGATTACCACAGACTCCAATCGTGGTAACGACCGCACACCTATTCCACGTCACCCAAGGCGAGCATCCGGTGCAACAAAAATTCTTTGCACACTTCTAGTGCACTTCCTGAAAGCCGTGAATCGAACGTGCGATGAGATTACCACTGACTCCAATAGTGGTTACAACCACGCACTTGTTCCACGTCACCTACGGCGAGCATCCGGTGCAACAAAAAAATTTTGCACACTTCTGGGGCGCGTCGCGAAAGCCGTGCATCGAACGTGCGACGAGATTACCACAGACTCCAAACGTGGTAACGACCGCACACCTCTTCCACGTCACCCAAGGCGAGCATCCGGTGCAACAAAAATTTTTTGCACACTTCTGGTGCGCTTCCCGAAAGCCGTGCATCGAATGTGCGACGAGATTACCATTGACTCCAATCATGGTAATGACCTCACACTTGCTCCACATCACCGAAGACGAGCATCCGGTGCAAGAAAAAATTTTTGCACACTTCTGGTGCGCTTCCCGAAAGCCATGCATCGAACGTGCGACGAGACTACCACTGACTCCAATCGTGGTAACGACCGCGCACTTGTTCCACATCACCGAAGACGAGCATCCGGTGCAACAAAATTTTTTTGCACACATTTGGTGCGCTTCCCGAAAGCGGTGCATCGAACGTGTGACGAGATTACCACTGACTCCAATCGTGGTAACGACCGCGCACTTGTTCCATGTCACCTAAGGTGAGCATCCGGTGCAACAAAATTTTTTTGCATACTTCTGGCGCGCTTGCCAAAAGTCGTGCATCGAACATGCTATGAGATTACCACTAACTCCAAACGTGGTAAGGACCGCGCACTTGTTCCACATCACCGAAGACGAGCATCCGGTGCAACAAAAATTTGTTGCACACTTCTGGTGCGCTTCCCTAAAGCCGTGAATCGAACGTGCGATGAGATTACCACTAACTCCAATCGTGGTAACGACCACGCACTTGTTCCACGTCACCTAAGGCGAGGATCCGTTGCAACAAAAAATTTTTGCACACTTCTGGTGCGCTTCGCGAAAGTCGTGCATCGAACGTGCGACGAGATTACCACTGACTCCAATCGTGGTAATGATCTGCGCACTGTTCCACGTCACCCAAGGTGAGCATCCGGTGCAACAAAAAAATTTTAACACTTCTGGTGCGCCATGAAAGCCATGCATCGAACGTGCGACGAGATTACCACCGACTCAATCGTGGTAACGACCGCACAAGACTTGTTCCACGTCACCCAAGGCGAGCATCCGGTGCAACAAATTTTTTTGCACACTTCTAGTGCGCTTTTTCGAAAGCCGTGCATCAAACGTGCGACGAGATTACCACTGACTCAATCGTGGTAACAACCGCGCACCTGTTCCACGCCACCCAAAGCGAGCATCCGGTGCAACAAAAAGTTTTTGCACACTTCGGTGCGCTTCCCCGAAAGCCATGCATCGAACGTGCGATGAGATCACCACCGACTCCAATTGTGGTAACGACCCCGCACTTGTTCCAGGTCACCTAAGGCGAGCATCCGGTGCAACAAAATTTTTTTGCACACTTCTGGAGTGCTTCCCGAAAGCCGTGCCTCGAACGTGCGACGAGATTACCACCGACTCCAATCGTGGTAACGACCGCGCACTTGTTCCATGTCACCTAAGGTGAGCATCCGGTGCAACAAAATTTTTTGCATACTTCGTGCGCTTCCCAAAAGTCGTGCATCGAACGACCTATGAGATTACCACTAACTCCAAACGTGGTAAGGACCGCGCACTTGTTCCACATGACCGAAGACGAGCATCCGGTGCAACAAAAATTTTTGCGCGCACTTCGGTGCGCTTCCCGAAAGCCGTGGAATCGAACGTGCGATGAGATTACCACTCGACTCCAATCGTGGTAACGACCACGCACTTGTTCCACGTCACCTAAGGCGAGCATCCGGTGCAACAAAAAAAAATTTTGCACACTTCGAGCGCTTTCAGCGAAAAGCCGTGCATCGAATGTGCGACGAGATTACCACAGACTCCAATCGTGGTAACGACCGCACACCTATTCCACGTCACCCAAGGCGAGCATCCAGTGCAACAAAAAATTTTTTGCACACTTCTGGTGCGCTTCTCGAAAGCCGTGCAAAGAATGTGCGACGAGATTACCACTGACTCCAATCGTGGTAACGACCGCGCACTTGTTCCACGTCATCTAAGGCGAGCATCCGGTGCAACAAAATTTTTTTGCACACTTCCGATGCGCTTCCCAAAAGTCGTGCATCGAACGTGCGACGAGACTACCACTGAATCCAATCGTGGTAACGACCGCGCACTCGTTCCACATCACCGAAGACGAGCATCCGGTGCAACAAAAAATTTTTGCACACTTCTGGTGTGCTTCCCGAAAGCCGTGCATCGAACGTGCGACGAGATTACCACTGACTCCAATCGTGGTAACGACCGCGCACTTGTTCCACATCACCGAAGACTAGCATCCGGTGCAACAAAATTTTTTTGCACACTTCTGGTGCGCTTCCTAAAAGTCGTGCATCGAACGTGCTATGAGAGTACCACTGACTCCAATCGTGGTAACGACCGCGCACTTGTTCCACGTCACCTAAGGCGAGCATCCAGTGCAACAAAATTTTTTTGCACACTTCTGGTGTGCTTCCCGAAAGCCATGCATCGAACGTGCCACGAGATTACCACTGACTCCAATCGTGGTAACGACCGCGCACTTGTTCCGCATCACCGAAGACGAGCATCCAAAGGCAACAAAATTTTTTGCACACTTCGGTGCCCTTCTCGAAAGCCGTGCATCGAACGTGCAACGAGACTACCACTGACTCCATTCGTGGTAACGACCGCGCACTTGTTCCACATCACCGAAGACGAGCATCCGGTGTAACAAATTCTTTTTGCACACTTTTGGTGCGCTTCGCGAAAGCCGTGCATCGAACATGCGATGAGATTACCACTGACTCCAATCGTGGTAACGACCGCACACCTGTTCCACGTCACCCAAGGCGAGCATCCGGTGGAACAAAAATTTTTCGCACACTTCTGGTGCGCTTCCCAAAAGCCGTGCATCGAACATGCGACGAGATTACCACTTACCCAATCGTGGTAACGACCGCGCACATGTTCCATGTCACCCAAGGGCGAGCATCCGGTGCAACAAAAATTTTTGCACATTTCTGGTGCGCTTCCAGAAAGCCATGCATCGAACGTGCGACGAGATTACCACTGACTCCAATCGTGGTAACGACCGCACACCTGTTCCATGTCACCCAAGGCGAGCATCCGGTGCAACAAAAATTTTTGCACACTTCGCGCTGTCCGAAAGCCGTGCATCGAACGTGCGACGAGATTACCACTGACTCCAATCGTGGTAACGACCGCAAGACTTGTTCCACATCACCAAAGACGAGCATCCGGTGCAACAAAATTTTTTGCACACTTCGGTGCGCTTCCTAAAAGTCATGCATCGAACGTGCTGTGAGATTACCACTAACTCCACTCGTGGTAACGACCGCGCGCACTTGTTCCACGTCACCTAAGGCGAGCATCCGGTGCAACAAAAATTTTTTGCACACTTCGGGTGCTTCTTCGAAAGCCGTGCATCGAACGTGCGACGAGATTACCACTGTTCCACATCACCCAAGACGAGCATCCGGTGCAACAAATTTTTTTGCAAACTTACGGTGTGCTTCCCCGAAAGCCATGCATCGAACGTGCGATGAGATTACCACCGACTCAAATCGTGGTAACGACCCAAGCGCTTATTCCGCATCACCGAAGACGAGCATCCGGTGCAACAAAAAATTTTTTGCACACTTCTGGTGCGCTTCCCGAAAGCCATGCATCGAACGTGCAACGAGACTACCACCGACTCCATTCGTGGCAACGATCCAAGACTTGTTGCACATCTCCAAAGACGAGCATCTGGTGCAATAAAATTTTTTTGCACACTTTTGGTGCGCTTCCCGAAAGCCGTGCATCGAACGTGCGACAAGATTACCACTGACTCCAATCGTGGTAACGACCGCGCACTTGTTCCACATCACCTAAGGTGAGCATCCGGTGCAACAAAATTTTTTTTTACATACTTCGGTGCGCTTCCCAAAAGTCGTGCATCGAACGTGCTATCAGATTACCACTAACTCCAAACGTGGTAAGGACCGCGCACTTGTTCCACATCCCTGAAGACGAGCATCCAGTGCAACAAAAAATTTTTGCGCACTTCTGGTGCGCTTCCCCGAAAGCCATGAATCGAATGTGCGGCGAGATTACCATCGACCCCAATCGTGGTAACGACCACGCACTTGTTCCACGTCACCTAAGGCGGGCATCCGGTGCAACAAAAAAAATTTTTGCACACTTCTGGTGCGCTTCGCGAAAGCCGTGCATCGAATGTGCGACGAGATTACCACAGACTCCAATCCTGGTAACGACTGCACACCTATTCCACATCAACCAAGGCGAGCATTCGGTGCAACAAAAATTTTTTGCACACTTCGGGTGCGCTTCCCGAAAGCCGTGAAACGAACGTGCGACGAGATTACCACTGACTCCAATCGTGGTAATGACCACGCACTTGTTCCACGTCACCTACGGCGAGCATCCGGTGCAACAAAAAAATTTTGCACACTTCTGGTGCGCTTCGTGAAAGCCGAGCATCGAACGTGCGACGAGATTACCAAAGACTCCAATCGTGGCAACGACCGCACACCTGTTCCACGTCATCCAAGGCGAGCATCCGGTCCAACAAAAATTTTTTGCACACTTCTGGTGCGCTTCCCGAAAGCCGTGCATCGAACGTGCGACGAGATTACCACTGACTCCAATCGTGGTAACGACCGCGCACTTGTTCCACATCACCGAAGACTAGCATCCGGTGCAACAAAATTTTTTTGCACACTTCTGGTGCGCTTACTAAAAGTCGTGCATCGAATGTGCTATGAGAGTACCACTGACTCCAATCGTGGTAACGACCGCGCACTTGTTCCACGTCACCTAAGGCGAGCATCCAGTGCAACAAAATTTTTTTGCACACTTCTGGTGTGCTTCCCGAAAGCCATGCATCGAACGTGCCACGAGATTACCACTGACTCCAATCGTGGTAACGACCGCGCACTTGTTCCGCATCACCGAAGACGAGCATCCAGTGCAACAAAATTTTTTTGCACACTTCTGGTGCCCTTCTCGAAAGCCGTGCATCGAACGTGCAACGAGACTACCACTGACTCCATTCGTGGTAACGACCGCGCACTTGTTCCACATCACCGAAGACGAGCATCCGGTGTAACAAATTCTTTTTGCACACTTTTGGTGCGCTTCGCCAAAGCCGTGCATCGAACATGCGATGAGATTACCACTGACTCCAATCGTGGTAACGACCGCACACCTGTTCCACGTCACCCAAGGCGAGCATCCGGTGGAACAAAAATTTTTCGCACACTTCTGGTGCGCTTCCCAAAAGCCGTGCATTGAACATGCGACGAGATTACCACTTACTCCAATCGTGGTAACGACCGCGCACATGTTCCATGTCACCCAAGGTGAGCATCCGGTGCAACAAAAATTTTTTGCTCATTTCTGGTGCGCTTCCTGAAAGCCATGCATCGAACGTGCGACGAGATTACCACTGACTCCAATCGTGGTAACGACCGCACACCTGTTCCATGTCACCCAAGGCGAGCATCCGGTGCAACAAAAATTTTTTGCACACTTCGGTGCGCTGCCCGAAAGCCGTGCATCGAACGTGCGACGAGATTACCACCGACTCAATCGTGGTAACGACCCGGCGCACTTGTTCCACATCACCGAAGACGAGCATCCGGTGCAACAAAATTTTTGCACACTTCGCTGCGCTTCCTAAAAGTCATGCATCGAACGTGCTATGAGATTACCACTGACTCCACTCGTGGTAACGACCGCGCACTTGTTCCACGTCACCTAAGGCGAGCATCCGGTGCAACAAAATTTTTTTGCACACTTCTGGGGTGCTTCCCGAAAGCCGTGCATCGAACGTGCGACGAGATTACCACTGTTCCACATCACCCAAGACGAGCATCCGGTGCAACAAATTTTTTTTGCAAACTTCTGGTGTGCTTCCTGAAAGCCATGCATCGAACGTGCGATGAGATTACCACTGACTCAAATCGTGGTAACGACCACAAGACTTATTCCGCATCACCGAAGACGAGCATCCGGTGCAACAAAAAAAATTTTTGCACACTTCGGTGCGCTTCCCGAAAGCCATGCATCGAACGTGCAACGAGACTACCACGACTCCATTCGTGGCAACGACCGCGCGCTTGTTGCACATCTCCAAAGACGAGCATCTGGTGCAATAAAATTTTTTGCACACTTTTGGTGCGCTTCCCGAAAGCCGTGCATCGAACGTGCGACAAGATTACCACTGACTCCAATCGTGGTAACGACCGCGCACTTGTTCCACATCACCTATGGTGAGCATCCGGTGCAACAAAATTTTTTTACATACTTCGTGCGCTTCCCAAAAAGTCGTGCATCGAACGTGCTATCAGATTACCACTAACTCCAAACGTGGTAAGGACCGCGCACTTGTTCCACATCCCCGAAGACGAGCATCCAAAGGCAACAAAAATTTTTTGCGCACTTGCGGTGCGCTTCCCCGAAAGCCATGAATCGAATGTGCGATGAGATTACCATCGACCCCAATCGTGGTAACGACCACGCACTTGTTCCACGTCACCTAAGGCGGGCATCCGGTGCAACAAAAAATTTTTGCACACTTACGGTGCGCTTCGCGAAAGCCGTGCATCGAATGTGCGACGAGATTACCACAGACTCCAATCCTGGTAACGACTGCACACCTATTCCACATCAACCAAGGCGAGCATTCGGTGCAACAAAAATTTTTTGCACACTTCGGGTGCGCTTCCCGAAAGCCGTGAAACGAACGTGCGACGAGATTACCACTGACTCCAATCGTGGTAATGACCACGCACTTGTTCCACGTCACCTACGGCGAGCATCCGGTGCAACAAAAAATTTTGCACACTTACGGTGCGCTTCGTGAAAGCCGTGCATCGAACGTGCGACGATATTACCAAAGACTCCAATCGTGGCAACGACCGCACACCTGTTCCACGTCATCCAAGGCGAGCATCCGGTCCAACAAAAATTTTTTGCACACTTCTGGTGCGCTTCCCGAAAGCCGTGCATCGAATGTGCGACGAGATTACCACTGACTCCAATCGTGGTAACGACCGCGATTTGTTCCACGTCACCTAAGGCGAGCATCCGGTGCAACAAAATTTTTTTGCACACTTCTGGTGTGCTTCCCGAAAGCCATGCATCGATCGTGCGACGAGGTTACCACTGACTCCAATCGTGGTAACGACCGCGCACTTGTTCCACATCACCGAAGACGAGCATCTGGTGCAACAAAAAATTTTCGCACACTTCTGGTGCGCTTCCTGGAAGCCATGCATCGAACGTGCGACGAGACTACCACTGACTCTAATCGTGGTAATGACCGCGCACTTGTTCCACATCACCGAAGATGAGCATCCGGTGCAACAAAATTTTTTTGCACAGTTTTGGTGCGCTTCCCGAAAGCCGTGCATCGAACGTGCGCGACGAAATTACCACCGACTCAATCGTGGTAACGACCGCAAGACTTGTTCCACGTCACCTAAGGTGAGCATCCGCTGCAACAAAGTTTTTTGCATACTTCGGCGCGCTTCCCAAAAGTCGTGCATCGAACATGCTATGAGATTACCACTAACTCCAAACGTGGCAAGGACCGCGCACTTGTTCAACATCACCGAAGACGAGCATCCGGTGCAACAAAATTTTTTGCACACTTCTGGTGCGCTTCCTAAAAGTCATGCATCGAACGTGCTATGAGATTACCACTGACTCCAATCGTGGTAACGACCGCGCACTTGTTCCACGTCACCTAAGGTGAGCATCCGCTGCAACAAAGTTTTTTTGCATACTTCTGGCGCGCTTCCCAAAAGTCGTGCATCGAACATGCTATGAGATTACCACTAACTCCAAACGTGGCAAGGACCGCGCACTTGTTCAACATCACCGAAGACGAGCATCCGGTGCAACAAAATTTTTTGCACACTTCTGGTGCGCTTCCTAAAAGTCATGCATCGAACGTGCTATGAGATTACCACTTCGACTCCACTCGTGGTAACGACCCGCGCACTTGTTCCACGTCACCTAAAGGCGAGCATCCGGTTGCAACAAAAATTTTTTGCACACTTCGGGTGCTTCCCGAAAAGCCGTGCATCGAACGCGCGCGACGAGATTACCACTGTTCCACATCACCCAAAGGCGAGCATCCGGTGCAACAAATTTTTTTGCAAACTTCGGGTGTGCTTCACGAAAGCCATGCATCGAACGTGCGATGAGATTACCACTGACTCAAATCGTGGTAACGACCGGCGCGACTTATTCCGCATCACCGAAGACGAGCATCCGGTGCAACAAAAATTTTTGCACACTTCACGGTGCGCTTCCGAAAGCCATGCATCGAACGTGCAACGAGACTACCACTGACTCCATTCGTGGCAACGACCGGCGCGACTTGTTGCACATCTCCAAAGACGAGCATCTGGTGCAATAAAATTTTTTTGCACACTTTTTGTGTGCGCTTCCCGAAAGCCGTGCATCGAACGTGCGACAAGATTACCACTGACTCCAATCGTGGTAACGACCGGCGCGACTTGTTCCACATCACCTAAGGTGAGCATCCGGTGCAACAAAATTTTTTTTACATACTTCAGTGCGCTTCCCAAAAGTCGTGCATCGAACGTGCTATCAGATTACCACTAACTCCAAACGTGGTAAGGACCGCGCACTTGTTCCACATCCCCGAAGACGCGCATCCATTGCAACAAAAAATTTTTGCGCACTTCTGTGCGCGCCCGAAAGCCATGAATCGAATGTGCGGCGAGATTACCATCGACCCCAATCGTGGTAACGACCACGCACTTGTTCCACGTCACCTAAGGCGGGCATCCGGTGCAACAAAAAAAAATTTTGCACACTTCCGGTGCTTCCGAAAGCAGTGCATCGAATGTGCGACGAGATTACCACAGACTCCAATCCTGGTAACGACGCACACCTATTCCACATCAACCAAGGCGAGCATTCGGTGCAACAAAAATTTTTGCACACTTCGGGTGCGCTTCCCGAAAAGCCGTGAAACGAACGTGCGACGAGATTACCACCAGCGACTCCAATCGTGGTAATGACCACGCGCACTTGTTCCACGTCACCTACGGCGAGCATCCGGTGCAACAAAAAATTTTGCACACTTCGGTGTGCGCTTCGTGAAAGCCGTGCATCGAACGTGCGACGATATTACCAAAGACTCCAATCGTGGCAACGACCGCACACCTGTTCCACGTCATCCAAGGCGAGCATCCGGTCCAACAAAAATTTTTGCACACTTCTAGTGCGCTTCCCGAAAGCCGTGCATCGAATGTGCGACGAGATTACCACTGACTCCAATCGTGGTAACGACCGCGATTTGTTCCACGTCACCTAAGGCGAGCATCCGGTGCAACAAAATTTTTTTGCACACTTCTGGTGTGCTTCCCGAAAGCCATGCATCGATCGTGCGACGAGGTTACCATCGACTCAATCGTGGTAACGACCCGGCGCGCTTGTTCCACATCACCGAAGACGAGCATCTGGTGCAACAAAAATTTTCGCACACTTCGGTGCGCTTCCTCGAAGCCATGCATCGAACGTGCGACGAGACTACCACCGACTCTAATCGTGGTAATGACCGCGCGCACTTGTTCCACATCACCGAAGATGAGCATCCGGTGCAACAAAATTTTTTTTGCACAGTTTTGGTGCGCTTCCCGAAAGCCGTGCATCGAACGTGCGACGAAATTACCACTGACTCCAATCGTGGTAACGACCGCGCACTTGTTCCACGTCACCTAAGGTGAGCATCCGCTGCAACAAAGTTTTTTTGCATACTTCTGGCGCGCTTCCCAAAAGTCGTGCATCGAACATGCTATGAGATTACCACTAACTCCAAACGTGGCAAGGACCGCGCGACTTGTTCAACATCACCGAAGACGAGCATCCGGTGCAACAAAATTTTTGCACACTTCGGTGCGCTTCCTAAAAGTCATGCATCGAACGTGCTATGAGATTACCACACGACTCCAATCGTGGTAACGACCCGGCGCACTTGTTCCACGTCACCTAAGGTGAGCATCCGCTGCAACAAAGTTTTTTGCATACTTCTGCGCGCTTCCCAAAAGTCGTGCATCGAACATGCTATGAGATTACCACTAACTCCAAACGTGGCAAGGACCGCGCACTTGTTCAACATCACCGAAGACGAGCATCCGGTGCAACAAAATTTTTTGCACACTTCTGGTGCGCTTCCTAAAAGTCATGCATCGAACGTGCTATGAGATTACCACTGACTCCACTCGTGGTAACGACCGCGCACTTGTTCCACGTCACCTAAGGCGAGCATCCGGTGCAACAAAAATTTTTTGCACACTTCTGGGGTGCTTCCCGAAAGCCGTGCATCGAACGTGCGACGAGATTACCACTGTTCCACATCACCCAAGGCGAGCATCCGGTGCAACAAATTTTTTTTGCAAACTTCTGGTGTGCTTCCTGAAAGCCATGCATCGAACGTGCGATGAGATTACCACTGACTCAAATCGTGGTAACGACCGCGCACTTATTCCGCATCACCGAAGACGAGCATCCGGTGCAACAAAAATTTTTTGCACACTTCTGGTGCGCTTCCCGAAAGCCATGCATCGAACGTGCAACGAGACTACCACTGACTCCATTCGTGGCAACGACCGCGCACTTGTTGCACATCTCCAAAGACGAGCATCTGGTGCAATAAAATTTTTTTGCACACTTTTGGTGCGCTTCCCGAAAGCCGTGCATCGAACGTGCGACAAGATTACCACTGACTCCAATCGTGGTAACGACCGCGCACTTGTTCCACATCACCTAAGGTGAGCATCCGGTGCAACAAAATTTTTTTACATACTTCTGGTGCGCTTCCCAAAAGTCGTGCATCGAACGTGCTATCAGATTACCACTAACTCCAAACGTGGTAAGGACCGCGCACTTGTTCCACATCCCTGAAGACGCGCATCCAGTGCAACAAAAAATTTTTGCGCACTTCTGGTGCGCTTCCCGAAAGCCATGAATCGAATGTGCGACGAGATTACCACTGACCCCAATCGTGGTAACGACCACGCACTTGTTCCACGTCACCTAAGGCGGGCATCCGGTGCAACAAAAAAAAATTTTGCACACTTCTGGTGCGCTTCGCGAAAGCCGTGCATCGAATGTGCGACGAGATTACCACAGACTCCAATCCTGGTAACGACTGCACACCTATTCCACATCAACCAAGGCGAGCATTCGGTGCAACAAAAATTTTTTGCACACTTCGGGTGCGCTTCCCGAAAGCCGTGAAACGAACGTGCGACGAGATTACCACTGACTCCAATCGTGGAAATGACCACGCACTTGTTCCACGTCACCTACGGCGAGCATCCGGTGCAACAAAAAAATTTTGCACACTTCTGGTGCGCTTCCCAAAAGCCGTGCATCAAACGTGCGACGAGATTACCACCGACTCAATCGTGGTAACAACCGCGCACCTGCTCCACGACGCCCAAAGGCGAGCATCCGGTGCAACAAAAAGTTTTTGCACACTTCTAGAACGCTTCCGAAAGCCATGCATCGAGCGTGCGATGAGATTACCACTGACTCCAATCGTGGTAACGACCAAGCACGTGTTCCACGTCACCTAAGGCGAGCATCCAGTGCAACAAAATTTTTTTGCACACTTCTGGTGTGCTTCCCCTAAAGCCATGCATCGAACGTGCCACGAGATTACCACTGACTCAATCGTGGTAACGACCGCGCACTTGTTCCGCATCACCGAAGACGAGCATCCAGTGCAACAAAATTTTTTTGCACACTTCTGGTGCCCTTCTCGAAAGCCGTGCATCGAACGTGCAACGAGACTACCACTGACTCCATTCGTGGTAACGACCGCGCACTTGTTCCACATCACCGAAGACGAGCATCCGGTGTAACAAATTCTTTTTGCACACTTTTGGTGCGCTTCGCCAAAGCCGTGCATCGAACATGCGATGAGATTACCACCGACTCAATCGTGGTAACGACCGCACACCTGTTCCACGTCACCCAAGGCGAGCATCCGGTGGAACAAAAATTTTTCGCACACTTCTGTGCGCTTCCCAAAAAGCCGTGCATTGAACATGCGACGAGATTACCACTTACTCCAATCGTGGTAACGACCGGCGACATGTTCCATGTCACCCAAGGTGAGCATCCGGTGCAACAAAAATTTTTTGCTCATTTCTGGTGCGCTTCCTGAAAGCCATGCATCGAACGTGCGACGAGATTACCACTGACTCCAATCGTGGTAACGACCGCACACCTGTTCCATGTCACCCAAGGCGAGCATCCGGTGCAACAAAAATTTTTTGCACACTTCTGGTGCGCTGCCCGAAAGCCGTGCATCGAACGTGCGACGAGATTACCACTGACTCCAATCGTGGTAACGACCGCGCACTTGTTCCACATCACCGAAGACGAGCATCCGGTGCAACAAAATTTTTTGCACACTTCTGCTGCGCTTCCTAAAAGTCATGCATCGAACGTGCTATGAGATTACCACTGACTCCACTCGTGGTAACGACCGCGCACTTGTTCCACGTCACCTAAGGCGAGCATCCGGTGCAACAAAAATTTTTTGCACACTTCTGGGGTGCTTCCCGAAAGCCGTGCATCGAACGTGCGACGAGATTACCACTGTTCCACATCACCCAAGACGAGCATCCGGTGCAACAAATTTGTTTTGCAAACTTCTGGTGTGCTTCCTGAAAGCCATGCATCGAACGTGCGATGAGATTACCACTGACTCAAATCGTGGTAACGACCGCGCACTTATTCCGCATCACCGAAGACGAGCATCCGGTGCAACAAAAAATTTTTGCACACTTCTGGTGCGCTTCCCGAAAGCCATGCATCGAACGTGCAACGAGACTACCACTGACTCCATTCGTGGCAACGACCGCGCACTTGTTGCACATCTCCAAAGACGAGCATCTGGTGCAATAAAATTTTTTTGCACACTTTTGGTGCGCTTCCCGAAAGCCGTGCATCGAACGTGCGACAAGATTACCACCGACTCCAATCGTGGTAACGACCCACAAGCGCTTGTTCCACATCACCTATGGTGAGCATCCGGTGCAACAAAATTTTTTTACATACTTAAGTGCGCTTCCCAAAAGTCGTGCATCGAACGTGCTATCAGATTACCACTAACTCCAAACGTGGTAAGGACCGCGCACTTGTTCCACATCCCTGAAGACGAGCATCCAAAGGCAACAAAAATTTTTGCGCGCCACGGTGCGCTTCCCGAAAGCCATGAATCGAATGTGCGATGAGATTACCACGACCCCAATCGTGGTAACGACCACGCACTTGTTCCACGTCACCTAAGGCGGGCATCCGGTGCAACAAAAAATTTTTGCACACTTCTGGTGCGCGCGAAAAGCCGTGCATCGAATGTGCGGCGAGATTACCACAGACTCCAATCCTGGTAACGACGCACACCTATTCCACATCAACCAAGGCGAGCATTCGGTGCAACAAAAATTTTTTGCACACTTCGGGTGCGCTTCCCGAAAGCCGTGAAACGAACGTGCGACGAGATTACCACTGACTCCAATCGTGGTAATGACCACGCACTTGTTCCACGTCACCTACGGCGAGCATCCGGTGCAACAAAAAAATTTTGCACACTTCTGGTGCGCTTCGTGAAAGCCGTGCATCGAACGTGCGACGATATTACCAAAGACTCCAATCGTGGCAACGACCGCACACCTGTTCCACGTCATCCAAGGCGAGCATCCGGTCCAACAAAAATTTTTTGCACACTTCTGGTGCGCTTCCCGAAAGCCGTGCATCGAATGTGCGACGAGATTACCACTGACTCCAATCGTGGTAACGACCGCGATTTGTTCCACGTCACCTAAGGCGAGCATCCGGTGCAACAAAATTTTTTTGCACACTTCTGGTGTGCTTCCCGAAAGCCATGCATCGATCGTGCGACGAGGTTACCACCGACTCAATCGTGGTAACGACCGCGCGCGCTTGTTCCACATCACCGAAGACGAGCATCTGGTGCAACAACAAAATTTTCGCACACTTCGCGCGCTTCACGAAGCCATGCATCGAACGTGCGACGAGACTACCACCGACTCTAATCGTGGTAATGACCGCGCACTTGTTCCACATCACCGAAGATGAGCATCCGGTGCAACAAAATTTTTTTGCACAGTTTTGGTGCGCTTCCCGAAAGCCGTGCATCGAACGTGCGACGAAATTACCACTGACTCCAATCGTGGTAACGACCGCGCACTTGTTCCACGTCACCTAAGGTGAGCATCCGCTGCAACAAAGTTTTTTTGCATACTTCTGGCGCGCTTCCCAAAAGTCGTGCATCGAACATGCTATGAGATTACCACTAACTCCAAACGTGGCAAGGACCGGCGCACTTGTTCAACATCACCGAAGACGAGCATCCGGTGCAACAAAATTTTTGCACACTTCAGTGCGCTTCCTAAAAGTCATGCATCGAGCGTGCTATGAGATTACCACTGACTCCAATCGTGGTAACGACCCGGCGCACTTGTTCCACGTCACCTAAGGTGAGCATCCGCTGCAACAAAGTTTTTTTTGCATACTTCGGCGGCTTCCCAAAAGTCGTGCATCGAACATGCTATGAGATTACCACTAACTCCAAACGTGGCAAGGACCGCGCGCTTGTTCAACATCACCGAAGACGAGCATCCGGTGCAACAAAATTTTTGCACACTTCGGTGCGCTTCCTAAAAGTCATGCATCGAGCGTGCTATGAGATTACCACTGACTCCACTTTCGTGGTAACGACCGCGCACTTGTTCCACGTCACCTAAGGCGAGCATCCGTGCAACAAAAAATTTTTGCACACTTCGGGGTGCTTCCCGAAAGCCGTGCATCGAACGTGCGACGAGATTACCACTGTTCCACATCACCCAAGGCGAGCATCCGGTGCAACAAATTTTTTTTGCAAACTTCTGGTGTGCTTCCTGAAAGCCATGCATCGAACGTGCGATGAGATTACCACTGACTCAAATCGTGGTAACGACCGCGCACTTATTCCGCATCACCGAAGACGAGCATCCGGTGCAACAAAAATTTTTTGCACACTTCTGGTGCGCTTCCCGAAAGCCATGCATCGAACGTGCAACGAGACTACCACTGACTCCATTCGTGGCAACGACCGCGCACTTGTTGCACATCTCCAAAGACGAGCATCTGGTGCAATAAAATTTTTTTGCACACTTTTGGTGCGCTTCCCGAAAGCCGTGCATCGAACGTGCGACAAGATTACCACTGACTCCAATCGTGGTAACGACCGCGCACTTGTTCCACATCACCTAAGGTGAGCATCCGGTGCAACAAAATTTTTTTACATACTTCTGGTGCGCTTCCCAAAAGTCGTGCATCGAACGTGCTATCAGATTACCACTAACTCCAAACGTGGTAAGGACCGCGCACTTGTTCCACATCCCTGAAGACGCGCATCCAGTGCAACAAAAAATTTTTGCGCGCTTCCGGTGCGCGCTTCCCGAAAAAAGCCATGAATCGAATGTGCGGCGAGATTACCACTGACCCCAATCGTGGTAACGACCACGCACTTGTTCCACGTCACCTAAGGCGGGCATCCGGTGCAACAAAAAAAAAATTTTGCACACTTAGTGCGCTTCGCGAAAAGCCGCCGTGCATCGAATGTGCGACGAGATTACCACGGACTCCAATCCTGGTAACGACTGCACACCTATTCCACATCAACCAAGGCGAGCATTCGGTGCAACAAAAATTTTTTGCACACTTCGGGTGCGCTTCCCGAAAGCCGTGAAACGAACGTGCGACGAGATTACCACTGACTCCAATCGTGGTAATGACCACGCACTTGTTCCACGTCACCTACGGCGAGCATCCGGTGCAACAAAAAAATTTTGCACACTTCTGGTGCGCTTCCCAAAAGCCGTGCATCAAACGTGCGACGAGATTACCACTGACTCCAATCGTGGTAACAACCGCGCACCTGCTCCACGACGCCCAAGGCGAGCATCCGGTGCAACAAAAAGTTTTTGCACACTTCTAGAACGCTTCCCGAAAGCCATGCATCGAACGTGCGATGAGATTACCACTGACTCCAATCGTGGTAACGACCAAGCACGTGTTCCACGTCACCTAAGGCGAGCATCCAGTGCAACAAAATTTTTTTGCACACTTCTGGTGTGCTTCCTGAAAGTCGTGCATCGAACGTCCTATGAGATTACCACTAACTCCAAACGTGGTAAGGACCGCGCACTTGTTCCACATGACCGAAGACGAGCATCCGGTGCAACAAAAATTTTTTGCGCACTTCTGGTGCGCTTCCCGAAAGCCGTGAATCGAACGTGCGACGAGATTACCACTGACTCCAATCGTGGTAACGACCACGCACTTGTTCCACGTCACCTAAGGCGAGCATCCGGTGCAACAAAAATTTCTTGCACACTTCTGGTGTGCTTCCGAAAGCCGTGCATCGAACGTGCGACGAGATTACCACTGACTCCAATCGCGGTAACGACCGCGCACTTGTTCCACGTCACCCAAGGCGAGCATCCGGTGCAACAAAATTTTTTTGCACACTTCTAGTGCGCTTCCCGAAAGCCGTGCAGCAAACGTGCGACGGGATTACCACTGACTCCAATCGTGGTAACAACCGCGCACCTGTTCCACGTCACCCAAAGCGAGCATCCGGTGCAACAAAAAAATTTTAACACTTCAGGTGCGCTTCCCGAAAGCCGTGCATCGAACGTGCGATGAGATTACCACTGACTCCAATCGTGGTAACGATCACGCACTTGTTCCACGTCACCTAAGGTGAGCATCCGGTGCAACAAAAATTTTTTGCACACTTCTGGTGTGCTTCCTAAAAGCCGTGCATCGAACGTGCGACGAGATTACCACTGACTCCAATCGTGGTAACGACCGCGCACTTGTTCCACGTCACCCAAGGCTAGCATCCGGTGCAACAAATTTTTTTTGCACACTTCTAGTGCGCTTCCTGAAAGCCGTGCATCAAACGTGCGACGAGATTACCACTGACTCCAATCGTGGTAACAAACGCGCACCTGTTCCACGACACCCAAGGCGAGCATCCGGTGCAACAAAAAGTTTTTGCACACTTCTGGTGCGCTTCCCGAAAGCCATGCATCGAACGTGCGATGAGATTACCACTGACTCCAATCGTGGTAACGACCACGCAAGTGTTCCACGTCACCTAAGGCGAGCATCCGGTGCAACAAAATTTTTTTGCACACTTCTGGTGTGCTTCCCGAAAGCCGTGCATCGAACGTGCGACGAGATTACCACCGACTCCAATCGTGGTAACGACCCGCGCGCTTGTTCCATGTCACCTAAGGTGAGCATCCGGTGCAACAAAATTTTTTGCATACTTCTCGTGCGCTTCCCAAAAGTCGTGCATCGAACGTCCTATGAGATTACCACTAACTCCAAACGTGGTAAGGACCGCACACTTGTTCCACAACACCGAAGACGAGCATCCGGCGCAACAAAAATTTTTTGCACACTTCTGGTGCGCTTCCCAAAAGCCGTGCATCGAACGTGCGACGAGATTAGCACTGACTCCAATCGTGGCAACGGCCACGCACTTGTTCCACGTCACCTAAGGCGAGCATCCAGTGCAACAAAAAATTTTTGCACACTTCTGGTGCGCTTCGCGGAAGCCGTTCATCGAAGGTGCGACGAGATTTCCACAGACTCCAATCGTGGTAACGACCGCACACCTGTTCCACGTCACCCAAGGCGAGCATCCGGTGCAACAAAAAATTTTGCACACTTTCTGGTGCGCTTCCTGAAAGCCGTGCATCGAATGTGCGACGAGATTACCACTGACTCCAATCGTGGTAACGACTGCGCACTTATTCCGCATCACCGAAGATGAGCATCCGGGGCAACAAAAATTTTTTGCACACTTCTGGTACGCTTCCCGAAAGCCATGCATCGAACGTGCGACGAGATTACCACTGACTCCAATCGTGGTAACGACCGCGCACTTGTTCCACATCACCTAAAGTGAGCATCCGGTGCAACAAAATTTTTTTGCATACTTCTGGTGCGCTTCCCAACAGTCGTGCATCGAACGTGCTATCAGATTATCACTAACTCCAAACGTGGTAAGGACCACGCACTTGTTCCACATCACTGAAGACGAGCATCCGGTGCAACAAAAATTTTTTGCGCGCCTTCGGCGCTTCAAAGCTGTGAATCGAATGTGCGACGAGATTACCACTGACTCCAATCGTGGTAACGACCATGCACTTGTTCCACGTCACCTAAAGGCGAGCATCCGGTGCAACAAAAAATTTTGCACACTTCTGGTGCGCTTCACGAAAAGCCGTGCATCGAATGTGCGACGAGATTACCACAGACTCAATCGTGGTAACGACCGCACACCTATTCCACGTCACCCAAAGGCGAGCATCCGGTGCAACAAAAATTTTTTGCACACTTCACGCGCGCTTTCCGAAAGCCGTGAATCGAGCGTGCGGCGAGATTACCATCGACTCCAATCGTGGTAACGACCACGCACTTGTTCCATGTCACCTAAGGCGAGCATCCGGTGCAACAAAAAATTTTTGCACACTTCGTGCGCCGCATTGAAAGCCGTGCATCGAACGTGCGACGAGATTACCAAAGACTCCAATCGTGGTAACGACCGCACACTTGTTCCACGTCACCCAAGGCGAGCATACGGTCCAATAAAAA
This sequence comes from Chrysopogon serrulatus, assembly GCA_015844335.1. NCBI lineage: Eukaryota > Viridiplantae > Streptophyta > Magnoliopsida > Poales > Poaceae > Chrysopogon > Chrysopogon serrulatus. The sequence goes on along the minus strand of JADLZL010003020.1, from coordinate 65,844 downwards.
TTTTTTGCACACTTCTGGTGCGCTTCCCGAAAACCGTGCATCGAATGAGCGGCGAGATTACCACTGACTCCAATCGTGGTAACGACCGCGATTTGTTGCACGTCACCTAAGGAGAGCATCCGGTGCAACAAAATTTTTTTGCACACTTCTGGTGTGCTTCTCGAAAGCCATGCATCGTTCGTGCGATGAGATTACCACTGACTCCAATCATGGTAACGACCGCGCACTTGTTCCACATCACCGAAGACGAGCATCCGTGCAACAAAAATTTTCGCACACTTCGGTGCGCTTCCCGAAAAGCCATGCATCGAGCGTGCGGCGAGACTACCACTGACTCTAATCGTGGTAACGACCGCGCACTTGTTCCACATCACCGAAGACGAGCATCCGGTGCAACAAAATTTTTTTGCACACTTTTGGTGCGCTTCCCGAAAGCCGTGCATCGAACATGCGACGAGATTACCACTGACTCCAATCGTGGTAACGACCACGCACTTGTTCCACGTCACCTAAGGTGAGCATCCGGTGCAATAAAATTTTTTGCACACTTTTGGTGCGCTTTCCGAAAGCCGTGCATCGAGCGTGCGGCGAGATTACCACCGACTCCAATCGTGGTAACAACCGCGCACTTGTTCCACGTCACCTAAGGTGAGCATCGGTGCAATAAAAATTTTTGCATACTTCGCACGCTTCCCAAAAGTCATGCATCGAACATGCTATGAGATTACCACTAACTGCAAACATGGTAAGCACCGCACACTTGTTCCACATCACCGAAGACGCGAGCATCCGGTTTAACAAAAATTTCTTGCACACTTCGGTGCGCTTCCCTAAAGCCGTGAATCGAACGTGCTCACGAGATTACCATTGACTCCAATCGTGGTAACGACCACGCACTTGTTCCATGTCACCTAAGGCGAGCATCCGGTGCAACAAAAAATTTTGCGGGCTTAGTGCGCTTCGCGAAAGAGGTGCATCGAGCGTCGCGACGAGATTACCACTCGACTCCAATCGTGGTAACGATCGCGGCACTTTCTACGTCACCCAAGGCGAGCATCCGGTGCAACAAAAAAATTTTAACACTTCTAGTGCGCTTCCCGAAAGCCGTGCATCGAACGTGCGATGAGATTACCACCGACTCAATCGTGGTAACGACCGGCGCACTTGTTCCACGTCACCTAAGGTGAGCATCCGGTGCAATAAAATTTTTTTGCATACTTCTAGCGCGCTTCCCAAAAGTCGTGCATCGAACATGCTATGAGATTACCACTAACTCCAAACGTGGCAAGGACCGCGCGCTTGTTCAACATCACCGAAGACGAGCATCTGGTGCAATAAAAATTTTTTGCACACTTAAGGTGCGCTTCCCTAAAGCCGTGAATCGAACGTGCGATGAGATTACCACTAACTCCAATCGTGGTAACGACCACGCACTTGTTCCACGTCACCTAATGCGAGCATCCGGTGCAACAAAAAAATTTTGCACACTTCTGGTGCGCTTCGTGAAAGCCGTGCATCGAACGTGCGACGAGATTACCAAAGACTCCAATCGTGGTAACGACCGCACACCTGTTCCACCTCACCCAAGGCGAGCATCCGGTCCAACAAAAATTTTTTGCACACTTCTGGTGCGCTTCCCGAAAGCCGTGCATCGAACGTGCGACGAGATTACCACTGACTCCAATCGTGGTAACGACCGCGATTTGTTCCACGTCACCTAAGGAGAGCATCCGGTGCAACAAAATTTTTTTGCACACTTCTGGTGTGCTTCCCGAAAGCCATGCATCGATCGTGCGACGAGATTACCACTGACTCCAATCGTGGTAACGACCGGCGCGACTTGTTCCACGTCACCTAAGGTGAGCATCCGGTGCAATAAAATTTTTTTGCATACTTCTGGCGTGCTTCCCAAAAGTCGTGCATCGATCATGCTATGAGATTACCACTAACTCCAAACGTGGCAAGGACCGCGCACTTGTTCAACATCACCGAAGACGAGCATCCGGTGCAATAAAAATTTTTGCACACTTCGGTGTGCTTCCCTAAAGCCGTGAATCGAACGTGCGATGAGATTACCACTAACTCTAATCGTGGTAATGACCGCGCGCGCTTGTTCCACATCACCGAAGACGAGCATCCGGTGCAACAAAAATTTTTTGCACACTTCGGTGCGCTTCGAAAGCCATGCATTGAACGTGCGACGAGACTACCACTCGACTCCAATCGTGGTAACGACCATGCACTTGTTCCACATCACCGAAGATGAGCATCCGGTGCAACAAAATTTTTTTTGCACACTTTTGGAGCGCTTTCCGAAAGCCGTGCATCGAACGTCTTGACGAGATTACCACTGACTCAATCGTAGTAACGACCGGCGCACTTGTTCCACGTCACCTATGGTGAGCATCCGTGCAATAAAATTTTTGCATACTTCGGCGTGCTTCCCAAAAGTCGTGCATCGAACATGCTATGAGATTACCACTAACTGCAAACATGGTAAGCACCGCACACTTGTTCCACATCACCGAAGACGAGCATCCGGTTTAACAAAAATTTCTGGCACACTTACGTGCGCTTCCCTAAAGCCGTGAATCGAACGTGCGGCGAGATTACCATTGACTCCAATCGTGGTAACGACCACGCACTTGTTCCATGTCACCTAAGGCGAGCATCCGGTGCAACAAAAAAATTTTGCGGACTTAAGTGCGCCAGCGAAAGCCGTGCATCGAGCGTGCGACGAGATTACCACGACTCCAATCGTGGTAACGACTGCGCCTTTGTTCTTCTACGTCACCCAAGGCGAGCATCTGGTGCAACAAAAAATTTTAACACTTCTAGTGCGCTTCGAAAGCCGTGCATCGAGCGTGCGACGAGATTACCACTGACTCAATCGTGGTAACGACCGCGCGCTTGTTCCACGTCACCCAAGGCGAGCATCCGGTGCAACAAAAAATTTTTGCACACTTCGGGTGCGCTTCACGAAAGCCGTGCATCGAACGCGCGAGAGATTACCACTGACTCAATCGTGGTAACGACCGCCCACTTGTTCCACGTCACCCAAAGGCGAGCATCCGGTGCAACAAAATTTTTTGCACACTTCTAGTGCGCTTCACAAAGCCGTGCATCAAGCGTGCGACAAGATTACTACCGACTCCAATCGTGGTAACAACCGGCGCACCTGTTCCACGTCACCCAAAGCGAGCATCCGGTGCAACAAAAAAATTTTAACACCAGTGCGCCACGCGAAAGTGCATCGAGCGTGCGATGGGATTACCACTGACTCCAATCGTGGTAACGATCATGCAATTGTTCCACGTCACCTAAGACGAGCATCCGGTGCAACAAAAATTCTTTGCACACTTCTGGTGCGCTTCCCGAAAGCCATGCATCGAATGTGCGACGAGATTACCACTGACCCCAATCGTGGTAACGACCGCGCACTTGTTCCACGTCACCTAAGGCGAGCATCCGATGCAACAAAAATTTTTTTTGCACTTCGGTGTGCTTCCCGAAAGCCATGCATTGAACGGGCGACGAGATTACCACTGACTCCAATCGTGGTAACGACTGCGCACTTGTTCCACATCACCGAAGACGAGCATCCGGTGCAACAAAAAAATTTTAACACTTCTGGTGCGCTTCGCGAAAGCCGTGCATCGAACGCGCGATGGGATTACCACTGACTCCAATCGTGGTAACGATCACGCATTTGTTCCACGTCACCTAAGGCGAGCATCCGGTGCAACAAAAATTTTTTGCACACTTCTGATGTGCTTCCTGAAAGCCGTGCATCGAACGTGCGACGAGATTACCACTGACTCCAATCGTGGTAACGACCGCGCACTTGTTCCACGTCACCCAAGGCGAGCATCCGGTGCAACAAATTTTTTCTGCACACTTCTAGTGCGCTTCCCGAAAGCCGTGCATTAAACGTGCGACGAGATTACCACTGACTCCAATCGTGGTAACAACCGCGCACCTGTTCCACGTCACCCAAGGTGAGCATCCGGTGCAACAAAAGTTTTTGCACACTTCTGGTGTGCTTCCCGAAAAGCCATGCATCGAGCGTGCGATGAGATTATCAACTGACTCCAATCGTGGTAACGACCGCGCACTTGTTCCACGTCACCTAAAGGCGAGCATCCGGTGCAACAAAATTTTTTGCACACTTCGGTGTGCTTCCCCGAAAGCCGTGCATCGAGCGTGCGGCGAGATTACCACCGACCCCAATCGTGGTAACGACCACGCGCTTGTTCCATGTCACCTAAGGTGAGCATCCGGTGCAACAAAATTTTTTGCATACTTAAAGTGCGCTTCCCAAAAATTCGTGCATCGAACGTGCTATGAGATTACCACTAACTCCAAACGTGGTAAGGACCGCACACTTGTTCCACATCACCGAAGACGAGCATCCGGTGCAACAAAAATTTTTGCACACTTCTGTGCGCTTCCCGAAAGCCATGCATCGAATGTGCGACGAGATTACCACTGACCCCAATCGTGGTAACGACCGCGCACTTGTTCCACGTCACCTAAGGCGAGCATCCGGTGCAACAAAATTTTTTTGCACACTTTTGGTGCGCTTCCCTAAAGCCGTGAATCGAACGTGCGATGAGATTACCACTAACTCTAATCGTGGTAATGACCGCGCACTTGTTCCACATCACCGAAGACAGTATCCGGTGCAACAAAAATTTTTGCACACTTAAGTGCGCTTCCCGAAAGCCATGCATTGAGCGTGCGACGAGACTACCACTGACTCCAATCGTGGTAACGACCATGCACTTGTTCCACATCACCGAAGATGAGCATCCGGTGCAACAAAATTTTTTGCACACTTTTGGGCGCTTTCCGAAAGCCGTGCATCGAGCGTCGCGGCGAGATTACCATCGACTCCAATCGTGGTAACGACCGCGCACTTGTTCCACGTTACCTAAGGTGAGCATCCGGTGCAATAAAATTTTTTGCATACTTCTGGCGTGCTTCCCAAAAGTCGTGCATCGAACATGCTATGAGATTACCACTAACTGCAAACATGGTAAGCACCGCACACTTGTTCCACATCACCGAAGACGAGCATCCGGTTTAACAAAAATTTCTAGCACACTTCTGGTGCGCTTCCCTAAAGCCGTGAATCGAACGTGCGACGAGATTACCATTGACTCCAATCGTGGTAACGACCACGCACTTGTTCCATGTCACCTAAGGCGAGCATCCGGTGCAACAAAAAAATTTTGCAGACTTCTGGTGCGCTTCGCGAAAGCCGTGCATCGAACGTGCGACGAGATTACCACTGACTCCAATCGTGGTAACGACTGCGCACTGTTCTACGTCACCCAAGGCGAGCATCTGGTGCAACAAAAAAATTTTAACACTTCTAGTGCGCTTCCGAAAGCCGTGCATCGAACGTGCGACGAGATTACCACTGACTCCAATCGTGGTAACGACCACGCACTTGTTCCACGCCACCCAAGGCGAGCATCCGGTGCAACAAAAATTTTTTGCACACTTCACAGTGCGCTTCCTGAAAGCCGTGCATCGAACGCGCGACGAGATTACCACTGACTCCAATCGTGGTAACGACCGCGCACTTGTTCCACGTCACCCAAGGCGAGCATCCGGTGCAACAAAATTTTTTTGCACACTTCTAGTGCGCTTCCTGAAAGCCGTGCATCAAACGTGCGACGAGATTACTACTGACTCCAATCGTGGTAACAACCGCGCACCTGTTCCACGTCACCCAAAGCGAGCATCCGGTGCAACAAAAAAATTTTAACACTTCTGGTGCGCTTCGCGAAAGCCGTGCATCGAACGTGCGATGGGATTACCACTGACTCCAATCGTGGTAACGATCATGCAATTGTTCCACGTCACCTAAGACGAGCATCCGGTGCAACAAAAATTCTTTGCACACTTCTGGTGCGCTTCCCGAAAGCCATGCATCGAATGTGCGACGAGATTACCACTGACCCCAATCGTGGTAACGACCGCGCGCTTGTTCCACGTCACCTAAGGCGAGCATCCGATGCAACAAAATTTTTTTGCACACTTCTGGTGTGCTTCCCGAAAGCCATGCATTGAACGGGCGACGAGATTACCACTGACTCCAATCGTGGTAACGACTGCGCACCTGTTCCACATCACCGAAGACGAGCATCCGGTGCAACAAAATTTTTTTGCACACTTCGGTGCGCTTCCCGAAAGCCATGCATCGAACGTCGCGAGACAACCACCGACTCCAATCGTGGTAATGACCGCACACTTGTTCCACATCACCGAAGACGAGCATCCCGTGCAACAAAATTTTTTGCACACTTTTTGGGCGCTTCCCGAAAGCCGTGCATCGAACGTGCGACGAGATTACCACTGACTCCAATCGTGGTAACGACCGCGCACTTGTTCCACGTCACCTAAGGTGAGCATCCGGTGCAATAAAATTTTTTGCATACTTCTGGCGCGCTTCCCAAAAAGTCGTGCATCGAACATGCTATGAGATTACCACTAACTCCAAACGTGGCAAGGACCGGCGCGCTTGTTCAACATCACCGAAGACGAGCATCCGGTGCAATAAAAATTTTTTGCACACTTCTGGTGCGCTTCCCTAAAGCCGTGAATCGAACGTGCGATGAGATTACCACTAACTCTAATCGTGGTAATGACCGCGCACTTGTTCCACATCACCGAAGACGAGCATCCGGTGCAACAAAAATTTTTTGCACACTTCTGGTGCGCTTCCCGAAAGCCATGCATTGAACGTGCGACGAGACTACTACTGACTCCAATCGTGGCAACGACCATGCACTTGTTCCACATCACCGAAGATGAGCATCCGGTGCAACAAAATTTTTTTGCACACTTTTGGTGCGCTTTCCGAAAGCCGTGCATCGAACGTGCGACGAGATTACCACTGACTCCAATCGTGGTAACGACCGCGCACTTGTTCCACGTCACCTAAGGTGAGCATCCGGTGCAATAAAATTTTTTGCATACTTCTGGCGTGCTTCCCAAAAGTCGTGCATCGAACATGCTATGAGATTACCACTAACTGCAAACATGGTAAGCACCGCACACTTGTTCCACATCACCGAAGACGAGCATCCGGTTTAACAAAAATTTCTGGCACACTTCTGGTGCGCTTCCCTAAAGCCGTGAATCGAACGTGCGACGAGATTACCATTGACTCCAATCGTGGTAACGACCACGCACTTGTTCCATGTCACCTAAGGCGAGCATCCGGTGCAACAAAAAAATTTTGCAGACTTCTGGTGCGCTTCGCGAAAGCCGTGCATCGAACGTGCGACGAGATTACCACTGACTCCAATCGTGGTAACGATTGCGCCTTTGTTCTACGTCACCCAAGGCGAGCATCTGGTGCAACAAAAAAATTTTAACACTTCTAGTGCGCTTCCCGAAAGCCGTGCATCGAACGTGCGACGAGATTACCACTGACTCCAATCGTGGTAACGACCGCGCACTTGTTCCACGTCACCCAAGGCGAGCATCCGGTGCAACAAAAATTTTTTGCACACTTCTGGTGCGCTTCCTGAAAGCCGTGCATCGAACGCGCGACGAGATTACCACTGACTCCAATCGTGGTAACAACCGCCCACTTGTTCCACGTCACCCAAGGCGAGCATCCGGTGCAACAAAATTTTTTTGCACACTTCTAGTGCGCTTCCTGAAAGCCGTGCATCAAGCGTGCGACGAGATTACTACCGACTCCAATCGTGGTAACAACCGGCGCACCTGTTCCACGTCACCCAAAGCGAGCATCCGGTGCAACAAAAAATTTTAACACTTCCGGTGCGCCCATGAAAAGCCGTGCATCGAACGCGTGCGATGGGATTAACACTGACTCCAATCGTGGTAACGATCATGCAATTGTTCCACGTCACCTAAGACGAGCATCCGGTGCAACAAAATTCTTTGCACACTTCTGTGCGCTTCCCGAAAGCCATGCATCGAATGTGCGACGAGATTACCACTGACCCCAATCGTGGTAACGACCGGCGCACTTGTTCCACGTCACCTAAGGCGAGCATCCGATGCAACAAAAATTTTTGCACACTTCGGGTGTGCTTCCCGAAAAGCCATGCATTGAGCGGGCGACGAGATTACCACGACTCCAATCGTGGAAACGATTGCGCGACTTGTTCCACATCACCGAAGACGAGCATCCGGTGCAACAAAAAAAATTTTAACACTTCTGGTGCGCTTCGCGAAAGCCGTGCATCGAACGTGCGATGGGATTACCACTGACTCCAATCGTGGTAACGATCACGCATTTGTTCCACGTCACCTAAAGGCGAGCATCCGGTGCAACAAAAATTTTTGCACACTTCGATGTGCTTCCTGAAAGCCGTGCATCGAACGTGCGACGAGATTACCACTGGACTCCAATCGTGGTAACGACCGCGCACTTGTTCCACGTCACCCAAGGCGAGCATCCGGTGCAACAAATTTTTTCTGCACACTTCTAGTGCGCTTCCCGAAAGCCGTGCATTAAACGTGCGACGAGATTACCACTGACTCCAATCGTGGTAACAACCGCGCACCTGTTCCACGTCACCCAAGATGAGCATCCGGTGCAACAAAAAGTTTTTGCACACTTCGGTGTGCTTCCCGAAAGCCATGCATCGAACGTGCGATGAGATTACCACTGACTCCAATCGTGGTAACGACCGCGCACTTGTTCCACGTCACCTAAGGCGAGCATCCGGTGCAACAAAATTTTTTTGCACACTTCTGGTGTGCTTCCCGAAAGCCGTGCATCAAACGTGCGACGAGATTACTACTGACTCAATCGTGGTAACAACCGGCGCACCTGTTCCACGTCACCCAAAGCGAGCATCCGGTGCAACAAAAAATTTTAACACTTCCGGTGCGCCCGCGCTTGGCCGTGCATCGAACGTGCGATGGGATTACCACTGACTCCAATCGTGGTAACGATCATGCAATTGTTCCACGTCACCTAAGGCGAGCATCCGGTGCAACAAAAATTCTTTGCACACTTCTGGTGCGCTTCCCGAAAGCCATGCATCGAATGTGCGACGAGATTACCACTGACCCCAATCGTGGTAACGACCGCGCGCTTGTTCCACGTCACCTAAAGGCGAACATCCGATGCAACAAAATTTTTTGCACACTTCGGTGTGCTTCGAAAGCCATGCATTGAACGGGCGACGAGATTACCACGACTCAATCGTGGTAACGACTGCGGACCTGTTCCACATCACCAAGACGAGCATCCGGTGCAACAAAATTTTTTTGCATACTTCTGGTGTGCTTCCCAAAAGTCATGCATCGAACGTGCTATGAGATTACCACTAACTCCAAACGTGGTAAGGACCGCACACTTGTTCCACATCACCGAAGACGAGCATCCGGTGCAACAAAAATTTTTTGCACACTTCTGGTGCGCTTCCCGAAAGCCATGCATCGAATGTGCGACGAGATTACCACTGACCCCAATCGTGGTAACGACCGCGCACTTGTTCCACGTCACCTAAGGCGAGCATCCGATGCAACAAAATTTTTTGCACACTTACGGTGTGCTTCTTCCCCGAAAAGCCATGCATTGAGCGGGCGGCGAGATTACCAGCGACTCCAATCGTGGTAACGACTGCGCGCCTGTTCCACATCACCGAAGACGAGCATCCGGTGCAACAAAAATTTTTTTTGCACACTTAAGGTGCGCTTCCCGAAAGCCATGCATCGAGCGTGCGACGAGACAACCACTGACTCAATCGTGGTAATGACCGCACACTTGTTCCACATCACCGAAGACGAGCATCCCGTGCAACAAAATTTTTTGCACACTTTTGGTGCGCTTCCCGAAAAGCCGTGCATCGAGCGTGCGACGAGATTACCACCGACTCCAATCGTGGTAACGACCCGGCGCGCTTGTTCCACGTCACCTAAGGTGAGCATCCGGTGCAATAAAATTTTTTTGCATACTTCGGCGGCGCTTCCCAAAAGTCGTGCATCGAACATGCTATGAGATTACCACTAACTTCAGGCGTGGCAAGGACCGCGCACTTGTTCAACATCACCGAAGACGAGCATCGGTGCAATAAAAATTTTTGCACACTTACGGTGCGCTTCCCTAAAGCCGTGAATCGAGCGTGCGATGAGATTACCACTAACTCTAATCGTGGTAATGACCGGCGCTTGTTCCACATCACCGAAGACGAGCATCATCGGTGCAACAAAAATTTTTGCACACTTCTGTGCGCTTCCCGAAAGCCGTGCATCGAATGTGCGACGAGACTACCACTTGACCCCAATTGTGGTAACGACACGTCGGGGACCAAAATAAAGGCCCCCTAAGGAAGGCCCAACAAACGCAAATCTTAGCCCAACAAGCCACCCACTGTTCAAACACGGGCTACGGCGGCTGGCGCACGGGACCCGCGTCTTGTCTCGGCCCGCCCGAGCACACTCCGCAAAGGGGCACCGGATGAGCGCCAACTCTCCCGTCCCGCCCGAGCCCCCCACGGATCAGGCCTCGGGCGGAAAGCCGACTCTCCACCCCGTCCGAGGCCACGGCGGACAGGCCCCCGGACGGGGCTGATTCTTCGCCCGCCCGAGCCCCCTGGCGGGCAGGCCACGGGCAGGAGCCGACTCTCCCGCCCGCCCGAGCCCCAGGCGGACAGGCCTCGGGCCTCGGAGCCGACTCTCCGTCCGCCCGAGCCCCCGGCGGGCGGGTCTCGACAGTGTGCGCCGCACTCCCGAGTCAAACTAGGGCTCGATGTGACATATATCCACGCCCGCCTTCCCACGATGGCCCACTCGGGATGGCGCCCACCTGGCGGATGGGAGGCGTCCCTCACCACTCTGCGCCCACGCTCACGATTACGCCAATCCCTACAGTAAGCCATGCACGCCACATAGGGCGACATGATGACCAACCTGCGTAACAGGTCCCATCACGGGAAGTCCAATACGGAGCATGCCGCATCCCGGGCAGGCCTTGGCGGCGCCACAACCGCGGCGAAGTCTTCCGGTGCCTCGACCCGCTGCACACCCAGGCTTCCCGAGCCAGGCAGGCGAAGATGGCCCGTGCGCTGTATCTCTACGTCGGCCACGCCCCGTATACGACAACGATGCCGCGGCCCTCGGGAGCCGGACGGGGTGAGTCAAAGCTACAGCAGGCCACGGTACACAGGCACGCTCATCATGACGCCCACGAAGACCCTGCGGGAGGCGGACGTCCCCCTCCTTCACCAAGAACGAGGAGCCGACACCACGAGACGGCGCCCGCCATTGACAATCTTGGCGCCGTACAAAGGCGAAACCACTGCCCTCAATTCGGGCCTCGGCACAAGGAGAGGGGAACCCCTAGGCCTCGGCGGGATGAGGCGGCGCCCACCGCCCCGCCTTTCCTATTCAAATACTGTACTGCAAAAGCCCGTCCCTCCCCTTCCGGCTATAAAAGGGAGGGGACGGGGGCCCTTCCAGAGACAAGTGAATCCTAGGAAGCAAGTCAAGCAATCTCCTTGACAAACACACACACACACTCACTCATCTCACTCGAGACTTGGGACAGTTCCCTCTCTCCACTTGCTTGTACACCCTACCAACCGGCACCTTGGTGCAGGATAATACAAAACCTTCTTGTGTCCTTCTTGCACACCATCCAGAGTTGGGAGCACGCACGCAAATTCACTCGTTGGTACTAGAACCACTAGTTTTAGCACCGACACGACCGCATACTTGTTCGACGTCACCTAAGGCGAGCATCCGGTGCAAGAAAAAATTTTTGCACACTTCTGGTGCGCTTCCCAAAAGCCGTGCGTCGAACGTGCGATGAGACTACCACTAACTCCAATCGTGGTAAGGACCACGCACTTGTTCCACATCACCGAAGATGAGCATCCGGTGCAACAAAATTTTTTTCACACTTCTGGTGCGCTTCACGAAAGCCGTGCATCGAACGTGCGACGAGATTACCACTGACTCCAATCGTGGTAACGACGGCGCACTTGTTCCACGTCACCTAAGGCGAGCATCCGGTGCAACAAAAATTTTTTGCATACTTCTGGCGCGCTTGCCAAAAGTCGTGCATCGAACATGCTATGAGATTACCACTAACTCCAAACGTGGTAAGGACCGCGCACTTGTTCCACATCACCGAAGACGAGCATCCAGTGCAACAAAAATTTTTTGCACACTTCGGTGCGCTTCTCTAAAGCCGTGAATTGAACGTGCGATGAGATTACCACTAACTCCAATCGTGGTAACGACCACGCACTTGTTCCACGTCACCTAAGGCGAGCATCCGTTGCAACAAAAAAATTTTGCACACTTCTGATGCGCTTCGCGAAAGTCGTGCATCGAACGTGCGACGAGATTACCACTGACACCAATCGTGGTAATGACTGCGCACCTGTTCCACGTCACCCAAGGGGAGCAACCGGTGCAACAAAAAAATTTTCACACTTCTGGTGCGCTTCCCGAAAGCCGTGCATCGAACGTGCGACGAGATTACCACTGACTCCAATCATGCTAACGACCACGCACTTGTTCCACGTCACCTAAGGCAAGTATCCGGTGCAACAAAAATTTTTTGCACACTTCTGGTGCGCTTCCCGAAAGCCGCGCATTGAACGTGCGACGAGATTACCACTGACTCCAATCGTGGTAACGACCGCACACCTGTTCGACGTCACCCAAGGCGAGCATCCGGTGCAACAAAAATGTTTTGCACACTTCGGTGCGCTTCCCGAAAGCCGTGCATCGAATAATGCGACGAGATTACCACTGACTCCAATCGTGGTAACGTCCGCGCACTTGTTCCACGTCACCTAAGGCAAGCATCCGGTGCAACAAAAATTTTTGCACTCTTCTGGTGTGCTTCCCGAAAGCCGTGCATCGAACGTGCGACGAGATTACCACTGACTCCAATCGTGGTAATGACCGCACACCTGTTCCACGTCACCCAAGGCGAGCATCCGGTGCAACAAAAATTTTTGCACACTTAAATTGTGCTTCCCGGCAGCCGTGCATCGAGCGTGCGACGAGATTACCACTCCAATCGTGGTAACGACCGCACACTTGTTCCGCATCACCGAAGACTAGCATCCGGTGCGACAAAAATTTTTTGTACACTTCTGGTGCGGTTCCCGAAAGCCGTGCATCGAACGTGCAACGAGACTACCATCGACTCCACTCGTGGTAACGACCAAGCACTTGTTCCACATCGCCGAAGACGAGCATCCGGTGCAACAAAATTTTTTGCACACTTTTGGTCTTTTCCCGAAAGCCGTGCATCGAGCGTGCAACGAGATTACCACCGACTCAATCGTGGTAACGACCCAAGCACTTGTTCCACATCACCTAAGGTGAGCATCCGATTACGAAATTTTGTTGCATACTTCGGTGCGCTTCCCAAAAGTCGTGCTTCGAACGTGCTATCAGATTACCACTAACTCCAAACGTGGTAAGGACCGCGCACTTGTTCCACATCACTGAAGACGCGCATCCGGTGCAACAAAAATTTTTTGCACACTTCTGGTGCGCTTCCCGAAAGCCATGAATTGAACGTACGACAAGATTACCACTGACTCCAATCATGGTAACGACCACGCACTTGTTCCACGTCCTAAGGCGAGCATCCGGTGCAACAAAAAAATTTTGCACACTTCTGGTGCGCTTCACGAAAGCCGTGCATCGAACGTGCGACGAGATTACCACAGACTCCAATCGTGGTAACGACCGCACACCTGTTTCACGTCACCCAAGGCGAGCATCCGGTGCAACAAAAATTTTTGGCACACTTCTAGTGCACTTCCCGAAAGCCGTGAATTGAACGTGCGATGAGATTACCACTGACTCCAATAGTGGTTACGACCACGCACTTGTTCCACGTCACTTAAAGGCGAGCATCGGTGCAACAAAAAAATTTTGCACACTTACGGTGCTGGCGTCGCGAAAAGCCGTGCATCGAGCGTCGCGACGAGATTACCACGGACTCCAAACGTGGTAACGACCGCACACCTCTTCCACATCACCCAAGGTGAGCATCCGGTGCAACAAAAATTTTTTGCACACTTGGTGTGCTTCCCCGAAAGCCGTGCATCGAATGTGCGGCAGAGATTACCATTGACTCCAATCATGGTAATGACCTCACACTTGTTCCACATCACCGAAGACGAGCATCCGGTGCAACAAAAATTTTTGCACACTTCTGCGCTTCCTTCCAGCCATGCATCGAACGTGCGACGAGACTACCACCGACTCCAATCGTGGTTACGACCACAAGCGCTTGTTCCACATCACCGAAGACGAGCATCCGGTGCAACAAAATTTTTTGCACACTTTTGGTGCGCTTCCCCGAAAGCGGTGCATCGAACGTGTGACGAGATTACCATCGACTCCAATCGTGGTAACGACCGCGCACTTGTTCCACGTCACCTAAGGTGAGCATCCGATTGCAACAAAATTTTTTTTGCATACTTCTAGCGCGCTTGCCAAAAGTCGTGCATCGAACATGCTATGAGATTACCACTAACTCCAAACGTGGTAAGGACCGCGCGCGCTTGTTCCACATCACCGAAGACGAGCATCCGGTGCAACAAAAATTTTTTGCACACTTCTGGTGCGCTTCCCTAAAGCCGTGAATCGAACGTGCGATGAGATTACCACTAACTCCAATCGTGGTAACGACCACGCACTTGTTCCACGTCACCTAAGGTGAGCATCCGTTGCAACAAAAAATTTTTGCACACTTCGGTGCGCCGCGAAAAAAACCGTGCATCGAGCGTGCGCGACGAGATTACCACCGACTCCAATCGTGGTAATGACCGCGCACCTGTTCCACGTCACCCAAGGGGAGCATCCGGTGCAACAAAAAAATTTTCACACTTCTGTGCGCTTCCCGAAAGCCGTGCATCGAACGTGCAACGAGATTACCACTGACTCCAATCATGACAACGACCACGCACTTGTTCCACGTCACCTAAGGCGAGCATCCGGTACAACAAAAATTTTTTGCACACTTCTGGTGTGCTTCCCGAAAGCCGTGCATCGAACGTAGGACGAGATTACCACTGACTCCAATCGTGGTAACGACCGCGCACTTGTTCCGCATCACCGAAGATGAGCATCCGGTGCAACAAAAATTTTTTGCACACTTCTGGTGCGCCTCCCGAAAGCCGTGCATCGAACGTGCAACGAGACTACCACTGACTCCACTCGTGGTAACGACCGCGCACTTGTTCCACATCGCCGAAGACGAGCATCCGGTGCAACAAAATTTTTTTGCACACTTTTGGTGCGCTTCCCGAAAGCCGTGCATCGAACGTAGGACGAGATTACCACTGCCTCCAATCGTGGTAACGACCGCGCACTTGTTCCGCATCACCGAGGACGAGCATCCGGTGCAACAAATATTTTTTGCACACTTCTGGTGCGCTTCCCGAAAGCCGTGCATCTAACGTGCAACGAGACTACCACTGACTCCACTCGTGGTAACAACCACACACCTGTTCCACGTCACCCAAGGCAAGCATCCGGTGCAACAAAAATTTTTTGCACACTTCTGGTGCACTTCCCGAAAGCCATGAATCGAACGTGCGACGAGATTACCACTGACTCCAATAGTGGTAACGACCACGCACTTGTTCCACGTCACCTAAAGGCGAGCATCCGGTGCAACAAAAAATTTTGCACACTTCAGTGCGCTTCCGCGAAAAGCCGCATTGAACGTGCGACGAGATTACCACAGACTCCAATCGTGGTAACGACCGCACACCTCTTCCACGTCACCCAAGGCGAGCATCCGGTGCAACAAAAATTTTTTGCACACTTCTGGTGCGCTTCTCGAAAGCCGTGCATCGAATGTGCGACGAAATTACCACTTACTCCAATCGTGGTAACGACCCGCGCACTTGTTCCACGTCACCTAAAGGCGAGCATCCGGTGCAACAAAATTTTTTGCATACTTACGGTGTGCTTCCCAAAAGTCGTGCATCAAGCGTGCTATGAGATTACCACTAACTCCAAATGTGGTAAGGTCCGCGCACTTGTTCCACATCACCGAAGACGAGCATCCAGTGCAACAAAAATTTTTTGCACACTTCTGGTGCGCTTCCCAAAAGCCATGCATCGAACGTGCGACGAGACTACCACAGACTCCAATCGTGATAATGACGTCACACTTGTTCCACATCACCGAAGACGAGCATCCGGTGCAACAAAATTTTTTTGCACACTTTTGATGCGCTTCGAAAGCGGTGCATCGAGCGTGCGACGAGATTACCCACTCCAATCGTGGTAACGACCGCGCACTTGTTCCACGTCACCTAAGGTGAGCTTCCGTTGCAACAAAATTTTTTTGCATACTTCTGGCGCGCTTGCCAAAAGTCGTGCATCGAACATGCTATGAGATTACCACTAACTCCAAACGTGGTAAGGACCGCACACTTGTTCCACATCACCGAAGACGAGCATCCGATGCAACAAAAAATTTTTGCACACTTACGTGCGCTTCCCTAAAGCCATGAATCGAACGTGCGATGAGATTACCACTAACTCCAATCGTGGTAACGACCACGCACTTGTTCCACGTCACCTAAGGCGAGCATCCGTTGCAACAAAAAATTTTTGCACACTTCTGGTGCGCTTCGCGGCGGAAAGTGCATCGAACGTGCGACGAGATTACCACCCGACTCAATCTTGGTAATGACCGGCGCACCTGTTCCACGTCACCCAAGGGGGAGCATCCGGTGCAACAAAAAAAATTTTCACACTTCTGGTGTGCGCCGGCGGCCGTGCATCGAGCGTGCGGCGAGATTACCACCCGACTCCAATCGTGGTAACGACCGCGCACTTGTTCCGCATCACCGAAGACGAGCATCCGGTGCAACAAAAATTTTTTGCACACTTCTGGTGCGCTTCCCGAAAGCCGTGCATCGAACGTGCAACGAGACTACCACTGACTCCACTCGTGGTAACAACCACGCACCTGTTCCACGTCACCCAAGGCGAGCATCCGGTGCAACAAAAATTTTTTGCACACTTCTGGTGCGCTTCGCGAAAGCCATGAATCGAGCGTGCGGCGAGATTACCACCCGACTCCAATAGTGGTAACGACCACGCACTTGTTCCACGTCACCTAAAGGCGAGCATCGGTGCAACAAAAAAATTTTGCACACTTACCAGTGCGCCAGCGAAAAGCCGTGCATTGAGCGTGCGGCGAGATTACCACAGACTCCAATCGTGGTAACGACCGCACACCTCTTCCACGTCACCCAAGGCGAGCATCCGGTGCAACAAAAATTTTTTGCACACTTCTGGTGTGCTTCTCGAAAGCCATGCATCGAACGTGCGACGAGATTACCACTTACTCCAATCGTGGTAACGACTGCGCACATGTTCCATGTCACCCAAGGCGAGCATCCGGTGCAACAAAAATTTTTTGCACACTTCTGGTGCGCTTCCTGAAAGCCATGCATCGAACGTGCGACGAGATTACCACTGACTCCAATCGTGGTAACGACCGCACACCTGTTCCATGTCACCCAAGGCGAGCATCCGGTGCAACAAAAATTTTTTGCACACTTCTGGTGCGCTTCCCGAAAGCCGTGCATCGAACGTGCGACGAGATTACCACTGACTCCAATCGTGGTAACGACCGGCGCACTTGTTCCACATCACCGAAGACAAGCATCCGGTGCAACAAAATTTTTGCACACTTCTGGTGCGCTTCCTAAAAGTCATGCATCGAACGTGCTATGAGATTACCACTGACTCCAATCGTGGTAACGACCGCGCACTTGTTCCACGTCACCTAAGGCGAGCATCCGGTGCAACAAAAATTTTTTGCACACTTCTGGGGTGCTTCCCGAAAGCCGTGCATCGAACGTGCGACGAGATTACCACTGTTCCACATCACCCAAGGCGAGCATCCGGTGCAACAAATTTTTTTTGCAAACTTCTGGTGTGCTTCCTGAAAGCCATGCATCGAGCGTGCGGCGAGAGATTACCACTGACTCAAATCGTGGTAACGACCGGCGCACTTATTCCGCATCACCGAAGACGAGCATCCGGTGCAACAAAAATTTTTGCACACTTCGGTGCACTTCCCGAAAGCCATGCATCGAGCGTGCAACGAGACTACCACCGACTCCATTCGTGGCAACGACCGGCGCACTTGTTGCACATCACCAAAGACGAGCATCTGGTGCAATAAAATTTTTTTTGCGCACTTCCGTGCGCTTCCCGCCGCCGTGAATCGAATGTGCGGCGAGATTACCATCGACTCCAATCGTGGTAACGACCACGCACTTGTTCCACGTCACCTAAGGCGAGCATCGGTGCAACAAAAAAATTTTGCACACTTCTGTGCGCTTCGCAAAAGCCGTGCATCGAATGTGCGGCGAGATTACCACGGACTCCAATCCTGGTAACGACGCACACCTATTCCACATCAACCAAAGGCGAGCATTCGGTGCAACAAAAATTTTTGCACACTTCGGTGCGCTTCCCGAAAGCCCCAAAACGATCGTGCGACGAGATTACCATCGACTCCAATCGTGGTAATGACCACGCACTTGTTCCACGTCACCAACGGCGAGCATCGGTGCAACAAAAAATATTGCACACTCGTGCGCCGTGAAAGCCGTGCATCGAACGTGCGACGAGATTACCAAAGACTCCAATCGTGGTAACGACCGCACACCTTCCCCACGTCATCCAAGGCGAGCATCCGGTCCAACAAAATTTTTGCACACTTCTGGTGCGCTTCCCCGAAAAGCCGTGCATCGAATGTGCGACGAGATTACCACTGACTCCAATCGTGGTAACGACCGCGATTTGTTCCACGTCACCTAAGGCGAGCATCCAGTGCAGCAAAATTTTTTTGCACACTTCTGGTGTGCTTCCCGAAAAGCCATGCATCGAGCGTGCCACGAGATTACCACTGACTCCAATCGTTGTAACGACCGCGCACTTGTTTCGCATCACCGAAGACGAGCATCCAGTGCAACAAAATTTTTTTGCACACTTCTGGTGCCCTTCTCGAAAGCCGTGCATCGAACGTGCAACGAGACTAGCACTGACTCCATTCGTGGTAACGACCGGCGCACTTGTTCCACATCACCGAAGGCGAGCATCCGGTGAAACAAATTCTTTTTGCACACTTTTGGTGCGCTTAGCGAAAAAAGGTACGATGAGATTACCACTGACTCCAATCGTGGTAACGACCGCACACCTGTTCCACGTCACCCAAGGCGAGCATCCGATTGGAACAAAAAAATTTTCGCACACTTCTGGTCCGGCTTCCCAAAAGCCGTGCATCGAACATGCGACGAGATTACCACTTACTCAATCGTGGTAACGACCGCGCGCACATGTTCCATGTCACCTAAGGCGAGCATCGGGTGCAACAAAAATTTTTTGCACACTTCGTGCGCTTCACGAAAAGCCATGCATCGAGCGTGCGGCGAGATTACCACCGACTCAATCGTGGTAACGACCGCACACCTGTTCCATGTCACCCAAGGCGAGCATCCGGTGCAACAAAAATTTTTGCACACTTCTCGGTGCGCTTCCCGAAAGTGCATCGAACGTGCGACGAGATTACCACCGACTCCAATCGTGGTAACGACCGCGCGCTTGTTCCACATCACCGAAAACAAGCATCCGGTGCAACAAAATTTTTTTGCACACTTCGGTGCGCTTCCTAAAAGTCATGCATCGAATGTGCTATGAGATTACCACCGACTCCAATCGTGGTAACGACCCGGCGCACTTGTTCCACGTCACCTAAGGCGAGCATCCGGTGCAACAAAAATTTTTGCACACTTCGGGGGTGCTTCCCGAAAGCCGTGCATCGAGCGTCGCGACGAGATTACCACTGTTCCACATCACCCAAAGGCGAGCATCGGTGCAACAAAATTTTTTTTTGCAAACTTCTGGTGTGCTTCACGAAAGCCATGCATCGAACGTGCGACGAGATTACCACTGACTCAAATCGTGGTAACGACCGCGCACTTATTCCGCGTCACCGAAGACGAGCATCCGGTGCAACAAAAAATTTTGCACACTTCCGGTGCGCTTCCCGAAAAGCCGTGCATCGAGCGTGCGACGAGATTACCACCGACTCCAATCGTGGTAACGACCCGCGCACTTGTTCCACATCACCGAAGACTAGCATCCGGTGCCACAAAATTTTTTTGCACACTTCGGTGCGCTTCCTAAAAAGTCGTGCATCGAGCGTGCTATGAGAGTACCATCGACTCAATCGTGGTAACGACCACAAGCACTTGTTCCACGTCACCTAAGGCGAGCATCCAAAGCAACAAAATTTTTTGCACACTTCTGGTGTGCTTCCCGAAAGCCATGCATCGAGCGTGCCACGAGATTACCACGACTCAATCGTGGTAACGACCCGCGCACTTGTTCCGCATCACCGAAGACGAGCATCCAAAGGCAACAAAATTTTTTGCACACTTCGGTGCCCTTCTCGAAAGCCGTGCATCGAACGTGCAACGAGACTACCACCCGACTCCATTCGTGGTAACGACCGCGCACTTGTTCCACATCACCGAAGACGAGCATCCGGTGAAACAAATTCTTTTTGCACACTTTTGGTGCGCTTCGCGAAAGCCGTGCACGATGAGATTACCACTGACTCCAATCGTGGTAACGACCGCACACCTGTTCCACGTCACCCATGGCGAGCATCCGGTGGAACAAAAATTTTTCGCACACTTCAGTGCGCTTCCCAAAAGCCGTGCATCGAACATGCGACGAGATTACCACTTACTCAATCGTGGTAACGACCCGGCGCACATGTTCCATGTCACCCAAGGCGAGCATCCGGTGCAACAAAAATTTTTTGCACACTTCTGGTGCGCTTCCCGAAAGCCATGCATCGAACGTGCGACGAGATTACCACTGACTCCAATCGTGGTAACGACCGCGCACTTGTTCCACATCACCGAAGACAAGCATCCGGTGCAACAAAATTTTTTGCACACTTCTGGTGCGCTTCCTAAAAGTCATGCATCGAACGTGCTATGAGATTACCACTGACTCCAATCGTGGTAACGACCACGCGCACTTGTTCCACGTCACCTAAAGGCGAGCATCCGGTGCAACAAAAATTTTTTGCACACTTAAGGGGTGCTTCCCCGAAAAGCGTGCATCGAACGTCGCGACGAGATTACCACTGTTCCACATCACCCAAGGCGAGCATCCGGTGCAACAAATTTTTTTGCAAACTTCTGGTGTGCTTCCCGAAAAGCCATGCATCGAACGTGCGACGAGATTACCATTTGAGATAGGGTTTGCATATAACTTTTTGTTTAAAAATGCTCACATGTGATGATAAGGTAGGTTTTACCTTTTATCAAGTTACTAGAAAGGTTATAATATAAGTATGTGTTTTATTTAGTTATAGGGATCAAGCCCTAAATAAAAGTTGGAGAATGAATCTTATGCAACAACTTTTATTTAAGGGTCCAGGGCTAAATCCCTTTGCAAATTGTTCAAAAAGGGACACCAAATTTGAATTCAGCATTTGTTTGAATCCACACTTAGAATTTTTCTAAGTCCTGGAATCCAGTAATTAAGTTCCATGTTTAGGGCTGTTTAATTTTAATTTTTATGAATCAAAATCTGGAAACTAATTCACCATTGGTTGGTACAAAGTTTATATTTTTCATGCCATGGAATTGGTTGAGTTTAGTTGCTGCTGTTTAACTCTTAATTAATTGCCTAACATAGCTAACCACTGTAATCAGGACCCTGCTTAACTGAATCCAACCTGATTTCAGGTTTCAGTTTCAGCTTGGTAATGTTTAGCACCTTGTAGATTGCAAACCAAACCGAATTAGACTTTGATCTTTAAAGCAAACTTGTAGTCCATACATCGAGAACACAACGGTGAAATTGGTTTGCAATTTGGCTACCTGAACCGAGAGTTAGGAAGGGAGAAAGATCATGGTTTCAGTCGGTCACTGTAGCCACAGCAGCAGCACCTTCGGCGTCGGCCTTCCCCTGCCCGTCGGCGATTGGCCGCCGTCGCCACGCCCGGTCCGAGTGAAATGAGCGAGTCACGGTGGTCGCAGGAGATTGGAGAAGCCGTTTCGCGCCCATGCCCTGCCCATACCATTTTGCACCGGCCGCCAGCTCGTCGCCGTTCTCTTCCTTTCTTCTCTCTGTTCACCGGCGACACGGGAACGGTTCCCCGTGTTTCGCTCGAGCACGGCCTTGCCTTTTCCTCCACGTGGACGAGTTCGCAAAACCTCCAGCTACCTCCCAGTGCCGCCATTGCCTATAAATAAACCCCCCGGTCGCCGTCGTCTCTTTTTCTTCTTTCACACCGACGACCGAATTCACTTCCTTGTCAAATTCGCCATCCTTGATCAATCGTTTCCAAATTAAACGTGATCCCAGCTCCGCAACCTCCTAGCACACTGATCGCACCCGCTCTCGCTGTTTGCCATCGACCGAATCGCCCGATCTGCCTTGTCTTCTTCGCGGGCCGGCCGGGGAACGCCGCCGTACTCGGTCTTTTTCGTCGCCGGACATCTCCGTGAGCCTTGTTGCCTGTTAACTGTTGCCCCTAGCTTCGCCTGAGATTGTAGACCGTGATCGACTCTTCCTTTTCATCTCTACCATGCAGGACACGCCGGAACGTCTCTCGCCGCCGTAAGCCCCTGCTCCACCGACGAACCCACTCTGCCCCATTTCTAACCGGAATAACATGAGCACCGTGACCGTAGTTATTCACTAATGGATGCTAAAGCCTTTAATTTGACTTTGACACGTCCTAGCGACCGGAACATGCCACACCGGTGAGCTCGCTCCGCCCGAGCCGCCGTGGCAGCGGTCGAGGGGCGTAGAAGTGGCTTAAGTGATCGATTCGTAGGCCTTTTGGGTTCACCATGATGAGTCGCAGATGAGACCAAAGCCGTAGCATCACCACTAGCCGGGCTTCGCCGTTGTGTGAGCCGTCTTGGCGCCGCCGTGCCGCCATGGCCGCCGGCGTGCACACCGTCGGTTCCACTAGGGCCAACTAACACCTCAGGGCCGGTAGCCAAGGGGTCACCCGATCCTGTTGGTGTAGACCTCGTCGCCCGGCGACCTCACCGCCCGGTGACATATCACCCGCCGGATAAGCGTCGCCGCCCCGCGGTCAGCGCGGAGGCACTGTGCGCTGACCGGCGGGACCCGCTGTCAGCCGCCTGAGACAGCCTTGCCAGCGGAGGGAATCACTGTGCCGCGCGGGAAGAGCACTGTGCAAGACCGTTTTCCTTTCTATTCAAATTTCCAAATAGTGCTGACTTTTGTCTTTTTTGTATAAAATTAATCTGAGCTCCAAAAATTATGAAAATTTTTGTGTGACTTTCTTATGATGGAATCTATGTAGAAAAAATATAAAACCTAGAAAACTAACTATTTTGGTTTGGTCAAAAATTACCCATTTTAATTCATAAATGGGCATTCCATGATTTTTCTAGACTAGAATATTAATCCAAAATTCATGAAAATTATTTTACACTCATTTCATGATATCCCTAATCTGTACAAAAAAAGTTTGGAAAGAATTTGAGAATATTTTATAAAATCATTATTTCTAAAAATAGAAATAAAAAGAAAAGAGAAGGGTATGATTTCATGTATGATGTTTGAATATTCTAAATCCATACCTTGCTGTTTTAGACTTTTAGAGTATTGTTTGACTTCAAGATAATCCAATTAGTTTATGTATGCCTTAGTATTTCATGTTACATTTTTCGGAGTATATATATATAAATATGTGTGCATTATATACTTTTAAAAGAAAACACTACCATGTGACATTTGTATGACTTGCTAAGTTATTTTGTTTTGCCTTGGATCATAAACCCCACTAGTCCTCGGCATTCCATTGTTAGTGATAATAATTTGAATGTGCTAGTTGATAAGTACTAAATGTTGCTTTATGGTAATTAAACCATTTCACCCAGAGAGGAGATATGCAACGATTCTGTATAATAAATAACAAATAATCTTTAGTTTCTTCTAAAGAATCTTGATAATATAGTGTTGTCATCAAAGAAAGAGAATTGCACACATGGAACCTTATGTAGCTTTCCATCTTCATCATTAACATGATCATCGCATCATACAACATTTCATGTCATTTCATGCTACCATCATGCATCATATATGCATTCTTGGTATTTACGCAACACATACATTCATATAGGATCCGAGGGAGAACCTACCATCGAGTACACCGTGATCGAGGAGGATCCGCAGAAGCAAAGACCGGAGACGAAGGAGGAACCATCGACTCACTTTGCCAGTGTGTCCGAACCACGGTCCCTCTACTTTTCGCCGAGGCAAGCCCCGAGCATTTTCCTAACCTACTCTATTTTAAAATGCAATTACTTACTTTTATTTACTTTATCTTTCGCATTACGTTATAGAACTTGCGTGATACCGTTGTTGCATGAATACCTTGTCTACCTAAATATACCCTTTCATTCTACTAGTATAAGTAGATAAGATCCACTGCTTAGCCATGCCTAGAGAATTAGAAGTCGGATGATTCCTGTCATCCGCAACCCGAGGTTAATACTTGTGATGTCCTTAATCATACGACGATTAATAATTGGAGACCGGGCGGAGATTTTGTTTTCCGTCTCCGTCTGTGTCGATTAAGGACCGAGCCGTATTCGGATCTAGGTGTGAGATTGAACGTACCTTCACATAACCGCCGAATAACTTCGTTTCGACGGTGAAACCGATTAGCTTATTCGAGGTAGTTCTTGAACCGCTTATGCATTACTTGGGACGAACGGACGGGGGAAAGGGTACTGGTCAAGACCCTGCGTGACTACGGGCTACGGGCTGAACGGCCACGACTTTTGAGAGGCAAGATACCATGAGTTTTGCATAGCGTGATCAAGCCTATCTTTCGAATAGAGTGAATAAGTGACTTGAGCAGGCTTTGGCCGGCCTGCAAGAGTGTGTGATACGGGCTTTACCCAGCTGGTGTAATCGATTCGAATCGCCGTCTCTCCCCGGATAGTGAGAAACTCATACCTTTTCGCGAAAACGTAGTTAAGAATTGATAACTAAATGTTGAAAGTAGAAGGACTATATTATAATACCTCGCTTCCAGAGAATTGACTCATTTATAGTTTAAAGATGATATAGCTAATGCGAAGATAGTTCATACTTGCTAGAGTACAATTGAGTAATAATGATTGAAGTAAGGATCAAGTTTAGTAAGCAGTTTTCCGCAAAGCTTGCTAGCCAACAACCTTCTTGTGATACTTTCCATATGCCTTGGAAGCCTTTATCTTTTACCCGCCGGGTAAGTCTTATGGAGTACAATTGAGTACTCAGGGTTTTACCCATCGTTGCAGGTGACATGCTTTACGAGGATTATTGTGTTACGTGCTTTAATCCTGTGGATGACGTGGACGAGTAAGGGCCATCGGGCTCGGCCGTATCTATAGCTCTATCACCTTGCTTGTACAGGAGGTTTGAATAAAACTGGTGATGTAGAAACACTTATGTTATTGTAGTTTGAAATAATGACTACTTTCTTGTAACATATTTGGAACCAGTATTGTAATATAACTTATTGTATAATTAATTTCCGCCGTACTCTGTATGCTGGTGTATGATATACCTTGATCATGATCCTGGTTGTAAGTTGATTTACCGAGGTCCTTCGCGACACTCGGCGGACTACCGGATTTATTCGAGAGGCGGCGTATGCGTGTCAACGTTATTACGGGGACAGTTACGCTTAATCTCGGATAAATTGGTCGGTTCTGTCACACACATCACCGAAGATGAGCATCCGTGCAACAAAATTTTTTGCACACTTTTGGTGCGCTTCCCCGAAAGTGCATCGAACGTGGCGACGAAATTACCACCGACTCCAATCGTGGTAACGACCGGCGCACTTGTTCCACGTCACCTAAGGTGAGCATCCGCCGCAACAAATTTTTTTTTGCATACTTACGGCGCTTCCCAAAAAGTCGTGCATCGAACATGCTATGAGATTACCACTAACTCCAAACGTGGCAAGGACCGCGCACTTGTTCAACATCACCGAAGACGAGCATCCGGTGCAACAAAAATTTCTTGCACACTTCTGGTGCTCTTCCCTAAAGCCGTGAATCGAACGTGCGACGAGATTACCACTGACTCCAATCGTGATAACGACCACGCACTTGTTCCACGTCACCTAAGGCGAGCATCCGGTGCAACAAAAAATTCTTGCAGACTTCTGGTGCGCTTCGCGAAAGCCGTGCATCGAACGTGCGACGAGATTATCACAGACTCCAATCGTGGTAACGATCACAAGATCGTTCTACGTCACCCAAGGTGAGCATCCGGTGCAACAAAAAAATTTTAACATCTTCTGGTGCGCTTCGCGAAAGTCGTGCATCGAACGCGTGCGACGAGATTACCACCGACTCCAATCGTGGTAACGACCCCAAGACTTGTTCCACGTCACCCAAGGCGAGCATCCTGGTGCAAAAAAATTTTTGCACACTGCGTGCGCGCTTCCCGAAAGCCGTGCATCGAACGTGCGACGAGATTACCACCGACTCCAATCGTGGTAACGACCACAAGCACTTGTTCCACATCACCGAAGACTAGCATCCGGTGCAACAAAATTTTTTTGCACACTTGTGGTGCGTTTCCTAAAAGTCGTGCATCGAACGTGCTATGAGAGTACCACTCGACTCCAATCGTGGTAACGACCACGCACTTGTTCCACGTCACCTAAGGCGAGCATCCGAAGGCACCAAAATTTTTTGCACACTTCGGTGTGCTTCCAAAGCCATGCATCGAACGTGCCACGAGATTACCACCGACTCCAATCGTGGTAACGACCGCAAGACTTGTTCCGCATCACCAAGACGAGCATCCAAAGTGCAACAAAATTTTTTGCACACTTCGTGCCGTTCTCGAAAGTGCATCGAACGTGCAACGAGACTACCACCCGACTCCATTCGTGGTAACGACCGTGCACTTGTTCCACATCACCGAAGACGAGCATCCGGTGAAACAAATTCTTTTGCACACTTTTTTGGTGCGCTTCCAGCCGTGCATGATGAGATTACCACCGACTCCAATCGTGGTAACGACCGCACACCTGTTCCACGTCACCCAAGGCGAGCATCCGGTGGAACAAAAATTTTTCGCACACTTCTGGTGCGCTTCCCAAAAGCCGTGCATCGAACATGCAACGAGATTACCACTTACTCCAATCGTGGTAACGACCGCGCACATGTTCCATGTCACCCAAGGCGAGCATCCGGTGCAACAAAAATTTTTTGCACACTTCTGGTGCGCTTCCTGAAAGCCATGCATCGAACGTGCGACGAGATTACCACTGACTCCAATCGTGGTAACGACCGCACACCTGTTCCATGTCACCCAAGGCGAGCATCCGGTGCAACAAAAATTTTTGCACACTTCCGTGCGCTTCCCCGAAAAGCCGTGCATCAAACGCGTGCGACGAGATTACCATCGACTCCAATCGTGGTAACGACCCAAGACTTGTTCCACATCACCGAAGACAAGCATCCTGTGCAACAAAATTTTTTGCACACTTAAGTGCGCTTCCTAAAAGTCATGCATCGACGTGCTATGAGATTACCATCGACTCAATCGTGGTAACGACCACAAGCGCTTGTTCCACGTCACCTAAGGCGAGCATCCGGTGCAACAAAAATTTTTGCACACTTCTGGGGTGCTTCCCGAAAGCCGTGCATCGAACGTGCGGCGAGATTACCACATTCCCACATCACCCAAGGCGAGCATCCGGTGCAACAAATTTTTTGCAAACTTCGTGTGCTTCCCGAAAGCCATGCATCGAACGTGCGACGAGATTACCACTGACTCAAATCGTGGTAACGACCGCAAGACTTATTCCGCATCACCGAAGACGAGCATCCGGTGCAACAAAAATTTTTTGCACACTTCGGTGCACTTCCCGAAAGCCATGCATCGAACGTGCAACGAGACTACCATCGACTCCATTCGTGGCAACGACCGCGCACTTGTTGCACATCACCAAAGACGAGCATCTGGTGCAATAAAATTTTTTTGCGCACTTCTGGTGCGCTTCGAAAAGCCGTGAATCGAATGTGCGACGAGATTACCACTCGACTCCAATCGTGGTAACGACCACGCACTTGTTCCACGTCACCTAAGGCGAGCATCCGGTGCAACAAAAAAAAATTTTGCACACTTCCGTGCGCTTTCAAAAGTGCATCGAATGTGCGACGAGATTACCACGCACTCCAATCCCGGTAACGACTGCACACCTATTCCACATCAACCAAGGCGAGCATTCGGTTGCAACAAAAATTTTTTGCACACTTCGGTGCGCTTCCGAAAGCCGTGAAACGATCGTGCGACGAGATTACCACTCGACTCCAATCGTGGTAATGACCACGCACTTGTTCCACGTCACCTACGGCGAGCATCCGGTGCAACAAAAAAAATTTTGCACACTTCGGTGCGCCATTGTGAAAGCCGTGCATCGAACGTGCGACGAGATTACCAAAGACTCCAATCGTGGTAACGACCGCACACCTGTTCCACGTCATCCAAGGCGAGCATCCGGTCCAACAAAAATTTTTTGCACACTTCTGCGCTTTCCCGAAAGCCGTGCATCGAATGTGCGACGAGATTACCACTGACTCCAATCGTGGTAACGACCGCGATTTGTTCCACGTCACCTAAGGCGAGCATCCGGTGCAACAAAATTTTTTTGCACACTTCTGGTGTGCTTCGAAAAGCCATGCATCGATCGTGCGACGAGATTACCACTGACTCCAATCGTGGTAACGACCGCGCACTTGTTCCACATCACCGAAGACGAGCATCTGGTGCAACAAAAAATTTTCGCACACTTCTGGTGCGCTTCCTGGAAGCCATGCATCGAACGTGCGACGAGACTACCACTGACTCTAATCGTGGTAATGACCGCGCACTTGTTCCACATTGTAACATTCTAAATGTTAATTACACTGCATTGCATTTGCATCATGCATAAAGCATCATTTTTCATTTAATTATAAGTATGAGTTATTGCAAGTTTCTATGTGTGCAATATACATGATTGTTAACAATCTCAAAAATGAGTTAAAAATGTCTAAAATAATATTTGAGATAGGGTTTGCATATAACTTTTGTTTAAAAATGCTCACATGTGATGATAAGGTAGGTTTTACCTTTTATCAAGTTACTAGAAAGGTTATAATATAAGTATGTGTTTTATTTAGTTATAGGGATCAAGCCCTAAATAAAAGTTGGAGAATGAATCTTATGCAACAACTTTTATTTAAGGGTCCAGGGCTAAATCCCTTTGCAAATTGTTCAAAAAGGGACACCAAATTTGAATTCAGCATTTGTTTGAATCCACACTTAGAATTTTTCTAAGTCCTGGAATCCAGTAATTAAGTTCCATGTTTAGGGCTGTTTAATTTTAATTTTTATGAATCAAAATCTGGAAACTAATTCACCATTGGTTGGTACAAAGTTTATATTTTTCATGCCATGGAATTGGTTGAGTTTAGTTGCTGCTGTTTAACTCTTAATTAATTGCCTAACATAGCTAACCACTGTAATCAGGACCCTGCTTAACTGAATCCAACCTGATTTCAGGTTTCAGTTTCAGCTTGGTAATGTTTAGCACCTTGTAGATTGCAAACCAAACCGAATTAGACTTTGATCTTTAAAGCAAACTTGTAGTCCATACATCAGAGAACACAACGGTGAAATTGGTTTGCAATTTGGCTACTTGAACCGAGAGTTAGGAAGGGAGAAAGATCATGGTTTCAGTCGGTCACTGTAGCCACAGCAGCAGCACCTTCGCGTCGGCCTTCCCCTGCCCGTCGGCGATTGGCCGCCGTCGCCACGCCCGGTCCAGTGAACAGAGCGAGTCACGGTGGTCGCAGGAGATTGGAGAAGCCGTTTCGCGCCCATGCCCTGCCCATACCATTTTGCACCGGCCGCCAGCTCGTCGCCGTTCTCTTCCTTTCTTCTCTCTGTTCACCGGCGACACGGGAACGGTTCCCCGTGTTTCGCTCGAGCACGGCCTTGCCTTTTCCTCCACGTGGACGAGTTCGCAAAACCTCCAGCTACCTCCCAGTGCCGCCATTGCCTATAAATAAACCCCCTCGGTCGCCGTCGTCTCTTTTTCTTCTTTCTGTCACCGACGACCCGAATTCACTTCCTTGTCAAATTCGCCATCCTTGATCAATCGTTTCCAAATTAAACGTGATCCCAGCTCCGCAACCTCCTAGCACACTGATCGCACCCGCTCTCGCTGTTTGCCATCGACCGAATCGCCCAGCACTGCCTTGTCTTCTTCGCGGCCGGCCGGGAACGCCCGCCGTACTCGGTCTTTTCGCCGCCCGGACATCTCCGTGAGCCTTGTTGCCTGTTAATCTGTTGCCCTAGCCGCCTGAGATTGTAGACCGTGATCGACTCTTCCTTTTCATCTCTACCATGCAGGACACGCCGAACGTCTCTCGCCGCCCGTGAGCACGCCGCCCGTAAGCCCTGCCCCACCGACGAACCCACTGCCCCATTTCTAACTGAATAACATGAGCACCGTGACCGTAGTTATTCACTAATGGATGCTAAAGCCTTTAATTTGACTTTGACACGTCCTAGCGACCGGAACATGCCACACCGGTGAGCTTTCCGCTTCCGCCGAGCCGCCGTGGCAGCGGTCGTGGCGTAGAAGTGGCTTAAGTGATCGATTCGTAGGCCTTTTGGGTTCACCATGATGAGTCGCATAGACCAAAGCCGTAGCATCACCGAGAAGTAGCCGGAGCTTCGCCGTTGTGTGAGCCGTGCGCCGCCGTGCCGCCATGGCCGCCCCGGCGTGCACACCGTCGGTTCCACTAGGGCCAACTAACACCTCAGGGGCGCGCGGGGTCACCCCGATCCTGTTGGTGTAGACCTCGTCGCCGGGCGACCTCACCGCCCGGTGACATATCACCGGCCGAGATATGCGTCGCCCGCCCGCGGTCAGCGGAGGCACTGTGGCGCTGACCGGCAGGACCCTTTGTCGGCCGCTGAGACGCGCCAAGACGAGAGGGAATCACTGTGCAGCGCGGGAAGAGCACTGTGCAAGACCGTTTTCCTTTCTATTCAAATTTCCAAATAGTGCTGACTTTTGTCTTTTTGTATAAAATTAATCTGAGCTCCAAAAATATGAAAATTTTTGTGTGACTTTCTTATGATGGAATCTATGTAGAAAAAATATAAAACCTAGAAAACTAACTATTTTGGTTTGGTCAAAAATTACCCATTTTAATTCATAAATGGGCATTCCATGATTTTTCTAGACTAGAATATTAATCCAAAATTCATGAAAATTATTTTACACTCATTTCATGATATCCCTAATCTGTACAAAAAGTTTGGAAAGAATTTGAGAATATTTTATAAAATCATTATTTCTAAAAATAGAAATAAAAGAAAAGAGAAGGGTATGATTTCATGTATGATGTTTGAATATTCTAAATCCATACCTTGCTGTTTTAGACTTTTAGAGTATTGTTTGACTTCAAGATAATCCAATTAGTTTATGTATGCCTTAGTATTTCATGTTACATTTTTCGGAGTATATATATAAATATGTGTGCATTATATACTTTTAAAAGAAAACACTACCATGTGACATTTGTATGACTTGCTAAGTTATTTTGTTTTGCCTTGGATCATAAACCCCACTAGTCCTCGGCATTCCATTGTTAGTGATAATAATTTGAATGTGCTAGTTGATAAGTACTAAATGTTGCTTTATGGTAATTAAACCATTTCTCCCAGAGAGGAGATATGCACCGATTCTGTATAATAAATAACAAATAATCTTTAGTTTCTTCTAAAGAATCTTGATAATATAGTGTTGTCATCGAGAGAAAGAGAATTGCACACATGGAACCTTATGTAGCTTTCCATCTTCATCATTAACATGATCATCGCATCATACAACATTTCATGTCATTTCATGCTACCATCATGCATCATATATGCATTCTTGGTATTTACGCAACACATACATTCATATAGGATCCGAGGGAGAACCTACCATCGAGTACACCGTGATCGAGGAGGATCCGCAGGAAGCAAAGCCCTGAGACGAAGGAGGAACCATCGACTCACATTGCCCGAGTGTCCGAACCACGGTCCCTCTACTTTTCGCCGAGGCAAGCCCCGAGCATTTTCCTAACCTATTCTATTTTAAAATGCAATTACTTACTTTTATTTACTTTATCTTTCGCATTACGTTATAGAAATTGCGTGATACCGTTGTTGCATGAATACCTTGTCTACCTAAATATACCCTTTCATTCTACTAGTATAAGTAGATAAGATCCACTTTGCTTAGCCATGCCTAGAGAATTAGAAGTCGGATGATTCCTGTCATCCGCAACCCGAGGTTAATACTTGTGATGTCCTTAATCATACGACGATTAATAATTGGAGACCGGGCGGAGATTTTGTTTTCCGTCTGTGTCGATTAAGGACCGAGCCGTATTCTGGATCTAGGTGTGAGATTGAACGTACCTTCACATAACCGCCGAATAACTCGTTTCGACGGTGAAACTGATTAGCTTATTCGAGGTAGTTCTTGAACCGCTTATGCATTACTGGGACGAACGGACGGGGAAAGGGTACTGGTCAAGACCTGCGTGACTACGGGCTACGGGCTGAACGGGCACGACTTGTGAGATGCAGTATCATGAGTTTTGCATAGCGTGATCAAGCCTATCTTTCGAATAGAGTGAACAAGTGACTTGAGCAGGCTTTGGCCGCCCGCAAGAGTGTGTGATACGGGCTTTACCCAGCTGGTGTAATCGATTCGAATCGCCGTCTCTCCCGGATAGTGAGAAACTCATACCTTTTCGCAGAAACGTAGTTAAGAATTGATAACTAAATGTTGAGAGTAGAAGGACTATATTATAATACCTCGCTTCGTAGAATTGACTGTTATAGTTTAAAGATGATATAGCTAATGCGAAGATAGTTCATACTTGCTAGAGTACAATTGAGTAATAATGATTGAAGTAAGGATCAAGTTTAGTAAGCAGTTTTCATAAAGCTTGCTAGCCAACAACCTTCTTGTGATACTTTCCATATGCCTTGGAAGCCTTTATCTTTTACACCGCCGGGTAAGTCTTATGGAGTACAATTGAGTACTCGGGGTTTTACCCATCGTTGCGGGTGACATGCTTTACGAGGATTATTGTGTTACGTACTTTAATCCTGTGGATGACGTGGACGAGTAAGGGCCATCGGGCTCGGCCGTATCTATAGCTCTATCACCTTGCTTGTACAGGAGGTTTGAATAAAACTGGTGATGTAGAAACACTTATGTTATTGTAGTTTGAAATAATGACTACTTTCTTGTAACATATTTGGAACCAGTATTGTAATATAACTTATTGTATAATTAATTTCCGCCGTACTCTGTATGCTTGGTGTATGATATACCTTGATCATGATCCTGGTTGTAAGTTGATTTACCGAGGTCCTTCGCGACACTCGGCGGACTACCGGATTTATTCGAGAGGCGGCGTATGCGTGTCAACGTTATTACGGGGACAGTTACGCTTAATCTCGGATAAATTGGTCGGTTCTGTCACACACATCACCGAAGATGAGCATCCGGTGCAACAAAATTTTTTTGCACACTTTTGGTGCGCTTCCCGAAAGCCGTGCATCGAACGTGCGACGAAATTACCACTGACTCCAATCGTGGTAACGACCGCGCACTTGTTCCACGTCACCTAAGGTGAGCATCCGCTGCAACAAATTTTTTTTGCATACTTCTGGCGCGCTTCCCAAAAGTCGTGCATCGAACATGCTATGAGATTACCACTAACTCCAAACGTGGCAAGGAACGCGCACTTGTTCAACATCACCGAAGACGAGCATCCGGTGCAACAAAAATTTCTTGCACACTTCTGGTGCTCTTCCCTAAAGCCGTGAATCAAACGTGCGACGAGATTACCACTGACTCCAATCGTGATAACGACCACGCACTTGTTCCACGTCACCTAAGGCGAGCATCCGGTGCAACAAAAAAAATTTTGCAGACTTCTCTGCGCGCGCCGGCGAAAGCCGTGCATCGAACGTCGCGACGAGATTACCACGACTCCAATCGTGGTAACGATCACAAGATCGTTCTACGTCACCCAAGGTGAGCATCCGGTGCAACAAAAAAATTTTAACACTTCTGGTGCGCTTCGCGAAAGCCGTGCATCGAACGTGCGACGAGATTACCACTGACTCCAATCGTGGTAACGACCGCGCACTTGTTCCACGTCACCCAAGCCGAGCATCCGGTGCAACAAATTTTTTTTGCACACTTCTAGTGCGCTTTTCGAAAGCCGTGCATCAAACGTGCGACGAGATTACCACTGACTCCAATCGTGGTAACAACCGCGCACCTGTTCCACGTCACCCAAAGCGAGCATCCGGTGCAACAAAAAGTTTTTGCACACTTCGGTGCGCTTCCCGAAAGCCATGCATCGAACGTGCGATGAGATCACCACCGACTCAATTGTGGTAACGACCGCACTTGTTCCAGTCACCTAAGGCGAGCATCCGGTGCAACAAAATTTTTTGCACACTTCTGGTGTGCTTCCCGAAAGCCGTGCATCGAACGTGCGACGAGATTACCACTGACTCCAATCGTGGTAACGACCGCGCACTTGTTCCATGTCACCTAAGGTGAGCATCCGGTGCAACAAAATTTTTTTTGCATACTTCGTGCGCTTCCCCAAAAGTCGTGCATCGAACGTCCTATGAGATTACCACTAACTCCAAACGTGGTAAGGACTGCGCACTTGTTCCACATGACCAAGACGAGCATCCGGTGCAACAAAAATTTTTGCGCGCACTTCTGGTGCGCTTCCCGAAAAGCCGTGAATCGAACGTGCGATGAGATTACCACTCGACTCCAATCGTGGTAACGACCACGCACTTGTTCCACGTCACCTAAGGCGAGCATCCGTGCAACAAAAAAATTTTGCACACTTCGGGCGCCACGCGAAAAGCCGTGCATCGAATGTGCGACGAGATTACCACGGACTCCAATCATGGTAACGACCGCACACCTATTCCACGTCACCCAAGGCGAGCATCCAGTGCAACAAAAAATTTTTTGCACACTTCTGCTGCGCTTCCCGAAAGCCGTGCACCGAATGTGCGACGAGATTACCACTGACTCCAATCGTGGTAACGACCGCGCACTTGTTCCACGTCATCTAAGGCGAGCATCCGGTGCAACAAAATTTTTTTGCACACTTCCGATGCGCTTCCCAAAAGTCGTGCATCGAACGTGCGACGAGACTACCACTGAATCCAATCGTGGTAACGACCGCACACTCGTTCCACATCACCGAAGACGAGCATCCGGTGCAACAAAAATTTTTGCACACTTCGTGGTTCCCTTCGAAAGCCGTGCATCGAACGTGCGACGAGATTACCACCCGACTCCAATCGTGGTAACGACCAAGCACTTGTTCCACATCACCGAAGACTAGCATCCGTGCAACAAAATTTTTTGCACACTTAAGTGCGCTTCCTAAAAGTCGTGCATCGAACGCTATGAGAGTACCATCGACTCCAATCGTGGTAACGACCCGCGCGCTTGTTCCACGTCACCTAAGGCGAGCATCCAAAGGCAACAAAATTTTTTTTGCACACTTCGGGTGTGCTTCCCCCGAAGCCATGCATCGAGCGTGCCACGAGATTACCACGACTCCAATCGTGGTAACGACCGGCGCACTTGTTCCGCATCACCGAAGACGAGCATCCAGTGCAACAAAATTTTTTTGCACACTTCTGGTGCCCTTCTCGAAAGCCGTGCATCGAACGTGCAACGAGACTACCACTGACTCCATTCGTGGTAACGACCGGCGCACTTGTTCCACATCACCGAAGACGAGCATCCGGTGTAACAAATTCTTTTTGCACACTTTTTTTGGTGCGCCAAAAGCCGTGCATCGAACGTGCGATGAGATTACCACTGACTCCAATCGTGGTAACGACCGCACACCTGTTCCACGTCACCCAAGGCGAGCATCTGGTGGAACAAAAATTTTTCGCACACTTCTGGTGCGCTTCCCAAAAGCCGTGCATCGAACATGCGACGAGATTACCACTTACTCCAATCGTGGTAACGACCGCGCACATGTTCTATGTCACCCAAGGCGAGCATCCGTGCAACAAAAATTTTTTGCACATTTCGCGTGCGCTTCGCAAAGCCATGCATCTAACGTGCGACAGATTACCACCGACTCCAATCGTGGTAACGACCGCACACCTGTTCCATGTCCCCCAAGGCGAGCATCCGTGCAACAAAAATTTTTTGCACACTTAAGTGCGCTGCCCGAAAGCGCGTGCATCGAGCGTGCGGCGAGATTACCACATCACTCCAATCGTGGTAACGACCGCGCACTTGTTCCACATCACCGAAGACGAGCATCCGGTGCAACAAAATTTTTGCACAGTTCGTGCGCTTCTAAAAAGTCATGCATCGAACGTGCTATGAGATTACCACGACTCCACTCGTGGTAACGACCGCGCACTTGTTCCACGTCACCTAAAGGCGAGCATCGATTGCAACAAAAATTTTTGCACACTTCGGGGTGCTTCCCGAAAAGCCGTGCATCGAGCGTGCGGCGAGATTACCACTGTTCCACATCACCCAAGGCGAGCATCCGGTGCAACAAATTTTTTTTGCAAACTTCTGGTGTGCTTCCTGAAAGCCATGCATCGAACGTGCGATGAGATTACCACTGACTCAAATCGTGGTAACGACCGCGCACTTATTCCGCATCACCGAAGACGCGAGCATCCGGTGCAACAAAAATTTTTGCACACTTCGCGCGCTTCCCGAAAGCCATGCATCGAACGTGCAACGAGACTACCACTGACTCCATTCGTGGCAACGACCGCGCACTTGTTGCACATCTCCAAAGACGAGCATCTGGTGCAATAAAATTTTTTTGCACACTTTTGGTGCGCTTCCCGAAAGCCGTGCATCGAACGTGCGACAAGATTACCACTGACTCCAATCGTGGTAACGACCCGGCGCGCACTTGTTCCACATCACCTAAGGTGAGCATCCGGTGCAACAAATTTTTTTACATACTTCTGTGCGCTTCCCAAAAGTCGTGCATCGAACGCGTGCTATCAGATTACCACTAACTCCAAACGTGGTAAGGACCGCGCACTTGTTCCACATCCCTGAAGACGAGCATCCAGTGCAACAAAAAATTTTTGCGCACTTCTGGTGCGCTTCCCGAAAGCCATGAATTGAATGTGCGACGAGATTACCACTGACCCCAATCGTGGTAACGACCACGCACTTGTTCCACGTCACCTAAGGCGAGCATCCGGTGCAACAAAAAAAAATTTTGCACACTTCGTGCGCTTCGCGAAAAGCCGTGCATCGAATGTGCGGCGAGATTACCACGCACTCCAATCCTGGTAACGACTGCACACCTATTCCACATCAACCAAGGCGAGCATTCGGTGCAACAAAAATTTTTGCACACTTCGGTGCGCTTCCCCGGAAAGCCGTGAAACGAACGTGCGACGAGATTACCACCGACTCCAATCGTGATAATGACCACGCACTTGTTCCACGTCACCTACGGCGAGCATCCGGTGCAACAAAAAAATTTTGCACACTTCGTGCGCTTAAGGAAAGCCGTGCATCGAACGTGCGACGAGATTACCAAAGACTCCAATCGTGGGCAACGACCGCACACCTGCTCCACGTCATCCAAGGCGAGCATCCGGTCCAACAAAAATTTTTGCACACTTCGGTGCGCTTCCCGAAAAGCCGTGCATCGGATGTGCGACGAGATTACCATCGACTCCAATCGTGGTAACGACCGCGATTTGTTCCACGTCACCTAAGGCGAGCATCCGGTGCAACAAAATTTTTTGCACACTTCGGTGTGCTTCCCGAAAAGCCATGCATCGATCGTGCGACGAGATTACCATCGACCCCAATCGTGGTAACGACCACGCACTTGTTCCACATCACCGAAGACGAGCATCTGGTGCAACAAAAAAATTTCGCACACTTCTGGTGCGCTTCCTGGAAGCCATGCATCGAACGTGCGACGAGACTACCACTGACTCTAATCGTGGTAATGACCGCGCACTTGTTCCACATCACCGAAGATGAGCATCCGGTGCAACAAAATTTTTTGCACACTTTTGGTGCGCTTCCGAAAAGCGTGCATCGAACGTCGGCGACGAAATTACCACGACTCCAATCGTGGTAACGACCGCGCACTTGTTCCACGTCACCTAAGGTGAGCATCCGCTGCAACAAAGTTTTTTGCATACTTACGGGCGCTTCCCAAAAGTCGTGCATCGAACATGCTATGAGATTACCACTAACTCCAAACGTGGCAAGGACCGCGCACTTGTTCAACATCACCGAAGACGAGCATCCGGTGCAACAAAAATTTCTTGCACACTTCTAGTGCGCTTTGCGAAAGCCGTGCATCGAACGTGCGACGAGATTACCACAGACTCCAATCGTGGTAACGACTGCGATCGTTCTCACGTCACCCAAGGTGAGCATCCGGTGCAACAAAAAATTTTAACACTTCTGGTGCGCTTCGCGAAAGCCGTGCATCGAACGTGCGACGAGATTACCACCGACTCCAATCGTGGTAACGACCCGCGCACTTGTTCCACGTCACCCAAGGCGAGCATCGGTGCAACAAATTTTTTTGCACACTTCTAGTGCGCTTTTCGAAGCCGTGCATCAAACGTGCGACGAGATTACCATCGACTCAATCGTGGTAACAACCACGCACCTGTTCCACGTCACCCAAAGCGAGCATCCGGTGCAAAAAAAGTTTTTGCACACTTCGGTGCGCTTCCCGAAAAGCCATGCATCGAACGTGCGATGAGATCACCACCGACTCCAATTGTGGTAACGACCCGCACTTGTTCCGCGTCACCTAAAGGCGAGCATCCGGTGCAACAAAATTTTTTTGCACACTTACGGTGTGCTTCCCGAAAAGCCGTGCATCGAACGTGCGACGAGATTACCATCGACTCAATCGTGGTAACGACCACAAGCACTTGTTCCATGTCACCTAAGGTGAGCATCCGGTGCAACAAAATTTTTTGCATACTTCTGGTGCGCTTCCCAAAAAGTCGTGCATCGAACGTCCTATGAGATTACCACTAACTCCAAACGTGGTAAGGACCGCGCTTGTTCCACATGACCGAAGACGAGCATCCCAAGCAACAAAAATTTTTGCGCGCACTGCGTGCGCTTCCCGAAAGCCGTGAATCGAACGTGCGACGAGATTACCATCGACTCCAATCGTGGTAACGACCACGCACTTGTTCCACGTCACCTAAGGCGAGCATCCGGTGCAACAAAAAAAATTTTGCACACTTCGGGCTTCGCGCAAAGCCGTGCATCGAATGTGCGACGAGATTACCACCGACTCAATCGTGGTAACGACCGCACACCTATTCCACGTCTCCCAAAGGCGAGCATCCAAAGGCAACAAAAATTTTTTTGCACACTTCTGGTGCGCTTCCCGAGAGCCGTGAATCGAATGTGCGGACGAGATTACCACTGACTCAATCGTGGTAACGACCACGCACTTGTTCCACGCCACCTAAGGCGAGCATCCGGTGCAACAAAAAGTTTTGCACACTTACGTGCGCTTCCCTAAAGCCGTGAATCGAGCGTGCGACGAGATTACCACCGACTCCAATCGTGGTAACGAGCTTGCACTTGTTCCACGTCACCTAAGACGAGCATCGGTTGCAACAAAAAATTTTCTAGACTTCTGGTGCGCCGGCTTAAGCCGTGCATCGAGCGTGCGGCGAGATTACCACAGACTCAATCGTGGTAACGGCTGCGCCCACCGTTCACGTCACCCACGGTGAGCATCCGTGCAACAAAAAAATTTTACCACTTCGTGCGCTTCCGAAAGCCGTGCATCGAATGTGCGACGAGATTACCACAGGACTCAATCGTGGTAACGACCGCACACCTATGCCACGTCACCAAAGGCGAGCATCCTAAGTGCAACAAAAATTTTTTGCACACTTCTGGTGCGCTTTCCGAAAGCCGTGAATCGAGCGTGCGACGAGATTACCACTCGACTCAATCGTGGTAACGACCACGCACTTGTTCCACGTCACCTAAAGGCGAGCATCCGGTGCAACAAAAATTTCTTTACACACCGGTGGTGTGCTTCCCGAAAGCCGTGCATCGAGCGTGCGACGAGATTACCATCGACTCAATCGTGGTAACGACCCGGCGCGACTTGTTCCACGTCACCCAAAGGCGAGCATCCGGTGCAACAAAATTTTTTTGCACACTTCTAGTGCGCTTCCCAAAAGCCGTGCATCAAGCGTGCGGCGAGATTACCATCGACTCCAATCGTGGTAACAACCGCGCACCTGTTCCACGTCACCCAAAACGAGCATCCGGTGCAACAAAAAATTTTAACACTTCAGGTGCGCTTCCCCGAAAGCCGTCCATCGAACATGCGATGAGATTACCACTCGACTCAATCGTGGTAACGATCACGCACTTGTTCCACGTCACCTAAGGTGAGCATCCGGTTGCAACAAAATTTTTTTTGCACACTTCCGTGTGCTTCCTAAAAGCCGTGCATCGAGCGTGCGGCGAGATTACCATCGACTCCAATCGTGGTAACGACCGGCGCACTTGTTCCACGTCACCCAAGGCAAGCATCCGGTGCAACAAATTTTTTTTGCACACTTCTAGTGCGCTTCACAAGCCGTGCATCAAGCGTGCGACGAGATTACCAATCGACTCAATCGTGGTAACAAGCGGCGCTTTGCTCCACGACACCCAAAGGCGAAAGCATCGGTGCAACAAAAGTTTTTGCACACTTCTAGAGCGCTTCCAAAGCCATGCATCGAGCGTGCGATGAGATTACCATTGACTCCAATCGTGGTAACGACCACGCCGTGTTCCACGTCACCTAAAGGCGAGCATCCGGTGCAACAAAATTTTTTGCACACTTACGGTGTGCTTCAAAGTCGTGCATCGAGCGTCCTATGAGATTACCACTAACTCCAAGCGTGGTAAGGACCGGCGCTTGTTCCCACATGACCCGAAGACGAGCATCCGGTGCAACAAAAATTTTTTGCGCGCGCCAAAGTGCGCTTCCCCGCCAGCCGGGAATCGAACGTGCGGCGAGATTACCATCGACTCCAATCGTGGTAACGACCACGCACTTGTTCCACGTCACCTAAGGCGAGCATCCGGTGCAACAAAATTTCTTGCACACTTCGGTGTGCTTCCGAAAAGCCGTGCATCGAGCGTGCGGCGAGATTACCAGCGACTCCAATCGTGGTAACAAACGGCGCTTTTGTTCCACGACACCCAAAGGCGAGCATCCGGTGCAACAAAAGTTTTTGCACACTTCCGGTGCGCTTCCCGAAAGCCATGCATCGAACGTGCGATGAGATTACCATCGACTCAATCGTGGTAACGACCACGCCGCGTGTTCCACGTCACCTAAGGCGAGCATCCGGTGCAACAAAATTTTTTGCACACTTACGGTGTGCTTCCTTCAAAGCCGTGCATCGAACGTGCGACGAGATTACCACCGACTCAATCGTGGTAACGACCCGCGCACTTGTTCCATGTCACCTAAGGTGAGCATCCGGTGCAACAAAATTTTTTTGCATACTTCACGTGCGCTTCCCAAAAGTCGTGCATCGAACGTCCTATGAGATTACCACTAACTCCAAACGTGGTAAGGACCGCACACTTGTTCCACATCACCGAAGACGAGCATCCGGTGCAACAAAAATTTTTTGCACACTTCTGGTGCGCTTCCCAAAAGCCGTGCATCGAACGTGCGACGAGATTAGCACTGACTCCAACCGTGGCAACGGCCACGCACTTGTTCCACGCCACCTAAGGCGAGCATCGATTGCAACAAAAAATTTTTGCATACTTCCGTATGCGCGCGAAGCGGAAGCCGTTCATCGAAGGTGCGACGAGATTTCCACGCACTCAATCGTGGTAACGACCGCACACCTGTTCCACGTCACCCAAGGCGAGCATCCGGTGCAACAAAAAATTTTGCACACTTCTGGTGCGCTTCCTGAAAGCCGTGCATCGAATGTGCGACGAGATTACCACTGACTCCAATCGTGGTAACGACTGCGCACTTATTCCGCATCATCGAAGATGAGCATCCGGGGCAACAAAAATTTTTTGCACACTTCTGCTACGCTTCCCGAAAGCCATGCATCGAACGTGCGACGAGATTACCACTGACTCCAATCGTGGTAACGACCGCGCACTTATTCCACATCACCTAAAGTGAGCATCCGGTGCAACAAATTTTTTTTCCATACTTCTGGTGCGCTTCCCAACAGTCGTGCATCGAACGTGCTATCAGATTATCACTAACTCCAAACGTGGTAAGGACCGCGCACTTGTTCCACATCACTGAAGACGAGCATCCGGTGCAACAAAAATTTTTGCGCACTTCGGTGCGCTTCCCGAAAAGCTGTGAATCGAATGTGCGATGAGATTACCACTGACTCCAATCGTGGTAACGACCACGCACTTGTTCCACGTCACCTAAGGCGAGCATCCGGTGCAACAAAAAAATTTTGCACACTTCTGGTGCGCTTCCCTAAAGCCGTGAATCGAATGTGCGACGAGATTACCACAGACTCCAATCGTGGTAACGACCGCACACCTATTCCACGTCACCCAAGGCGAGCATCCGGTGCAACAAAATTTTTTTGCACACTTCTGGTGCGCTTTCCGAAAGCCGTGAATCGAACGTGCGACGAGATTACCACTGACTCCAATCGTGGTAACGACTGCGCACTTGTTCCATGTCACCCAAGGCGAGCATCCGGTGCAACAAAAAATTTTGCACACTTTTGGTGCGCCGTGAAAGCCGTTACATCGAACGTGCGACGAGATTACCACTGACTCCAATCGTGGTAACGACCGCCAAGACTTGTTCCACGTCACCTAAGGCGAGCATCCGTGCAATAAAATTTTTTGCATACTTCGCGTGCGCTTCCCAAAAGTCGTGCATCGAACATGCTATGAGATTACCACTCGACTCCAATCGTGGTAACGACCGCGATTTGTTCCACGTCACCCAAGGCGAGCATCCGGTGCAACAAAATTTTTTGCACACTTCTAGTGCGCTCTCGAAAGCCGTGCATCAAACGTGCGACGAGATTACTACACCGACTCAATCGTGGTAACAACCCGCGACCTGTTCCACGTCACCCAAAGCGAGCATCCTGCAACAAAAAATTTTAACACTTCTGTGCGCCATGAAAAGCCGTGCATCGAACGTGCGATGGGATTACCACTGACTCCAATCGTGGTAACGATCATGCAATTGTTCCACGTCACCTAAGACGAGCATCCGGTGCAACAAAAATTCTTTGCACACTTCGTGCGCGCTTCCAAGCCATGCATCGAA
Source organism: Chrysopogon serrulatus (assembly GCA_015844335.1). Classification (NCBI taxonomy): domain Eukaryota; kingdom Viridiplantae; phylum Streptophyta; class Magnoliopsida; order Poales; family Poaceae; genus Chrysopogon; species Chrysopogon serrulatus. Next base: position 22,339 of record JADLZL010003020.1, on the reverse strand, counting down.
TGCGACGAGATTACCATCGACCCCAATCGTGGTAACGACCGCAAGACTTGTTCCACGTCACCTAAGGCGAGCATCCGATGCAACAAAAATTTTTTGCACACTTCTGGTGTCCTTCCCGAAAGCCATGCATTGAACGGGCGACGAGATTACCACTGACTCCAATCGTGGTAACGACTGTGCACTTGTTCCACATCACCGAAGACGAGCATCCGGGGCAACAAAAAAATTTTGCACACTTCTGATGTGCTTCCTGAAAGCCATGCATCGAACGTGCGACGAGACAACCACTGACTCCAATCGTGGTAACGATCACGCATTTGTTCCACGTCACCTAAGGCGAGCATCCGGTGCAACAAAAATTTTTTGCACACTTCTGATGTGCTTCCTGAAAGCCGTGCATCGAACGTGCGACGAGATTACCACTGACTCCAATCGTGGTAACGACCGCGCACTTGTTCCACGTCACCCAAGGCGAGCATCCGGTGCAACAAATTTTTTCTGCACACTTCTAGTGCGCTTCCCGAAAGCCGTGCATTAAACGTGCGACGAGATTACCACTGACTCCAATCGTGGTAACAACCGCGCACCTGTTCCACGTCACCCAAGGTGAGCATCCGGTGCAACAAAAAGTTTTTGCACACTTCTGGTGTGCTTCCCGAAAGCCATGCATCGAACGTGCGATGAGATTACCACTGACCCCAATCGTGGTAACGACCGCGCACTTGTTCCACGTCACCTAAGGCGAGCATCCGGTGCAACAAAATTTTTTTGCACACTTCTGGTGTGCTTCCCGAAAAGTGCATCGAACGTGCGACGAGATTACCACTGACCCCAATCGTGGTAACGACCCGGCAAGACTTGTTCCATGTCACCTAAGGTGACCATCCGGTGCAACAAAATTTTTTGCATACTTTTGCGCGCTTCCCAAAAGTCGTGCATCGAACGTGCTGTGAGATTACCACTAACTCCAAACGTGGTAAGGACCGCACACTTGTTCCACATCACCGAAGACGAGCATCCGGTGCAACAAAATTTTTGCACACCTCTCGTGCGCTTCCCCGAAATGCGCATCGAATGTGCGACGAGATTACCACTGACCCCAATCGCGTGGTAACGACCGGCAAGACTTGTTCCACGTCACCTAAGGCGAGCATCCGGTGCAACAAAATTTTTTTGCACACTTCTGGTGTGCTTCCCGAAAGCCATGCATTGAACGGGCGACGAGATTACCACTGACTCCAATCGTGGTAACGACTGCGCACTGTTCCACATCACCGAAGACGAGCATCCGGTGCAACAAAAATTTTTTGCACACTTCTGGTGCGCTTCCAAAGCCATGCATCGAACGTGCGACGAGACAACCACCGACTCCAATCGTGGTAATGACCGCACACTTGTTCCACATCACCGAAGACGAGCATCCCGTGCAACAAAATTTTTTTGCACACTTTTGGTGCGCTTCCCGAAAGCCGTGCATCGAACGTGCGACGAGATTACCACTGACTCCAATCGTGGTAACGACCGCGCACTTGTTCCACGCCACCTAAGGTGAGCATCCGGTGCAATAAAATTTTTTGCATACTTCGGCTTCCCAAAAGTCGTGCATCGAACATGCTATGAGATTACCACTAACTTCAGACGTGGCAAGGACCGCGCACTTGTTCAACATCACCGAAGACGAGCATCCGGTGCAATAAAAATTTTTTGCACACTTCTGGTGCGCTTCCCTAAAGCCGTGAATCGAACGTGCGGCGAGATTACCACTAACTCTAATCGTGGTAATGACCGCGCACTTGTTCCACATCACCGAAGACGAGCATCCGGTGCAACAAAAAATTTTTGCACACTTCCGTGTGCTTCCCCGAAAAGCCATGCATTGAACGCGGCGGCGAGACTACCACTGACTCCAATCGTGGTAACGACCGTGCACTTGTTCCACATCACCGAAGATGAGCATCCGTGCAACAAAATTTTTTGCACACTTTGGTGCGCTTTCCGAAAGCCGTGAATCGAACGTGCGACGAGATTACCATTGACTCCAATCGTGGTAACGACCACGCACTTGTTCCATGTCACCTAAGGCGAGCATCCGGTGCAACAAAAAAATTTTGCAGACTTCTGGTGCGCTTCGCGAAAGCCGTGCATCGAACGTGCGACGAGATTACCACTGACTCCAATCGTGGTAACAACCGCGCACCTGTTCCACGTCACCCAAGGTGAGCATCCGGTGCAACAAAAAGTTTTTGCACACTTCTGGTGCGCTTCCCGAAAGCCATGCATCGAATGTGCGACGAGATTACCACTGACCCCAATCGTGGTAACGACCGCGCACTTGTTCCACGTCACCTAAGGCGAGCATCCGATGCAACAAAAATTTTTTGCACACTTCTGGTGTGCTTCCCGAAAGCCATGCATTGAACGGGCGACGAGATTACCACTGACTCCAATCGTGGTAACGACTGCGCACTTGTTCCACATCACCGAAGACGAGCATCCGGTGCAACAAAAATTTTTTGCACACTTCTGGTGCGCTTCCCGAAAGCCATGCATCGAACGTGCAACGAGACAACCACTGACTCCAATCGTGGTAATGACCGCACACTTGTTGCACATCACCGAAGACGAGCATCCCGTGCAACAAAATTTTTTTGCACACTTTTGGTGCGCTTCCCGAAAGCCGTGCATCGAACGTGCGACGAGATTGCCACTGACTCCAATCGTGGTAACGACCGCGCACTTGTTCCACGTCACTTAAGGTGAGCATCCGGTGCAATAAAATTTTTTTGCATACTTCTGGCGCGCTTCCCAAAAATCGTGCATCGAACATGCTATGAGATTACCACTAACTCCAAACGTGGCAAGGACCGCGCACTTGTTCAACATCACCGAAGACGAGCATCCGGTGCAATAAAAATTTTTGCACACTTCGGTGCGCTTCCCAAAGCCGTGAATCGAACGCATGGCGAGAGATTACCACTAACTCTAATCGTGGTAATGACCGCCAAGACTTGTTCCACATCACCGAAGACGAGCATCCGTGCAACAAAAAAATTTTTGCACACTTCGGTGCGCTTCCCGAAAGCCATGCATTGAACGTGCGACGAGACTACCACTGACTCCAATCGTGGTAACGACCGTGCACTTGTTCCACATCACCGAAGATGAGCATCCGGTGCAAAAAAAAAATTTTTGCACACTTTTGGTGCGCTTTCCGAAAGCCGCATCGAACGCGGCGACGAGATTACCATCGACTCCAATCGTGGTAACGACCACAAGACTTGTTCCACGCCACCTAAGGTGAGCATCCGTGCAATAAAATTTTTGCATACTTCCGGCGCTTCCCAAAAGTCATGCATCGAACATGCTATGAGATTACCACTAACTCCAAACATGGTAAGCACCGCACACTTGTTCCACATCACCGAAGACGAGCATCCGCAACAAAAATTTCTTGCACACTTCGTGCGCTTCCCTAAAGCCGTGAATCGAACGTGCGACGAGATTACCATTGACTCCAATCGTGGTAACGACCACGCACTTGTTCCATGTCACCTAAGGCGAGCATCCGGTGCAACAAAAAAATTTTTGCGCATTTCTCGTGCGCGCCATGAAAGTCGCGCATCGAACGTGGCGACGAGATTACCACCGACTCCAATCGTGGTAACGATCAAGACGTTCTACGCCACCCAAGGCGAGCATCCGGTGCAACAAAAAAAATTTTAACACTTCTAGTGCGCTTCCCGAAAGCCGTGCATCGAACGTGCGACGAGATTACCACCGACTCAATCGTGGTAACAACCGCCAAGACTGTTCCACGTCACCCAAGGTGAGCATCCGTGCAACAAAAAAGTTTTTGCACACTTCGTGTGCTTCCCGAAAAGCCATGCATCGAACGTGCGATGAGATTACCACTGACCCCAATCGTGGTAACGACCACAAGACTTGTTCCACGTCACCTAAGGCGAGCATCCGTGCAACAAAATTTTTTGCACACTTCTCGGTGTGCTTCCCCGAAAGCCGCATCGAACGTGCGACGAGATTACCACTCGACCCCAATCGTGGTAACGACCACAAGACTTGTTCCATGTCACCTAAGGTGACCATCCGTGCAACAAAAAAATTTTTTGCATACTTTTGGTGCGCGCTCCCAAAAGTCGTGCATCGAACGTGCTATGAGATTACCACTAACTCCAAACGTGGTAAGGACCGCACACTTGTTCCACATCACCGAAGACGAGCATCCGGTGCAACAAAATTTTTGCACACCTCTCGTGCGCTCCCCGAAAAGCCATGCATCGAATGTGCGACGAGATTACCACTGACCCCAATCGTGGTAACGACCGCCAAGCACTTGTTCCACGCCACCTAAGGCGAGCATCCGATGCAACAAAAATTTTTGCACACTTCTGGTGTGCTTCCCGAAAGCCATGCATTGAACGGGCGACGAGATTACCACCGACTCCAATCGTGGTAACGATCGCGCACTGTTCCACATCACCAAGACGAGCATCCGTGCAACAAAAATTTTTTGCACACTTCGCGCGCGCCCCCCGAAAGCCATGCATCGAACGTGCGACGAGACAACCACCCAACTCCAATCGTGGTAATGACCGCACACTTGTTCCACATCACCGAAGACGAGCATCCCGTGCAACAAAATTTTTTGCACACTTTTGGTGCGCTTCCCCGAAAGCCGCATCGAACGTGCGACGAGATTACCACCGACTCAATCGTGGTAACGACCGGCAAGACTTGTTCCACGTCACCTAAGGTGAGCATCCGTGCAATAAAAATTTTTTTGCATACTTCCGCGCGCTTCCCAAAAGTCGTGCATCGAACATGCTATGAGATTACCACTAACTCCAGACGTGGCAAGGACCGCGCACTTGTTCAACATCACCGAAGACGAGCATCCGGTGCAATAAAAATTTTTTGCACACTTCTGGTGCGCTTCCCTAAAGCCGTGAATCGAACGTGCGATGAGATTACCACTAACTCTAATCGTGGTAATGACCGCGCACTTGTTCCACATCACCGAAGACGAGCATCCTGGTGCAAAAAATTTTTGCACACTTCGGTGTGCTTCCCGAAAGCCATGCATTGAACGTGCGACAGACTACCATCGACTCCAATCGTGGTAACGACCGTGCACTTGTTCCACATCACCGAAGATGAGCATCCGGTGCAACAAAATTTTTTTGCACACTTTTGGTGCGCTTTCCGAAAGCCGTGAATCGAACGTGCGACGAGATTACCATTGACTCCAATCGTGGGTAACGACCACGCACTTGTTCCATGTCACCTAAGGCGAGCATCCGGTGCAACAAAAAATTTTTGCAGATTCTCTGTGCGCTTCGCGAAAGCCGCATCGAACGTGCGACGAGATTACCACTGACTCCAATCGTGGTAACAACCGCAAGACCTATTCCACGTCACCCAAGGTGAGCATCCGGTGCAACAAAAAGTTTTTGCACACTTCGTGCGCTCCCGAAAGCCATGCATCGAATGTGCGACGAGATTACCATCGACCCCAATCGTGGTAACGACCGCCAAGACTTGTTCCACGCCACCTAAGGCGAGCATCCGATGCAACAAAATTTTTTGCACACTTCTGGTGTGCTTCCCGAAAAGCCATGCATTGAACGGGCGACGAGATTACCACCGACTCCAATCGTGGTAACGATCACAAGCACTTGTTCCACATCACCGAAGACGAGCATCCGTGCAACAAAAATTTTTGCACACTTCTGGTGCGCTTCCCGAAAAGCCATGCATCGAACGTGCAACGAGACAACCACCGACTCCAATCGTGGTAATGACCGCACACTTGTTGCACATCACCGAAGACGAGCATCCCGCAACAAAATTTTTTTGCACACTTTGGTGCGCTTCCCCGAAAGCCGCATCGAACGTGCGACGAGATTGCCACCGACTCCAATCGTGGTAACGACCAAGCACTTGTTCCACGTCACTTAAGGTGAGCATCCGTGCAATAAAATTTTTTTTTTGCATACTTCTGGCGCTTCCCAAAAAATCGCATCGAACATGCTATGAGATTACCACTAACTCCAAACGTGGCAAGGACCGCGCACTTGTTCAACATCACCGAAGACGAGCATCCGGTGCAATAAAAATTTTTTGCACACTTCGTGCGCTTCCCTAAAGCCGTGAATCGAACGTGCGGCGAGATTACCACTAACTCTAATCGTGGTAATGACCGCCGCACTTGTTCCACATCACCAAGACGAGCATCCGTGCAACAAAAATTTTTGCACACTTCCGTGCGCTTCCCGAAAAGCCATGCATTGAACGTGCGACGAGACTACCACTGACTCAATCGTGGGTAACGACCGTGCACTTGTTCCACATCACCGAAGATGAGCATCCGTGCAAAAAAAAATTTTTGCACACTTTTTGGTGCGCTTCCGAAAGCCGTGCATCGAACGTGCGACGAGATTACCACTCGACTCCAATCGTGGTAACGACCACAAGACTTGTTCCACGCCACCTAAGGTGAGCATCCGGTGCAATAAAATTTTTTGCATACTTAAAGGCGCGCTTCCCAAAAGTCATGCATCGAACATGCTATGAGATTACCACTAACTCCAAACATGGTAAGCACCGCACACTTGTTCCACATCACCGAAGACGAGCATCCGTGCAACAAAAATTTCTTGCACACTTCGTGCGCTTCCCAAAGCCGTGAATCGAACGTGCGACGAGATTACCATTGACTCCAATCGTGGTAACGACCACGCACTTGTTCCATGTCACCTAAGGCGAGCATCCGGTGCAACAAAAAAAAATTTTGCAGACTTTCCGTGCGTCATGAAAAGTCGCATCGAACGCGCGACGAGATTACCACGACTCCAATCGTGGTAACGATCACAAGACTGTTCTACGTCACCCAAGGCGAGCATCCGTGCAACAAAAAAATTTTAACACTTCTAGTGCGCTTCCCGAAAGTCGTGCATCGAACGTCGCGACGAGATTACCACCGACTCCAATCGTGGTAACAAATCGCAAGACACTTGTTCCACGTCACCCAAGGCGAGCATCCGTGCAACAAAAAAATTTTTTGCACACTTCCGCGCGCTTCCCCGAAAGCCGCATCGAACGCGCGACGAGATTACCACTGACTCCAATCGTGGTAACGACCGCGCACTTGGTCCACGCCACCCAAGGCGAGCATCCGGTGCAACAAAATTTTTTGCACACTTCTAGTGCGCTTCCCCTGAAAGCCGTGCATCAAACGTGCGACGAGATTACACACTGACTCCAATCATGGTAACAACCGCGCACCGCCCACGTCACCCAAAGCGAGCATCCGGTGCAACAAAAAAATTTTAACACTTCTGGTGCGCTTCCCGAAAGCCGTGCATCGAACGTGCGATGGGATTACCACTGACTCCAATCGTGGTAACGATCATGCAATTGTTCCACGTCACCTAAAGGCGAGCATCCGGTGCAACAAAAATTTTTGCACACTTCGTGTGCTTCCCCGAAAGCCGTGCATCGAACGTGCGACGAGATTACCACCGACTCCAATCATGGTAACGACCGCACAAGACTTGTTCCACGTCACCCAATGCGAGCATCCGGTGCAACAAATTTTTTTTGCGCACTTCTTGTGCGCTTCCCCGAAAGCCGTGCATCAAACGTGCGACGAGATTACCACCGACTCCAATCGTGGTAACAACCGCTGCACCTATTCCACGCCACCCAAGGTGAGCATCCGTGCAACAAAAAAGTTTTTGCACACTTCGGTGCGCTTCCCGAAAGCCATGCATCGAACGCGCGATGAGATTACCATCGACTCCAATCGTGGTAACGACCACGCACGTGTTCCACGTCACCTAAGGCGAGCATCCGGTGCAACAAAATTTTTTGCACACTTCGTGTGCTTCCCCGTCGCAAGCATCGAACGTGCGACGAGATTACCACTCACCCCAATTGTGGTAACGACCACAAGACTTGTTCCATGTCACCTAAGGTGAGCATCCGTGCAACAAAAATTTTTTTGCATACTTCGGTGCGCGCTTCCCAAAAGTCGTGCATCGAACGTGCTATGAGATTACCACTAACTCCAAACGTGGTAAGGACCGCACACTTGTTCCACATCACCGAAGACGAGCATCCGGTGCAACAAAAATTTTTTGCACACTTCTGGTGCGCTTCCCGAAAGCCATGCATCGAATGTGCGACGAGATTACCACTGACCCCAATCGTGGTAACGACCGCGCACTTGTTCCACGTCACCTAAGGCGAGCATCCGATGCAACAAAAATTTTTGCACACTTCTGTGCTTCCCCAAAAGCCATGCATTGAACGGGCGACGAGATTACCACCGACTCCAATCGTGGTAACGATCTGCGCACTTGTTCCACATCACCGAAGACGAGCATCCGGTGCAACAAAAATTTTTTGCACACTTCTGGTGCGCTTCCCGAAAGCCATGCATCGAACGTGCGACGAGACAACCACTGACTCCAATCGTGGTAATGACCGCACACTCGTTGCACATCACCGAAGACGAGCATCCCGTGCAACAAAATTTTTTTGCACACTTTTGGTGCGCTTCCCGAAAGCCGCATCGAACGTGCGACGAGATTGCCACCGACTCAATCGTGGTAACGACCACAAGACTTGTTCCACGTCACTTAAGGTGAGCATCCGGTGCAATAAAATTTTTTTGCATACTTCGCGCGCTTCCCAAAAAGTCGCATCGAACATGCTATGAGATTACCACTAACTCCAAACGTGGCAAGGACCGCGCGACTTGTTCAACATCACCGAAGACGAGCATCCGTGCAATAAAAATTTTTGCACACTTCGTGCGCTTCCCTAAAGCCGTGAATCGAACGTGCGATGAGATTACCACTAACTCTAATCGTGGTAATGACCGCCAAGACTTGTTCCACATCACCGAAGACGAGCATCCGGTGCAACAAAAAATTTTTGCACACTTCGCGCGCTTCCCGAAAAGCCATGCATTGAACGTGCGACGAGACTACCACCGACTCCAATCGTGGTAACGACACGTGCACTTGTTCCACATCACCGAAGATGAGCATCCGTGCAACAAAATTTTTTTGCACACTTTGGTGCGCTTTCCGAAAAGCCGTGAATCGAACGCGCGACGAGATTACCATTGACTCCAATCGTGGTAACGACCACGCACTTGTTCCATGTCACCTAAGGCGAGCATCCGTGCAACAAAAAAAAAATTTTGCAGACTTCTGGTGCGCTCATGAAAAGCCGCATCGAACGCGGCGACGATTACCACCGACTCCAATCGGTAACAACCGCGCACTGTTCCACGTCACCCAAGGTGAGCATCCGGTGCAACAAAAAAGTTTTTGCACACTTCTGGTGCGCTCCCGAAAGCGATGCATCGAATGTGCGACGAGATTACCATCGACCCCAATCGTGGTAACGACCGTGCACTTGTTCCACGTCACCTAAGGCGAGCATCCGATGCAACAAAAATTTTTTGCACACTTCGGTGTGCTTCCCGAAAGCCATGCATTGAATGGGCGACGAGATTACCACCGACTCCAATCGTGGTAACGACCACAAGACTTGTTCCACATCACCGAAGACGAGCATCCGGTGCAACAAAAATTTTTGCACACTTCTGGTGCGCTCCCCGAAAGCCATGCATCGAACGTGCAACGAGACAACCACACTCGACTCCAATCGTGGTAATGACCGCACACTTGTTGCACATCACCGAAGACGAGCATCCCGCGTAACAAAATTTTTTGCACACTTTTGGTGCGCTTCCCGAAAGTCGCATCGAACGTGCGACGAGATTGCCACCGACTCCAATCGTGGTAACGATCACAAGCACTTGTTCCACGTCACTTAAGGTGAGCATCCGTGCAATAAAATTTTTTTGCATACTTCCTCGGCCGCCTCCCAAAAAATCGTGCATCGAACATGCTATGAGATTACCACTAACTCCAAACGTGGCAAGGACCGCCAACTTGTTCAACATCACCGAAGACGAGCATCCTGTGCAATAAAAAAATTTTTGCACACTTCCGGGCGCCTCCTAAAGCCGTGAATCGAACGGCGATGAGATTACCACTAACTCTAATCGTGGTAATGACCGCCAAGACTTGTTCCACATCACCGAAGACGAGCATCCGGTGCAACAAAAATTTTTGCACACTTCGTGCGCTCCCGAAAGCCATGCATTGAACGCAAGCGACGAGACTACCACCGACCCAATCGTGGTAAATGTACCGCACTTGTTCCACATCACCGATGATGAGCATCCGGCAAAAAAAAATTTTTGCACACTTTTGGTGCGCTTCCGAAAGCCGCATCGAACGCGGCGACGAGATTACCACCGACTCCAATCGTGGTAACGACCGCACACTTGTTCCACGTCACCTAAGGTGAGCATCCTGCAATAAAATTTTTTGCATACTTCGGGCGCCGCTTCCCAAAAGTCATGCATCGAACATGCTATGAGATTACCACTAACTCCAAACATGGTAAGCACCGCACACTTGTTCCACATCACCGAAGACGAGCATCCGGTGCAACAAAAAATTTCTTGCACACTTCGTGTGCGCTTCCCTAAAGCCGTGAATCAACGCGCGACGAGATTACCATTGACTCCAATCGTGGTAACGACCACGCACTTGTTCCATGTCACCTAAGGCGAGCATCCGGTGCAACAAAAAAAATTTTGCAGATTCTCCGTGCGCCATGGAAAGTCGCGGCATCGAACGCGCGACGAGATTACCACCGACTCCAATCGTGGTAACGATCGCAAGATCGTTCTACGTCACCCAAGGCGAGCATCCGTTGCAACAAAAAATTTTAACACTTCTAGTGCGCTCCCGAAAGCCGCGCATCGAACGCGACGAGATTACCATCGACTCCAATCGTGGTAACAACCGCGCACTTGTTCCACGTCACCCAAGGCGCAGCATCCCGTGCAACAAAAATTTTTGCACACTTCGCGCGCGCTCGAAAGCCGCATCGAACGCGACGAGATTACCACCGACTCCAATCGTGGTAACGATCACAAGACTTGTTCCACGCCACCCAAGGTGAGCATCCGGTGCAACAAAATTTTTTGCACACTTCTAGTGCGCTTCCCGAAAGCCGCGCATCAAACGCGGCGACGAGATTACTACCGACTCCAATCGTGGTAACAACTGGGCGCACTGCTCCACGTCACCCAAAGCGAGCATCCGTGCAACAAAAAAATTTTAACACTTCGCGCGCCCCGAAAAGCCGCATCGAACGCAAGCGATGGGATTACCACCGACTCCAATCGTGGGTAACGATCATGCAATTGTTCCACGTCACCTAAGGCGCAGCATCCGGTGCAACAAAATTTTTTGCACACCGGTGTGCTTCCCCGAAAAGTCGCATCGAACGCGCGACGAGATTACCACGACTCCAATCATGGTAACGACCGCAAGACTTGTTCCACGCCACCCAAGGCGCAGCATCCGTGCAACAAATTTTTTTTGCGCACTTCTAGTGCGCCCCCGAAAAGCCGCATCAAACGCAAGCGACGAGATTACCACCGACTCCAATCGTGGTAACAACCGCTGCATCTATTCCACGCCACCCAAGGTGAGCATCCGTGCAACAAAAAGTTTTTTGCACACTTCTGGTGCGCTCCCCGAAAAGCCATGCATCGAACGCGGCGGCGAGATTACCATCGACTCCAATCGTGGTAACGACCACGCACGCAAACCACGCCACCTAAGGCGGCAGCATCCGTGCAACAAAATTTTTTTGCACACTTCTGGTGTGCTTCCCGAAAGCCGTGCATCGAACGCAGGCGACGAGATTACCACTGACCCCAATCGTGGGTAACGACCACAAGACTTGTTCCATGTCACCTAAGGTGAGCATCCGTGCAACAAAATTTTTTGCATACTTCGGTGCGCCTCCCAAAAGTCGTGCATCGAACGTGCTATGAGATTACCACTAACTCCAAACGTGGTAAGGACCGCGCACTTGTTCCACATCACCGAAGACGAGCATCCGGTGCAATAAAAATTTTTGCACACTTCGGGTGCGCTTCCCTAAAGCCGTGAATCGAACGCATGAGATTACCACTAACTCTAATCGTGGTAATGACCGCGCACACTTGTTCCACATCACCGAAGACGAGCATCCGGTGCAACAAAATTTTTGCACACTTCTGGTGCGCTTCCCGAAAGCCATGCATTGAACGCGCGACGAGACTACCACTGACTCCAATCGTGGGTAACGACCGCACTTGTTCCACATCACCGAAGATGAGCATCTGGTGCAAAAAAATTTTTGCACACTTTTGGTGCGCTCCTAAAAGCCGCGGCATCGAACGCGGCGACGAGATTACCACTGACTCCAATCGTGGTAACGATCACAAGACTTGTTCCACGTCACCTAAGGTGAGCATCCGGTGCAATAAAAATTTTGCATACTTCTGGGCGCCAGCTTCCCAAATGTCGCGGCATCGAACATGCTATGAGATTACCACTAACTCCAAACATGGTAAGCACCGCACACTTGTTCCACATCACCGAAGACGCAGCATCCGTGCAACAAAAATTTCTTGCACACTTCTGGTGCGCTTCCCTAAAGCCGTGAATCGAACGCGGCGACGAGATTACCGTTGACTCCAATCGTGGGTAACGACCACGCACTTGTTCCATGTCACCTAAGGCGAGCATCCGTGCAACAAAAAAAAATTTTGCAGATTCTCCGTGCGCTTTCGGCGAAAAGTCGCATCGAACGCAAGGCGACGAGATTACCACCGACCCCAATCGTGGTAACGACCGCGCACTGTTCTACGCCACCCAAGGCAGCATCCGGTGCAACAAAAAAATTTTAACACTTCTAGTGCGCCTCCCCGAAAGCCGCAGCATCGAACGTGCGACGAGATTACCATCGACCCCATCGTGGTAACAACCGCAAGACTTGTTCCACGTCACCCAAGGCGAGCATCCGGTGCAACAAAATTTTTTGCACACTTCGGTGCGCTTCCCCGAAAGCCGCATCGAACGCGCGACGAGATTACCACTGACTCCAATCGTGGTAACGACATCACAAGACTTGTTCCACGCCACCCAAGGTGAGCATCCGTGCAACAAAAATTTTTTGCACACTTCTAGTGCGCTCCCTGAAAGCCGCATCAAACGTGCGACGAGATTACCACTGACTCCAATCGTGGTAACAACCGCGCACTGTTCCACGTCACCCAAAGCGAGCATCCGGCAACAAAAAAATTTTAACACTTCGGTGCGCTTTCCCCGAGCCGCATCGAACGCGGCGATGGGATTACCATCGACTCCAATCGTGGTAACGATCATGCAATTGTTCCACGTCACCTAAGGCGAGCATCCGGTGCAACAAAATTTTTTGCACACTTCGTGTGCTTCCTCGAAAGTCATGGCATCGAACGCGCGACGAGATTACCATCGACTCCAATCATGGTAACGATCACAAGACTTGTTCCACGCCACCCAAGGCGAGCATCCGTGCAACAAATTTTTTTGCGCACTTGTTCCACGTCACCCAAGGCGAGCATCCGATGCAACAAAAAATTTTTTGCACACTTCCCTGTGTGCTTCCCGAAAGCCATGCATTGAACGCCGACGAGACAACCATCGACTCCAATCGTGGTAATGACCGCACACTTGTTCCACATCACCGAAGACGAGCATCCCGTGCAACAAAAAATTTTTTGCACACTTTTGGCGCGCTCCCGAAAGCCGTGAATCGAATGTGCGATGAGATTACCACTAACTCTAATCGTGGTAACGACCGCGCACTTGTTCCACATCACCGAAGACGAGCATCCGTGCAACAAAATTTTTTTGCACACTTTGGTGCGCTTCCCCGAAAGCCGCATCGAACGCGGCGACGAGATTAGCACCGACCCAATCGTGGTAACGACCACAAGACTTGTTCCACGTCACCTAAGGTGAGCATCCGTGCAATAAAAATTTTTTGCATACTTCTGCGCGGCTCCCCAAAAAGTCGTGGCTTCAACATGCTATGAGATTACCACTAACTCCAAACGTGGCAAGGACCGCGCACTTGTTCAACATCACCAAAGACGAGCATCCGGTGCAATAAAAATTTTTGCACACTTCGTGCGCTTCCCTAAAGCCGTGAATCGAACGTAAGCGATGAGATTACCACTAACTCTAATCGTGGTAATGACCGCGCACTTGTTCCACATCACCGAAGATGAGCATCCGTGCAACAAAAATTTTTGCACACTTCGTGCGCTCCCGAAAAGCCATGCATTGAACGTGGCGACGAGACTAACACCGACTCCAATCGTGGTAACGACCACGCACTTGTTCCATGTCACCTAAGGCGAGCATCCGGCAACAAAAAAATTTTGCGCACTCCTCGGTGCGCTCGCGGAAAAAGCCGCATCGAACGCGCGACGAGATTACCACCGACTCCAATCATGGTAACGATCACAAGACTGCTCCTACGCCACCCAAGGCGAGCATCCGGTGCAACAAAAAAATTTAACACTTCTAGTGCGCCTCCCCGAAAGCCGTGCATCGAACGTGAGACGAGATTACCACTGACCCAATCGTGGTAACAACCGCGCAGACTTGTTCCACGCCACCCAAGGCAGCATCCGTGCAACAAAAAATTTTTGCACACTTCGGGTGCGCTTCCCCGAAAGTCGCATCGAACGCGAGCGAAAATTACCACTGACTCCAATCGTGGTAACGATCACAAGACTTGTTCCACGCCACCCAAGGCGAGCATCCGTGCAACAAAATTTTTTTGCACACTTCTAGTGCGCTCCCGAAAAGCCGCATCAAACGCGCGACAAGATTACACACCGACCCAATCGTGGTAACTATCGCGCACCTGTTCCACGTCACCCAAAGCGAGCATCCGTGGCAACAAAAAAATTTTAACACTTCGTGCGCTTCCGGAAGCCGCATCGAACGTGCGATGGGATTACCATCGACCCAATCGTGGTAACGATCATGCAATTGTTCCACGCCACCTAAGGCGAGCATCCGTGCAACAAAAAATTTTGCACACTTCGGTGTGCTTCCCCGAAAAGTCGTATCATCGAACGCAGCGACGAGATTACCACTGACTCCAATCATGGTAACGACCACCAAGACTTGTTCCACGTCACCCAAGGCGAGCATCCGCAACAAATTTTTTTTTTGCGCACTTCTAGTGCGCTCCCGAAAGCCGCATCAAACGTGCGACGACGATTACCACCGACTCCAATCGTGGTAACAACCGCCAAGACCTATTCCACGCCACCCAAGGTGAGCATCCGTGCAACAAAAAATTTTTGCACACTTCCTGCGCTCCCGAAGCCATGCATCGAACGCCGATGAGATTACCACCGACTCCAATCGTGGTATCGACCGCCAAGACTTGTTCCACGCCACCTAAGGCGAGCATCCGGTGCAACAAAATTTTTTGCACACTTCTGGTGTGCTTCCCGAAAGTCGTAGCATCGAACGGCGACGAGATTACCACCGACCCCAATCGTGGTAACGACCGCCAAGACTTATTCCATGTCACCTAAGGTGAGCATCCGTGCAACAAAAATTTTTTGCATACTTCCGGTGCGCTTCCCAAAAGTCGCATCGAACGCATATGAGATTACCACTAACTCCAAACGTGGGTAAGGACCGCACACTTGTTCCACATCACCGAAGACGAGCATCCTAAGCAACAAAAATTTTTGCACACTTCGGTGCGCTCCCCGAAAGCCATGCATCGAATGTGCGACGAGATTACCACTCGACCCCAATCGTGGTAACGATCACAAGACTTGTTCCATCGCCACCTAAGGCGGCAGCATCCGATGCAACAAAAAATTTTTTTGCACACTTCGTGTGCTTCCCCGAAAAGCCATGCATTGAACGGGCGACGAGATTACCACTGACTCCAATCGTGGTAACGATCGCGCACTTGTTCCACATCACCGAAGACGAGCATCCGTGCAACAAAAATTTTTGCACACTTCGGTGCGCCTCCGAAAGCCATGCATCGAACGCGACGAGACAACCACCGACTCCAATCGTGGTAATGACCGCACACTTGTTCCACATCACCGAAGACGCAGCATCCCGCAACAAAAAAATTTTTTGCACACTTTTGGTGCGCTTCCCGAAAGCCGTGAATCGAACGCGGCGATGAGATTACCACTAACTCTAATCGTGGTAACGATCACAAGCACTTGTTCCACATCACCGAAGACGAGCATCCAAAGGTAACAAAATTTTTTTGCACACTTTTTGTGCGCTCTAAAGCCGCATCGAACGCGCGACGGATTACCACCGACACCAATCGTGGTAACGACCGCCAAGACTTGTTCCACGCCACCTAAGGTGAGCATCCGTGCAATAAATTTTTTTGCATACTTCGCGCCGCTTCCCAAAGTCGTGCATCGAACATGCTATGAGATTACCACTAACACCAAACGAGGACCGCGACTTGTTCAACATCACCGAAGACGAGCATCCTAAGCAATAAAAATTTTTGCACACTTCGTGCGCTTCCCTAAAGCCGAATCGAACGCGCGATGAAATTACCACTAACTCTAATCGTGGTAATGACCGCCAAGACTTGTTCCACATCACCGAAGACGAGCATCCTGGCAACAAAAATTTTTTGCACACTTCGGTGCGCCTCGAAAAGCCATGCATTGAACGCGGCGACGAGACTACCATCGACTCCAATCGTGGTAACGACCGCACTTGTTCCACATCACCGAAGATGAGCATCCCAAGTGCAAAAAAAATTTTTGCACACTTTGGTGCGCTCCGAAAGCCGCATCGAACGTGCGACGAGATTACCACCGACCCAATCGTGGTAACGACCGCCAAGACTTGTTCCACATCACCTAAGGTGAGCATCCGTGCAATAAAAATTTTTTGCATACTTCCGGCGCCGCCAAAAAGTCGTGCATCGAACATGCTATGACATTACCACTAACTCCAAACGAGGACCGCCAAGACTTGTTCAACATCACCGAAGACGAGCATCCTGGGCAATAAAATTTTTTGCACACTTCGCGCTCCCTAAAGTCGTGAATCGAACGTGCGATGAAATTACCACTAACTCTAATCGTGGTAATGACCGCCAAAAGACTTGTTCCACACATCACCGAAGACGAGCATCCTGCAACAAAAATTTTTGCACACTTCTCGTGCGCTCCCCGAAAAGCCATGCATTGAACGTGGCGACGAGACTACCATCGACCCAATCGTGGTAACGACCGGCACTTGTTCCACATCACCGAAGATGAGCATCCGCAAAAAAATTTTTTTGCACACTTTTGGTGCGCTTTCCGAAAGTCAGGCATCGAACGCAGGCGACGAGATTACCACCGACTCCAATCGTGGTAACGATCACAAGACTTGTTCCACGCCACCTAAGGTGAGCATCCGTGCAATAAAATTTTTGCATACTTCTGGCGCCGCTTCCCAAAAGTCGTGCATCGAACATGCTATGAGATTACCACTAACTCCAAATATGGTAAGCACCGCACACTTGTTCCACATCACCGAAGACGAGCATCCGATGCAACAAAAATTTTTTGCACACTTCGGTGTGCTTCCCGAAAGCCATGCATTGAACGGGCGACGAGATTACCACTGACTCCAATCGTGGTAACGATCACAAGACTTGAAAAATTCCACATCACCGAAGGCGAGCATCCGTGCAACAAAAAATATTTGCACACTTCGGGTGTGCTTCCCCAAAGCCGCATCGATCGTGGCGACGAGATTCCCACTAACTCCAATCGTGGTAACGACCACGCACTTGTTCCACGTCACCCAAGGCGAGCATCCGTGCAACAAAATTTTTTTGCACACTTCTAGTGCGCTTTCACGAAAGCCGTGCATCAAATGTGCGACGAGATTACCATCGACCCAATCGTGGTAACGACCGCAAGACTGCTCCACGTCACCAAGGCGAGCATCCGGCAACACAAATTTTTTGCACACTTCGTGCGCTCCCAAAGCCGCATCGAACACGCGACGAGATTACCACCGACTCCAATCGTTGTAAACGACCACAAGACTTGTTGCATGTCACCTAAGGTGAGCATCCGTGCAACAAATTTTTTGCATACTGGTGCGCTCCCAAAAGTCGCATCGAACGTGCTATGAGATTACCACTAACTCCAAACGTGGTAAGGACCGCACACTTGTTCCACATCACCGAATACGAGCATCCGGTGCAACAAAAATTTTTGCACACTTCTAGTGCGCTCCCCGAAAGCCATGCATCGAATGTGCGACGAGATTACCACTGACCCCAATCGTGGTAACGATCACAAGACTTGTTCCACGTCACCTAAGGCGAGCATCCGATGCAACAAAAATTTTTGCACACTTCCGTGTGCTTCCCCGAAAGCCATGCATTGAACAAAGCGACGAGATTACCATCGACTCCAATCGTGGTAACGATCGCAAGACTTGTTCCACATCACCGAAGACGAGCATCCTAAGTAACAAAAAAAATTTTGCACACTTCGTGCGCTTCCCCGAAAGCCATGCATCGAACGTATGACGAGACAACCATCGACTCCAATCGTGGTAATGACCGCACACTTGTTCCACATCACCAAGACGAGCATCCTGCAACAAAATTTTTGCACACTTTTGGTGCGCTCCCGAAAGCCGTGAATCGAACGCGGCGATGAGATTACCACTAACTCTAATCGTGGTAATGACCGCCAAGCACTTGTTCCACATCACCAAGACGAGCATCCAAAGGTAACAAAATTTTTTGCACACTTTTGGTGCGCTCCCGAAAGCCGCATCGAACGCGCGCGACGAGATTACCACCGACACCAATCGTGGTAACGATCACAAGACTTGTTCTACGCCACCTAAGGTGAGCATCCGTGCAATAAAATTTTTTGCATACTTCTCGGGCGCTCTCCCAAAAGTCGTGCATCGAACATGCTATGAGATTACCACTAACTCCAAATATGGTAAGCACCGCACACTTGTTCCACATCACCGAATACGAGCATCCGGTGCAACAAAAATTTTTGCACACTTCTAGTGCGCTCCCGAAAGCCATGCATCGAATGTGCGACGAGATTACCACTGACCCCAATCGTGGTAACGATCACAAGACTTGTTCCACGTCACCTAAGGCGAGCATCCGATGCAACAAAAATTTTTGCACACTTCGGTGTGCTTCCCGAAAGCCATGCATTGAACAGCGAATTTAGATTACACATCGACTCCAATCGTGGTAACGATCACAAGACTTGTTCCACATCACCGAAGACGAGCATCCGTGCAACAAAAATTTTTTGCACACTTCTGCGCGCTTCCCGAAAGCCTTGCATCGAACGCAAGGCGACGAGACAACCACCGACTCCAATCGTGGTAATGACCGCACACTTGTTGCACATCACCGAAGACGAGCATCCCGCAACCAAATTTTTTGCACACTTTTGGTGCGCTCCCCGAAAGCCGAATCGAACGCAGGCGACGAGATTGCCACCGACTCAATCGTGGTAACGATCACAAGACTTGTTCCAGTCACCTAAGGTGAGCATCCGCGCAACAAAAATTTTTTTGCATACTTCTAGCGTGCTTCCCCGAAAAGTTGTGCGTCCGAACATGCTATGAGATTACCACTAATTCCAACATGGCAAGGACCACGCACTTGTTCAACATCACCAAAGACGAGCATCCGTGCAACAAAAATTTTTTGCACACTTCTAGTGCCTTCACGAAAGCCGTGCATCAAATGTGCGACGAGATTACCACCGACCCAATCGTGGTAACGATCACAAGCACTGCTCCACGCCACCAAGGCGAGCATCCCAAGGTAACAAAATTTTTGCACACTGCGCGCTCCCGAAAGTCGTGCATCGAACGCATATGAGATTACCACTAACTCCAAACGTGGTAAGGACCGCGCACTTGTTCCACATCACCGAAAATGAGCATCCGGTGCAACAAAAATTTTTGCACACTTCGTGCGCCTCCAAAAGCCGCATCGAACGCGCGATGAGATTACCACCGATCTAATCGTGGCAACGGCCACGCACTTGTTCCACGCCGCCTAACAGAGCATCCGGTGCAACAAAAAATTTTTGCACACACTTGGTGCGCCATGAAAAGCCGCTCATCGATGGCGACGAGATTACCACCGACTCCAATCGTGGTAACGACCGCACACCAGTTCCATTACCCAAGGCGAGCATCCTGCAACAAAAAATTTTTGCACACTTCGTGCGCTCCCCCGGCGTCCGGCATCAAATGTGCGACGAGATTACCATCGACTTCAATCGTAGTAACGACCAAGCACTTTCCATGTGCGCCTCCCAAAAGTCGTGGCATCGAATGTGCTATCGATTACCATACTAACTCCAAATGTGGTAAGGACCGCGACTTGTTCCAATATCACGAAGACGCCTAAAACATCCGTGCAAAACAAAAATTTTTTTGCATTTTCCTCGTGCGCTTTCCAAAAGCCGTGAATCGAACGCAAGACGAGATTACCGACTCCCATCGTGGGTAACGATCACAAGACTTGTTCCACGTCACCTAAGGTGAGCATCCTGCAACAAAATTTTTTGCATACTTCTAGCTTTCCCCAAAAGTTGTGCATCGAACATGCTATGAGATTACCACTAGTTCCAAACGTGGCAAGGACCACGACTTGTTCAACATCACCAAAGACGAGCATCCTAAGTGCAACAAAAATTTTTTGCACACTTCGTGCGCCTCCCCAAAGCCGTGAATCGAACGTGCGGCGAGATTACCACTAACTCCAATTGTGGTAATGACTCACAAGACTTGTTCCACATCACCGAAGACGAGCATCCGGTGCTACAAAAATTTTTACACTTCGAGCGCTCTCGCAAAAAGTCGCGGCATCGAACATGCTATGAGATTACCACTAACTCCAAACGCAGGGGCACCACGCACTTGTTCCACATCACCGAAGACGAGCATCCTGCAAATAAAATTTTTTGCACACTTCAAAAAGTGCGCTCCCAAAGCCGAATCGAACGGCGACGAGATTACCATCGACTCCAATCGTGGGCAACGACCACGCACTTGTTCTATGTCACCTATGGCGAGCATCCGGTGCAACAAAATTTTTGCACACTTGGGTAAGCCATGCGAAAGCCGCAAGATCGAACATGCGACGAGATTACCACCGACTCAATCGTGGTAACGACCGTGTTCTGTTCCACGTCACCCGAGGCGAGCATCCTGCAACAAAAAAATTTTAACACTTCTGGTGCGCTCCCCGAAGCCGCATCGAACGTGCGACGAGACTACCACCGACTCCAATCATGGTAATGACCACGCACTTGTTCCACGTCACCTAAGGCAGCATCCTGGCAACAAAAAATATTTGCACACTTCGGGTGTGCTTCCCAAAAGCCGCATCTAACGCAACGCGACGAGATTCCCATCGACTCCAATCGTGGTAATGACCACGCACTTGTTCCACGCCACCCGAGGCGAGCATTCGTGCAACAAAAATTTTTTGCACACTTAGTGCGCTTCACTAAAGTCCGGCATCAAATGTGCGACGAGATTACCACCTACCCAATCGTGGTAACGGCATCGCAAGCACTGTTCCACGCCAAGAAGGCAGCATCCAATGTAACACAAATTTTTTGCACACTTCTAGTGCGCTCCCCCGGCCGCATCGAACGCGCGACGAGATTACCACCCACTCCAATCGTTGTAACGACCGCAAGACTTGTTGCACGCCACCTAAGGTGAGCATCCTAAGTAACAAAAAATTTTTGCATTGCATGCGCGCTCCCAAAAAGTCGCATCGAACGCGGCGATGAGATTACCACTAACTCCAAACGCGGCAAGGACCGCACACTTGTTCCACATCACCAAAAACGAGCATCCTGGATGTAACAAAAAATTTTTGCACACTTCGCGCGCTTCCCCGAAAGTCGCGGCACGAACGCATGGCGATGAGATTAGCACTGACTCCAATCGTGGCAACGGCCACGCACTTGTTCCACGCCGCCTAAGGCGAGCATCCTGCAACAAAAAATTTTTTCACACTTCGTGCGCGCTTTCCCCAAAGCCGCTCATCGAATGTGGGCGACGAGATTACCACCGACTCCAATCGTGGGTAACGACCACACACCCGCCACATCGTCACCTATGAGCATCCTGCAACAAAAATTTTTGCACACTTTGTGCGCTTTCCCCGAAAGCCGCGGCATCAAATGGGCGACGCAGATTACCACCGACTCCAATCGCGGTAACGACACTATGCACTTGTTCCATGTCACCTAAGGTGAGCATCCTGCAACAAAATTTTTTTGCATACTTCGGGTGCGCTCTAAAGT
>JADLZL010003018.1:0-37107 GCA_015844335.1 Chrysopogon serrulatus | reverse complement strand
ACTTGAGAGACTCTCACAAATAGCCGACGACACTCCACAGAGCTGGCCAGCCACCAAAGAAAGTAGGCAGCCGACACCGCAGCGCTTCACGCCGCTGTAACGCAGTTTCCAAAGAAGATATTGTGCCCGCTTGAGACTTCAAGTATCTTCTCAGATCAAGAAGCAGCTTTTGACTCTCTGCTGTCGGGCTGCTTGCTCTTATGGATATGGTTCGCACACCGGGTGTTCTCGCTTTTGACTTTCGACTTTGTACCAAGGGATCTTCCAGTTTCACTTCCCGTTTCATACAAGCATAGCCTGGGGCCGATTCTCGTAGGCCGTGGAGTGTTCGCACTGCTCACTACCGCCTCAGTAGCTTCCTCAAGTAGTGATTTTGCTTCTCGAAAATGCGTTATACACTTATTCGGACAAAGCTTACTCACTTCTACCGTGCTTAGACCTCGCTGAAGCTCGGGCATACTTTTACAAATGTAGATCACAAAGTTTTCCTACTCTCGTGGTACCGTGGTCGGGCGTACGCGATGAGGCCTGGGCCACCACTACTACCGGTACTCACCCGCCGCCGTTGCTTTCTTCGAGCTCCTTGAGTCGCCTCTTCCGCTACTACCGTATCTCGAGGCTGCCAGCCATGTGCTGTTGCTTTCGTTTTGCGATGCCTCGCATGTTTACTGGTGCCGGCTGGTATCTGGCGATTGCTCCTACTTCCGCGGATCGGTGCGCGGCTAGTACGGGCCGTTTTACGTACGAAGCCTACCGCCGAGTTTCGTCGCTACTACTACCGGTGATACGCAGTAGTATCGCTGGGTACGATAAATGTAGTACTCGCATCGCTACCTTCCAGACATGCCAGGGTTGCATGCAGGCTCAAATTTCGTATTAGCTCGAGTCTCTTCCCGTATCATAATTTCGGGCTTTTGAGCGACCGCGACGCCGTTCTACCCGACCGTTTCCGCCCTACCTCTCTCGGGAGCTTTAGGTTTTGGTGCTTGGATGCCAAAGGGGGAGAGAGAGAGAGCCGAAAAGTATGCGGTATAGGGGAGCGGTGAGGGGAGTTGCTTTTGATTTGTTACCTATGCATACATGCATGGCTATTTCCTTACCTTCGCGGCATCATGAGATACATGCTTTTGCTGCTTTTGTGGATATGTGTTAGTTCATGTGATATGTGGTTTACTTCATGACTGTGTTTCTACGTTGATATATATACATATGCTTTATCATGTCATACATGTTGGTGCTTCATTTGCTATGCTTTCTCATATTTTAAATGAGAGTTCCATGTTTCTTGTACTCGCAGACTTCATTCATATTCCATTGAGTATTAGCGTTGCTTGAATTATAAGCTTTATCTAACCTTGTTCTTATTGCTTCAAAAGCTTATATGATTCAAGTTCGTTGAAAACCTCAAACTACTCTCATACTGAAAGTTGCCATCAATCACCAAAAAGTGTATATTTTGTTACCTAGCCCTAGCAAAGGTTTCTCAAAGTATTACCATAAATTACCTAATAACGTGCGTAAAACAGTTTGAGTTAGGTCAATGTATCGGTGGTTGATTGGGCAATCAATGGTTTTCATGCCCCTAATTTATCGGTGATCGCTGCTTTTCAAAGGATGGACTCCACAAGGCTAAGGACCTGCCAGTTCTAAGTGTCGCATTGGTGTTGGAGAGACATTTAGAGTAGCTTGTGACTTTGTTTTTATCTTTGGCCGTACTATTAAGAGGTGGGGTTTGAATGGGTAACTTGGACTCCAGTGAGTTCAAGGAGTTAGGTGTGTGGTGCACACTTCAGTTTTCTAGTCCTAGGAAGCTCCTAGAATTGGCCTAAAGATCAGCTAAGTCGTGTTCAGCGCGAGGTCGCTAAAAACGAAGTCATATCGCGCCATTTTTGCTCGACCGGACGCTGTAGAGTAATCACGGACGCTGGCCCGGCCAAGTAAGGTATGTGAGGTGCCCGGTGATCGGACACGCTTCGCAAGGGACCGGACGCCCGGCAAGCATCGGGCAAGGTGGTGCGTCCTATGCTTACCCACGCTGGATAAGACTGGCGTGATCTTTTTAAGGCCAATGCGGTGTCAAGCTTCGCCTCGGCCGCGGCGTTCCATCCTCGGGCCGGCGGCCAATCGGAGATTGTCAACAAGGTGATTGCGATGTACTTGCGGTGTGCGGCCATTGTCGGCCTCGCTCGTGGGTTGACCCGGCTTCCATGGGCGAAAGTTGCTACAACACCTCCTACCACTCCCGCGCTCCCGGCGACGCCGTTCGAGGTGGTGTATGGCCGCCCCCGCCCCGCCACGCCGCACGGGAGGGGGCGGCCCCACGGAGGCGGTGGATGCCTTGTCGCCCGCGATGCGACAGCGTTCCTGGGCGGAGGTCCGTGGCGTCTACTCAAGCGCAGCGGTATGCCAAGAAGCACTACGACGAGCACCATCGCGGTGGAGTTCGACGTGGCGCCTGGTGCTTCGCCGCTGCTGCACCAGCCGCCCACCCATGCCCTTGCCTGCCTCGTCGAAAGGCAAGCTGCGCCCCACGTTATGGGCCGTTCCAGATCGTGGGCGCATCGACCCGTGGCCTACCGCTCCAACTTCCAGCCAGAGGCGTCTCCATGATGTCTTCCACGTGGGACCGCTGGAAGCCCTACAACTACACCGCGCTCCGCCCCGCAGCCTCCCCTGCCGCCCTCCCTCCGGCCCAGATGGGCGCCAACTGCCGGCACCCGAAGTGTGCTTCGTGCCCAGCCCGGCCGAGGTGACTGCACCTTCTTGTCAAGTGGCGGGGCCTCTCGAGGATGATGCAACATGGGAACCTCTCCAGGACTTCAAGACTCTCTACCTCGATTTTTAGCTCGAGGACGAATTTGCTTGCCGAGGCGGGAGAGAGATGTTATGACCGGCCAGTAGTACTCCAGGCGTGTAAGACGCTAGGGGCTAATCACCCATAGTTATCTATTTATTTCAGAATTTATATTATTAGCAAATAGCCCAAGGGGTTAATTAGCAAAAGGGATTATCCATTAGTATAAATACTTGTAATCAGGATTTTATTGGAATTAAAAAAGTAAAACATATTTGTTTCCGGCTTCCCTGAAGGGAGCCGGAGTCCCAAACCCTAGCCGCCGCCAACTCGTGAACAGTACCCGCTGGTACTGTAGCTCCACCGCGCCTGCCCTCTGTCTCACGTGTGCAACAACAGCAACCACGGCACCTCGCCGCAGTTCATCACGCTTTTTAAGCCTCGTCCTCCGATCTCCAACAACTACAACCCGCGATATACTAGGGGCAGACTCTGCCGTCTCTATCGGGAGTGGTCTAATTTTTTGTATTCTTTTTTTGATACTAATTTTTTTATTCTACATCTCTAATCCTCGTCGCTTCCTTATCTGTTTCAGTATTTTTTTACGCTATTTACACTACATTATGGGCAAATTAGACATGGTGCTGTGGTGGAGCGAGCACTTCTCCAGGTTCAGTTGCAAATCCAATTCACCCCGTTACTTTTCTTGTGTGATGCATTGTTTGTTATGGCTTTCATGCAGTTCACCCTATATTTTTCTCCTGTGATACATTATTTGGCATGGCTGCCATTTCTTTTAACTGCTAATTTAAATATTGCCTTTGAATAATCAGGGAAATGCTTTTTGCAGAGTCCTTGTGAGTCATGACAAAACACGAAGGAGCGCATGTAAATGCTAGGGGACATAAAGGAAGACAGAACCCACGACAGCATCACAATCATCTCTGATTCCTCAAGCATTCGTACACGTGTTCCTGCATTCCTGACGATCAACTAGCATCATTCATGATTGATCTTCTGTAGCTGCTGGTTTGGTTCTTCACCACTTGATTCTGTTGCATCAATTTAATGGGCGATCATGAAAATCTTAGGCCTTGTTTAGTTCCACCTAAACTTTTTTAGAGAGATTGTAAAGTCCTCAGAAGCACTTCGTTTTTATTTGGTAAATATTGTCTAATCGTGGTCCAACTAGGCTCAAAAAGATTCGGCCTCGTGATTTACAATAAAACTATGTAATTAGTTATTTTTTATTTATATTTAATACTCTTTACATGCGGAATAAATTTGTGAGAGGAGAGAGGTTGTAAAAGTCCTCAGAAGATTTCGTTTGTTTGTGGTAAATATTGTCCAATCGTGGCCCAACTAGGCCAAAAGATTCGCCTCGTGATTTACAACCAAACTGTGCAATTAGTTATTTTTTATTTATATTTAATGCTATTTACATGCGGGGAACAATTGATGTGATGGAGAGAGAGTGGAAAAACTTGCAAATTCCAATTAAAAGTTGTATGGAACTAAACAAGGCCTTAATGGGTGATACTCGCCCCTTTCTCCTGTCTGGCTGTCTTGATGTAGGGGCACAGAAACTTCCTGCAGGAAAGGGCATGCTGCCTTCCAGAATTATGAGGTAGTAGTATAGGGTCGGATAATGGAACCCATTTTCACGTGCCTTTGATGCCACGTTGATGCGGAGGCAGAGCTAGCAGCGGCAATGGTACCACCAGCGGGAGCAAAACGTCGGCAGCGAGATAAAGTAGTGTGATCCTGGTCGATGAAGGTGAGATGAAGTCATGAACGCGGTCCATCCGTAATAACTGACACCACTCGGCTAGCCGTGGCAACACCGACTTCTTGTTTTCTTAACCTTCTGTCGAAGACACATGGCTGAGTGAGCACGTGACGTCTGGACTCATCGTGTGGGCCTGACACCTTGTAAATTACAAACGGCATCTTGTAATTTCAGATATTCAATATTAAAAAATTGATTGATCCATGAGAAGCATAGTGTAAGCCTGCATCCCCATCTTACTTCACCATAAGAAAAGATACCCCCTTCATCAACAGAACAAAAAAATATCTGCTAGAGTACTCCTTTAGTCCTTTTCTCCGGAGATATCGCTTAATCACGTGAGGAGCAGGGACCTGAAGCTTCTAGCACCTTCTTTCGACTCACCTGCGCCCTTGGGAACCGATTCTCTTCGCAATCCTCGGCACCGGCCATCTCTACCAACGGATGGTCGCAACGGCCCGCGACGTCGCAATCGCGACGCACGTTACCAGGCTCCTCGTAAAAAGGCACACCGTTCACCACGAGCCAAAGAAAAGATCCTCACAAAAACGTCATTATCAATATAATAATCTATATCTAGCAATGTATCTAATATCTAAGGCTAATTTTTTTCATCCACCTTTATCTGATTATCTAGTATAGACAGTTAAATAGAGGTAGAATTTGCGTGACGTGTGTTTATAGTGAATGAGTATGCGTGCGTGTTGTGAGTGTTTATGTTGTCTTGTGTAATTTTAAAAAAAATAGTCTAAACAGTTAAAAGTTTCTTCTAGCTCGAACAAAATTTCATTAGATTTCTTCGTCCACCTTCTCTCAACTATTTGGATAGTGGTGATTTTCTTCTATCCTATATTTTTTTATTTGATCTAAAATTATAATCTGTCTTCGTATGAGTTAGAAGAACCCTCAATTAACAATTGATAATTACATGTTGTAAAAAACGATTGATAATTACAAAGTTCGACTCGCGTTTTCTATTTTCCAGATGTGATCAAAACTTATAAACCACGCTAATAACTTATGTCTAGCGATAATATAGAGTCGAATTTCTATATTCCGCTGCAAGATGTGTAATTTGCCAGTAATAAAGATTAAAAAAACGTTTTATATACAATAAAAAAGATTAAAAAAAACGCGGCAGCAGTTATGGATCGGACGGACCCAATTCCGACGCCACCGCCTCCTCAGCGGAGGGTAATCCCGTCATTTGCCGATCTCCGCTGTGGATCAATAAACTGCAACGGACGCCAAACGAAAAGGCCCAACAGATTTCGTTTCCCTTTCCTCCTCTCTTTCCATTAAAACTCCGCCCTCCTCGTGCGTGTGCGTGTTATCTATCCACCCATCGGTCCGCCTCCCTCCCTCTCTCGCCGCCCGCCGCTCGCCGCATCGCTTTTTAGGGTTTTCTCGCTGCCGCTGCCCCCGCGCCCTCGCTCCCCGCTAACGCACGCGCGCCCGTCGACGAGTCCCGGCAGCCGCTCAGCAGTCCGCCGCCGCCACTCACCTGAAGCCGTGATGGGCAACAGCGACGCCGCATCGCACGCATCGGCGGCCGCCGCGCGCGACAACAAGAAGAAGAGGGTAAGAGGGCTCGTTCGCCTTTGCGGGTGGGGTCGCCGTCGGGGTGATCTCCCTGGTTCGATTCGGGACGAGGGGTTCCTGGTTGCGTTTGATTCGATTTGATTTGATTGCGCTGCTTGCTGATCTGATCTGAGTTCTGTGTTTTTTTTTTTTTTGGTCCGGGGTGCGCCTTGCAGGGGAACCGCTCGGCGGCGAAGCTGAAGCAGAACAAGCGCGAGACGCGCCGCGGGCAGTTTCTGTCCAAGGGGCAAGGTCTGATCTCATGCCTGTTCTGTGCGATGTATTAATATATGTTTATGTTTGTGATTTTGGGGATTTCGGGTTTTGTATCGGGGATTTGGCAGTGGTGTGCATGCGGGAGTTGAGCTCTCCATGCGTCGGATCAATGTTTGATGTACAAGTTGTGATGATCTTTTCTGTGAGACGTTATGATCTTCTCCGGGACATAGTTCTAGATTATTATTATTTTTTTTGCATAGGTGCTGCTTCTGATTGCAATATGTCTCTTTGTTAATTGGGATTGATCTGTAAAATTTGTGTTTGTGTTCTGGATTTTTTTCTAAATCTGATATATTCTTTCGTTTTGGATTGGTCCAGGCAATGATGGCAAGGATGCCAAGGTTGCAACTTCGCCAACAGGAACAGGTTCAAATGCTGGCTCGCCCATCCTTGCTTCCCCGCATCCTCCACTTCCTCGTCGCCGGGTTGATTCCAGATCAAGGGGTAGTGATCCGGAGGACAGGGAGGAGGCTGGTGCTGCTGGCCTTGAGGTAGACGGCAGTGGCCTTGACTCTCCAGGCTCAGACAAGTCCCAAGGTTGTGACTGTCCTCAGAGGAAGGGGTTCTCTGGCAATGGAGGTGGCCCCAGCCTCAGCAGTGGAAGCAGTGTATGGTCCAGCTCAAGGAGTGTCAGTGAGGCTGAGGAGGAGGATACAGGCGGCCCCGAGGATGAGAGTGAAGTCTTTGATGATTGGGAAATGGCTGCTGATGCGCTTTATGTCGATGACAGTTCTTGTAACCAGAGTTCAGGTCCTACACTGACACCCACACCAGCTCTGACCACTGGAGCACCTGACCATGCCGCGAAACCAGAACCGATTCGAAGCAAGACAAGGGCTTGGGCACCAGATGACATTTTTCGACCACAGAGCTTACCCAGCATATCCAAGCAGGCTAGCTTCCCAGCAAGCATTGGTAACCGATGGCCAGAGATGGGAAATGAATGCTGCGCAGCAGGAAATTCTTTCATCTACGCAGCCGTGCCCCATTTGCTGCAATGATCTTGACCCGACAGATTCGAGCTTCTGCCCCTGCCCTTGTGGGTTTCACATGTGCCTCTTCTGCCACAACAGGATCAAGGTGGAAGATGGGCGCTGCCCAGGTTGCAGGAAGCAATACAGCACAGTTTCTGCAGCAGAAGGCGGCGGCGGTGGAGGTGGCGCAAAAAGCAGCAGTTGGGACTGGACGAGATGGAAAAGCGGCTATCCCGTTCTTGTAGCATGGGTCCAAGTTACTAGACTGCCAGGGTTATACTAGTTCTATGTTGTAGCTCTACCCATTGCATGTTACTGTCAGATATGCTCGTTTTTTTGCGTATCGCCTGCTTTTGGTATAAAGAAATGTGAATATCGGAATAGGTGCTGAATCCATATAGTCTTGTCCAGAAACTCAGTTTTTTAGACTGTTCCCGTTGCATGTGATGCATATGTTGCTGGAGAGCTGTGTGTGTGTTGCTTACAGTTTGTGAGATAATATATATGCCATATATAAGGTGACTGTTATGTCCTTATCTATAAGTATATGAGCACTTGAGCAGTAACTGTTGTCTTAATGATAGACATTAAGTTTAGGTATTTGCAATCTCATTCTTCGTTTTGGATTTATTATTATCTATTCTTTTTTATCTGTTGGTTGTACTTGATCTGATCTTCTGAGTGTAGGTTCTGATGCTGTGCATTGTTTGTTTGTTAGGCTTCTCTACTTTTACTCTCGTCCCTGATCTTTTTGCGCATAGCATTAAAATGGAATTTATCTTAGTTGACATTTCATATTATGACGGTTCACTGTACTAGTCTTGGTATTCTTATTATTCTGCTAAAGGCAAGAAGGGATGAAATCATATTGCAAGTTGATATTATATTATGTCTTCTCTTTGCCTGTTATAGTTCACTGTGTATTTTGTGTATATCTCCACCTCATATCCATGTGTCTAACCATGAACCTATTGTCTGATCCATTGACTAGTGACTTTAGTATCAACATGGTCTCTAGATTTGAGTAGTACTTCCTGTTACATTAATATATTTATAGAATACTCCCTCTGTTCCAAACTCTAAGACGTTTGGCATTTCTAGATAACTATTGATATGCACTTAGATATACTGTGTCTAAATACATAGTAAAAAAGCAATGAAACTAAAAAAAAGCCAAAGTGTCTTATAGTTTGGAATGGAGGGAGTACACAGCAAGAGATGCTTCTACTAAACTAAATTTCAGAACAAGTCTACATGCATCATTTTAAAATATTTGAACTCAACATATGTAAAGTGAGATATGCAACCAAATACTAGTATTAAAATAGCTGACTTAGGACAACAACAAAACAGTGATTATTTCTGACTGAAGGCTGTAATCAAAGGAACTAGTTGCCTGTTAACCTCATGGGCTCATATTACAGTCAGCTCAAGCTTTCTACATGTGAGCTTGGCATGGTGTTGCCACCTGAGTTACACTGATTAGACTGTTGAAATGTGGGTATCGGGAAACCCCTGTCACCAGTCCAGGTTTGGAGGCTGGCACAAACTGGCAAAATCAGGTGGACGATTCTCCCCCCCCGGTCTGACTCTTATTTAGCTTGGCCTTGGTTGTGTGGAGATTTTGTGTCTGGACTCCATAATTCATGTTGAGCTACATATATGCACATTATAAATTTCTAATTGTGCTTTTCAATTTATTTTGTATTCAGTGACTGTCAAACCTACTGTACCTGTATGTTGAATTGTTGACTTATTTGGCAGACCTAGAATTTGTTTGGTGGACTCACATAATTTGAGGTACAAAGCTTCAAAGTTCAAAGATTTGCTTGGTGCTGTCATGACAATTTGATTTTGCTGGAGAAGATATTCTAGTTTAGCAAATGACATAGAAGACCTATTCTAGTTTAGCAAATGACATAGAAGACCTCTATTTAGCCTTAGTTATGGTTTTGTATACTGAGTAAAATGTGTTTTGTCTTAAAGATATTTTTTTAAGACTTAAATTTAGCCTTAACTATGTATTGAGTGAAAAGTGTGTCTTAAATATTATGAATGCATACGTTGGCTTCTGTTTCTTTTAAGCATCATCACCCTGGGTTATATGTACTATGTTTATTTTGTGAATGTGGGCTTTTTGCTTGTCCTGGACTCCTGGTTGCTGCCAACGATGAAGTGACCTATTGGTTCTTTCATTCATAGCTAATCTTAACCATTTTGATCAGGCGTGTTTTCCTTGATGCGGGTATGAACTGAATGGGCATCTGTGTTTCTCAAAAGTAGATTGGACAGACCTTGCAGCAAATTGTCAGAATCGATCAAATTGGCTAATCATCTTTTAAGTTCATTGAGGTTTCATTCTATTCAGTTTGTTGAGGTTTCATTCTATTCTATTTGTGGTTCTAAGTCTAGATGTTTCGTTTGAGTTGTGGTTCCAAGTGTAAACTTTTTGTTCAAGAGCTGAATCTTCAGCATGAATAGACAGTTCGACAAAAAAAAAAGTGTAAGTTTGCCACATGGTTAGCCGCACATAACATCGAATGTGCTTGCGAAAGATATTTTGTAGCAGAGAGTTTGCCGTTCCAAGTCCAGGCGTTTTGTTTGAGCCGAGTGTTCAGCGTGAGCGTGAATAGACAGTTCGCTTGGCAACATGGTTAGCCACACATAATCGAATATGCTTGAGAAGTAGCAGAAAACTATGGTTTTATAAGCCAAAAAAAAAAATGTGGTTTAGAAAAAAAAAAAAGTCGTCGAGAGTTTATGAAACTTTAAAAATACAAGATTTGTTGTATCTAAACACTTAGTAGCTTTTGAAAACCAAAGTACCTTGTAAAATCGTAGTATTTCTCTAAATACTTTAAAAATATTTTGTATTCACACACCTTGTAGTTTTTTAAACCCAAAGTACTTTGTAAAACCATAGCATTTCTCTAATATTTTTAAAATATTTTGCGTCCAACGAGGGGCTAAAGAGCATGTGGTGAAAAGTATTATTGCCATCGCCCACCTATTCTTGCAATCTTGTTCTCATTCATACGAGCTTCAAAATGCAAATCTGAAGCGAATGGTTTGCATAGCATCTCCAACAACTCCTCAAATCAACTTGCTATTCTTATAAATTTAGTAAAATCACAAAATTTCTTCTCCAACAACTCCTCAAACCAACTTGCTATTTATCCCAAGTTACTATTCACAGCCTCCGCATGCGTAAATTCCCACGTGCGTAGCGAACTTACTATCGCCGCGAGGACCCTCCGTCTGCGCTCCCTCCGCCGTCGCTTGAGTAAAATCAGCCACCTATCCCGATGGATGTGTCTCGATGAGATGAGTCCGTAGGTGCCGGCCTCGCCGCCAAAGGGCTCGCCGCCGGCGAGAAATCGGCCGGCGGAGCCCCTTTCCGGCTCCGTACCGACGAGAAAATTAACGGGGCTCTTCGTTCGTTAGCGGGGCTCTTCGTTCGCTTAGTGAGCTTCTTCGTTCGTTTAGCGGGCCTTTTCATTTTGGCAAGTGAGTTTTAGGGAGTTATTGGAGGGAAGTCTTTTTTTCACTTGGCAAATAAATTAGCAACTTGCTAAAACTCAAGAGCATCTCCAACAACTCCCTAAATCAACTTGGTATTCTTATAAACTTGGCAAAAACACAAAAATCCACTCCAACAACTTGGTAAATCAACTTGCTAAATTTCCCAAGTTGCTATCCAGAGACCTCTATTGCCGAGATTTGTCAAGTTACTATCCAAGTTGCTATCCCCCTCTACGGCGAATCCTCCTGACGGGACAGAGCAAATCCGTCATGGATCGGCCGCCGCATCTCGTCATCGTGCTCAACGAGGCGACACCCCGCCGGCGCAGGCCCCATCGCCGCCACGGGAATTGGCTCCGCCTGTCCAAGCCCCGCTTCCCCAGCCTCCTCCTCCGCAGCTTCCTCCTCTGCTGCCGCCACGCCCGGAGCTCCGGCGCGTCGCCCTGGTTCCGCGGGCGGTACCGGTCAATCGCGAAGAAGAGACCGCGGCGCTATGGAGAAGAAGGACCGTCGCGGACCCTGATCAATTTGGAGTCAGGTGGGCCTACCTTTTCAAATTTACCAAGTGAGGATACCAAGCTGTTGGAGTTGCTTCTTTTTTTTCACTTGCCAAATAATTTACCAAGTTGCTAAACCATAAGATATAGCAAGTGAATTTTATAAAACTCTTGGAGATGCTCGCAAGTAAATTATACCAAGTTGTTGGAGATGCTCTTAATCTGCATTCTTATCTGGCAGGTATCATGGTGGTTTTGCATCTAGTGACTTTCAAGTATCGTTCTGGGACATAATTCCATGGCTCTTTTCTTTGAGTACAATACAATGGGAGAACAATCCCAAATTTCTGCTGTCAAGAAACAAGCAATCTGTTGCATTTTTCAACAGAATGTATTGGCACAGATGCAAAATTTTCCAAGCACTATACGCCGCAAGCACATCACCATTGGTCATGAATGACTACATTTCAGGAAGCATAGTGACATACTGCACATGGAACAAGTTACTAATAGTGTTTGTTAACGTAACCTAGGCCTTCAATAGCTCCCTCCAGAATTGAATTCAGACTGACACGGGTAACAAACAAGAACAAGCAAGGGCTGCCACTTCTCCACGCCAACCTAAGACCACTATCAGGAGAGTAGCTTGCCAACTTCCCTCTTCAGCCACAAGGTGCGCAGCCTGGGTTCATAGGAAAGAAAGATCTCCCTGTTCTCAGGGTCCTTGAAAACATCAGAGGCTAATACCTTGACCTCATCTGACACATCGTCCATGGTGTGCAGAGCCTTGATACAGCTTGAAATTGTGAACTGATCAGCATCCTTTGCTCTTTGTTCTTTGACGCGAGCTTGCTTCATTCTGAAATTCAAGTAGGTCTCCATGATCTGCTGGATGTCTGGGACCTTCCGCTTCTTGCGCCTGTCTCTCTGCAGTTCTACACAAGAACTTGACTGTGCCTGTTCATCAGCTCTCTGTGGCCTTGGGTCCGCACCATGCTGTAGTCGTTCCAGCACCTCTTCATCACGATTTTGCAGCATGTCGAGATCATCTATACCTTGGGGTCCTAATGCTGTTTGCTGAAGTAGGCTGATATTATTCCATGCCTCATTAACGCTAGTGTTACCACTAGGTCTTTCAGACAAACCTGGGACTGTACTGATATTGTTGCCTCCATCATCAACATTTCCACTAACATTCTGAGGTATGCTGGAAGGCGATTTCTGTCCCCCTTCAGGAATAGGACCTATCGCAGTAACATTTATTTTAGTAAAACAAAAGGTATCAGTGACTCAGTGTATAGCACAGTTCTCCTCAGCCTTTTCCAGCTGTAGGTACTGTGGTTATGCATGTGTGCCCAGTGAGGTGGATGGGCGTGCTCACCATCAAATAACAGCTCAAGTGAATCAAGCAATGGAAAGCTCTTGCTTTGGTACTTCCGTGCCTTGGGCATATCCTACAAAATTTAAAGAATATTAAAAGTTACCTAAGTTGTATATATATGTGGTAAGAGTAGAAGAACTAAGTCTTCACCTCAATTATCTCATCCCAGATTTCATCTGTTGTTCTAACCATGGATGCACTCTGGTCCCATGAGACTCCATCACGTTGGAGGACAGATTTTAGCAACTTATAGTCCTTCTTCAATTGAGTCTCATGTTCCTGGATTTGCATTTTACTAAACTTTGCTTCAGGGTACCTTATAGTGAAATCCCTAACAATTTTCCTCCACCCCTCTGTTCTCCAACCGTGTTGGGTACGATAATGTGAAGTATTGTTCTCATGAAGTATATCAACAAGACCCTTTTTTCGTACTTCATCATCCATCTTGCTCTATTTGCCATTTAACCCTGCAATAGGCCTATAAAGAAAAACTGCAATAGGTCAGATAACATCTATTGTATTTATCTGACGAGGCCATGAGGGATCTGAAACTAAAATGGATAATAAAATGCGAAAGACAAAGAAAAGACCCACATTCCATTCATTACTGAAATTCTAGTGCAAGCA
Organism: Chrysopogon serrulatus; assembly: GCA_015844335.1. Lineage (NCBI taxonomy): Eukaryota > Viridiplantae > Streptophyta > Magnoliopsida > Poales > Poaceae > Chrysopogon > Chrysopogon serrulatus. The sequence goes on along the minus strand of JADLZL010003018.1, from coordinate 23,663 downwards.
CAATTTAACCGTAACAGCTCTATATCAGGTCAATGGCTAGTTACATTGCATTCTTGTTCGAATAAGTCAGTTCTACTGTTACCAGGACAGCTAGCTTATAAACCAGAAACTAACAGTATTCTCTAGCAGAGAAAGAAAAACATATACAACTATTCATTCATGCTAAAAGCGAAGGAAGCATGAATTCATGACAGAGTGCAATGTTAGCATATCTTTCCCATGCCATACATTTACATACGGTGAACAAAAATGTACAAAAGAAAAGGTTATCTTCAACTAATGTCTCGTCCAGAACCTACTACATTCTATAGACCATACATGTAGCATTGCCTGCATGATGTGGAAAAATAAACCTAAACGGATATTATTTTCTGCTAGCGATACATTTAGAACCTTAACATGAAATCAGCCGTTCTTATTGGTGATCTACAAGAACAAGTGTATGTCAACCAATCAGAGTGTTTGATGAAAGAAGGGCATGTACACAGCTGGTAGACTTAGAAAGGCACTTTACCGTACTAGAACTGTGCACTGCTGAGCTAAAAAGTTTCAACAACAGGTGATTGAGAGAAGTGTAGCACTTGCATCGTGTCATGCTGAGTTTATGGCAGCTACGGCAGCAGCATGCCAAGCCATGTGGCTGCAAGGACTAGCAAGTATATGTTGATAGGAAGGAAGCCTGACAAGTTTCCCTGTACTATGCTGCCAACAAATCAACCATAGAATAGATGAAAATTCTAGTGTTCTGATCATTGATGAACGGGTAAGCACATTGATACTTGCTTCCATTTCATTCGTGGGTGTGTGCGAGCTGATCTACTCACCAAAACAATCAAAGCCCAAACAAAAAAGAGAGATATAAGCAAGCACTGCTGCTTTCATAAGAAGATTAGTTTCAGTGATATACAAATTCATATCACAGGAGCAGAGAGATTGAACAGACTCGCCCAATTCATAACCTAGAGCCGAAATTAATCAAACAAGTTGTATATATGGCACGACCGCACGAACAAAACCACAACCAGCAACCACCCATTCGACATCACGAACGAGCACTGAGCGAGCCGCCGCCTCGACAGCAAGCGCTTATCAGCATCAGCGCGTCGAATCCGGAGACTCACCGAATCAAGTCGCACTAATCCACCTGAATCTAGTCCCCAGCGGATTCAAACCCGCCCGGAAGGCGACCTAAACGGCGGGGGCCGCAAGAGCAGGGAGGTGAGAGCGGGTTGTAGCTACCTCCGCGCTGAGCCCGCAGGAACCAGAAGAAGCCGCAGCGTCGCTGTGGCGGGGCCGTGAGCCGCCGGCCAACGGCGTCGACGCCTCGCGTGCCGCGGTTCCCAAGCGCTGCTCCGGGCTGTAGGGTTTCCCCCTTTCCCCGCGGATGGGTTGGTCGCGGAACCCGGCTGTTCCCGGATCTGTCCCCAGCCAAACGAACGGAAATTTGGTAATCACGGTCCGACTAGGCACGAGGGTGACTGTTTGGAATTGTCTGTTTCTGTTTGGAACGGAGAGACCAAATTGAAGCCACAGGGAAAACAGACTAGGAACGAGATGAGGTTAGATCGAACGATGTACCAAATGGCGAAGCATGAATTCGTATGACGGTGAGTTTCAACGCAATGATAAAAGTAGACTAGTAATATCATCTACTACTACTTTGTTCAAAAAAGAAGTATGGCTATGAGTTTTTTTTTTTTTTGCGGTCATACTTTTTAAGTTTGGCTAGATTTGTGAAAAATATTAACAATTCTCATGTCGAATAGAGCATCAATTATTTCCTAATTTAGAAATTCATGTCGAGATTTATGCTAATAATATTGGCATTCACTCTCATTTGTGGTTTTTCAGTAACTAGGAAACGTGCCCGTGCGATGCAATGGGAAAAATAAACCCTTCTATATTGTATTAAAAATAAGAAAAATCATTTATTTGTGTAATTTATAAGGGCATGCTTAATTACGTAGAATTATCTTTCTAAGGACTAAAGCTTAAGCACGTTGCATTATACATAACCTAAGCTCGAGTCAGATTGCAAACAGGAGTTAATGTAACCTCCAATACATCAATTTCCATCCATGGGGTATTTCATATTTGCGGTGCCATTAGTATCAATGTCTTGTCGGATTTAGCATCATACAGTTCATCATTGTCCTAGCTGAAGGAAAAGTCACCACTTATATGATGAATAAATATTTACAATGATGTCAAGTTTCATGTCTATTTATGCCATTCTGGCTGGCCACCATCATCATCAGACCATCCAAAGCTGGACTCAAAAAACCACAACAAATTTGATCGTCCGTGCAAGAGAGATGGAAAGCATTAGTGAAGCCATTTGTTATTAAGTTAAGCACAGATTATATACCGGCAAAATTGCCTCCCGACGGACGTCCTTGTTGCTCCATGACTGCCACCAGACATCCGCTTAAAATATACTCCCTCCGTATAGGAAATAGAAGTCGTTTTGGACAATGACACGGTCTCCAAAGTATAACTTTGACTTCATATATTTGTAAAAATACTCATCATAAAGTGACATATTTATACTTTTATGAAAGTAGTTTTCAAGACAAATCTATTCATATAGTTTTTACATTTTTAAACTCAACAACTTAAAAGTTTTTCACGATTTATATTCCCAATGTTTGACCAAAACCTTGTCCAAAACGACTTCTATTTCCTATATGGAGGGAGTATGCATCAACAGTCAGCCACCAAATCAATCAAATTATAGATGCATCTCATCAAAGAAGCAAGGGCCAGGCTTCCACAAATCCAAGCAACGTCCAAAAAGCTAGTTGACTTACCTGTACAGAAGGCTGCTAGAGGTGAAATCTGGCCAGCGTTGATCTCGGTTGGCATTGACTTGATATATATATATATATATATATATATATATATATATATATATATATATATATATATATATATATATATATACATGCTAGCTTGCTTTTGCTTCCACATGCACCCATCTGGTTCGTCCTCCGCTAGCTGTTGCTTCCCTGGTCCCGTCGGCCGCCATGGCAGCTTCATCTGCAGCCACTGAGATGGGATGGCCACCAATGTCGCCATGCTGCGCTTAGTGCTCGTCCTCCTCCTCGCCATCTTGACGAAGCGGTTCAACGCCTCGACTTTGGCGGCGGCTGTCATGAGGTGCTCCACCGGTAGTGCAAGGGTATTACCTGAGGAGGAGGCGTTCATGGTGACCTCATTGGCGGCGGCGGATTCACGACATCCTCTTTGGCGGCGGCGGCGGCGGCGGCTTCGTTTTTTTTTCTTTTTTCCGAAGCGAGGGTTCGTGCTTTTTATTTCCTTCTGAGGCCGGTGTACACCTGGAATAACGTTTCGCAACGCCCGGCAGAGCGACGGCCCCAATCAAAGACCACACGAAGTAAAACTCTTAACTTTAATTCCGATCCAAATCGATCTCTTAGTTGGACGAAAAAAGAGGTGGACGAAAAAAGAGGTGAACCAAAAAAAAAAGGCTGAAAGTTTTGCCTCTTTATTATTAGGTATAGATTTAATCGGGCATCATAGTCATCTTCCTTGTTTATATTAGTCAACTTACCATGGCCATTATTGTCATGTAGGCTAGAAATTATACATATGAAATCTCTGATGTTTCTATCTCCTTCCTTCAGCGATAGGGTTTTAGAGCGTTGGCATCATAATTTTTTTTGTATGCAGCAATTCCTCGACCAAAGGAACATTTGTTTGCTTTCTTTGTGGTTGTTGGCATCATATTTTGTTGCTTGGACTTCTAGTTTTTTCTCTATATATGTTTAGTTTCTTTGGAACTAACCCTATTGTGTTTATGGTCTAGGTTTCTAGGTTCATCATGACCCATTGTAGCGTTGATGCAGTATGCCCTAGATTCTCATCCCCTTCTCTCCCAAGCTTCTTTTATAGCGTCATCTAGAGTTGGTTTTGTCTCTCAAAAGGTCTCATATAACACTCTTAAACTACTTGTGTGCCCATAATTTGAAAAAGATTGAGCAAGGAAAGTAGATGGACAGATTGAAAAACTTGGGATGTGTTCAAGGGAAGCATATGAGAGTGCTAAAGACCAGGCTAGGCAAGATTCCTGTCAATTAGGTTTTTAAAATTTCAGGACTTTTTATTTGTTCTCATATGTCCAAGACAGTCCTGCATATCCCAAGTCATGAAGATTACAATCTGAGAGGACCTCTCTAAAACATCTTATATGTTTTTCACCTCTACGGGGAGGAGGAAATTGTTCATGCTGCCACATTGTTGTTTCATGATGCAACTAGGAATATCATTTTTGTTTATTTCCTTTGTTGTGTGAAATCACAACTTTTAATTGACCTTAGGTACTATTAAATGTTGCTTCAAAAACTATTCAATAAAACAATAGCATATTTTTTAGATGTTGTATAATTTTTAAAGAAAAACACTACATGCAACAGACAAATGAAAGTAGCACCAGATAATGTTATTGCTCTAATATAAATACAAGCTACAAAATCTTAGGTTTTTTTTTAGATCTATCTTATACTACTAGTTTTTTTAGAATTACATAGTACAATACAGATGTCCACAACACGCATGCACGCTCATCCCATAGAACATACGTATATAAACCCTACTTTTATAAGTACCTTCGAAAGATTGAACCAATAGATCTAGAGATTTCTAAAGTCACTACATACGCTAAAATCAATTGAGATCAAGTTTGAATAACCAATAGGTCCACTTTTAGCAATTATCCAACTAATATTTAGATGGATAGATCCACAAATAATTAGATGGATAGATCAAAATGGGTCTTGAAGACACTTTGAATTATCCCTCTTAATGAAAAATACGTCGACGGATGTGTCTTTAGAAAGTAACTTTAAATCTCATGGGCTAGCTCCATTATCATAATAAAAGATATGTTAATTTTTAGGCTACTAACACCTTTGCATGAAGAATAAATGAATAATACAGTAGATATTTTTTGCTTTTCATCGGTGAACGGGGTAAACAAGCACTTTCTGACTTTTCTGTCTTGCTTGAACTTTCTTGTCCGTGATCTCCGTCGTGCTTTCCTGTCCGTGACTGGACAGCTGCTAGGATGCGCTTGTTGGAAACTGGTAAACGGCAGTGAACATGCTTGCACGTGTTGGTATCAAAATCATACTAAAACGTTTGCCACGCAGTCGAGGCGGAAAATGCTAGGAGTGTTTGTCGGTCAAGGAACTTCATTTAACATCACTTCATCAGCGAGTACAATCGGAGTTTGAGATACTCTGATTGTCCTCGCCTCTTTTGAAAACGTACGGTGCTTGAAAAAATAATTGCCTTAAAGTTCCCGACGTGATTAACAATTTACTATATACAAGAAGATACAGACGACTGATTCCTCATTCAACCAACCTTGTACTTCTGCGTTCCAGAATTGGACCGTAACAAATCTCACCACGCAAATCTCCGTCTTCGTCACCTACCAGCACCACCCATTCGTTCTTTTCAAAATTTATTTAAAAGATGCAGCGGAGCAAGACCGGCGTCTCCCGCGAGATCACTCGCTCATGCATCATGCATGGCTGCCGTTTTGACCGCGACGTCGCGGCACCGGAGATCCGCAGGTGTTTACCGGTCCCCTTCCGGGCAGGAGCGGCAAGGACACGAGTTCGCGTCAGCAAAGCAGGCGCCAGAGCCGGTCCGTGTTGGATTGGATTCTTCCCGTCGGCCGGCGGGCACACACCACATGCGCGATGCGTCCGGTTGCGGTGCCCGGGCGTGGCCGTGGCGTGTGGTCAGGCATTGGGGAACCTGTAAAAATCAGTGCAACGAACGGGGCCACGAGGAGCATGTGCTGCTCCCCATGGGCGCTGTGCCGCGGGGCTGGGACTGGGACCGTCGGACGCGGACGCCAAGGCACCGGCCCGAGTAGGCTGCTGACTCTCTCTCTCTCTCTCTCTCTGTGTTCCGGACGACGCCAACGAACGCACGCACGGGCACGGCGGCGGCGCGGGCGTCAGGTGGAAAACGGGGGACACGCGGCGTCGCACTCGCTCGTGCTCGTTCTGTACTCTGTACTCTGTCGCGTCCGGTGGGATGTGGGACACCAACACTAGTTTCCACTCCAATCGTCTCTGAATAAATATATTTTTAGAGTTGTTTTAAATTAAAATTTCAAAATTTAATCGAATTTCTAAATAAAACATTAAGATTTACAATATACTTATTTCATATCATGTTGTTATTTTTTCTATATAAATTTCGTCAAATTCTAAAATTTTTGATTAGTACAGATTCTATTATTGATTTATTTAAAGAGATGGAGGAAGTTATTATTTACTAGTAATACGTTAAAAACTTAAATTACCCAAATAATCCACCACCGTTCCGGGTCTGACCCAACAACGTTTTTTTTTTCTCTGATTCTATACAAGATTTCTGTATATAGAGGCAGGCAAACCTCGCCCACTCCTCGAACACGTGACAACCCGCGCGCCACCTCCGCCTCCGGACCATCGCCCCACCCTCGCTCCCTCTCACCGCCACCGCCGAGATGGCCTGCTCCCAGTCCCACCTCGCCGCCGCGGGGGCCTCTTCCCCGCCGCCTTAGCGGTTCGTTCCCCGGCGCACTCCCCAGCCGCCGCCTTCGCGCGGCCCCGGTCGACGCCGCCTCGTATGAATCGCCTCTTACCCATCCATCTTCTCCGCCCCTTCTCTGGCCTGATTCGCCGCATTGTTGACGGACTGCCTGTATCTGCTTCAGGTTTTGCGAGCGCTGGCTTGTCGTTGTCTGTTAAAGGGAAACAGGGCGGCTTCCCCGTTGGTCGCCGCCGCGGGGCCGGCCGTGGCGGCGCCGGTGGCCGACCTGACGGCCGCCCGGCCACGGAGAAGCAGCCCATCATTGTCATCGATAACTACGACAGCTTCACCTACAACCTCTGCCAGGTAGTATATGACGTTCTATGTTGTCTTGGGGGCGTGTTCCCTTCCGAAAATGTTTGATTATTTGTGATCTGTCATCTGTGTACGACAGCTACCTGCGGGCTGTGGGTTGGGTTCATACCTCACACGTAACATAGCACTCCATCCGTCTCAAAGTAAATCAATTCCTAGAATCACTCTAGGTCAAACTACCTTAATTTTGACAAACTTCATAAAAAAGACTGACAACATCTATGACACCAAAATATATATATTTCATGATGTGTTTAGTGAGATACTAATTCGGCGTCATAAATATTTATACTCTTTTTCTATAAATTTGGTTAAACATAAATTAGTTTTGACTTAGGGCAACTCTAGAAGTTGATTTAATTTGGGACGGAGGTAGTAATTTGTTTGCGCTCATGCCTCTGCCCTCTTGTTGCAGCTGTACCGGATTGTTTCTGGATACATTTCTGGATAATTGTTTGAACATTTTCCCACTGAGTTGAATAGTGTTTGCTTGTTACAAGATGAATTTCTATGCCCAGGTGGAATAGTTCTTTTCCTGTTTGCTTGCGATGTTGGTTCAATAATGTTTGCAAGATGAATTGCTATGCGCAGTTGGAATAGTTTCTTTCACGCTTGCTCACGATATTAGTTCTAGGATAAGATGTATATATGCAACTTTTGGTCTCTGTTGTGAGTAATTTTGTTTGTTTGTGATAATGTTATAGTTTCTTATGTCACTTTGCAATAGGCCAAGACTTCTTTTTCCCAATTGTGCTTTTACTAGATCAACTGAAGGAATATATGATCACAAGAATGCTAGGAATGTATTCCATGACGCTGTTATACATTATGAGCCTTTTTATGGAATTCGTGTCTGCTATAAGTAGGCATCCATACTTGGGAGTGAATACGTATCTGTCACATTAAAGTCTAGATGACTATCCCATCCCAAAATACTTGATCTTATAGCATTCAAATTGGTCCCAAACTAGTCATTCTCACTTTCCAATGCACATTTCTCTTCTTCTAATACATCTTCTTTTCCCCATACATCTTTATCTCTTTCTAGGAGTACTAAGGTCTTTTACCGTGAGCATTGATATTTGTGATAAATCCTAAAATCTCTACTATTCTGGGCAGAGGGATTATGTTGTCACTCTTTTTAAACGAAATCGCATAAAAAACCTTTTGTAGATACAACGCTACTTCATATCTACATTGCTTGAATTGCCCTTTAATTTTGTTCCTAAAGCCAGAATCATAAGTGCATTTTTTTGTTCTTGGCGATGCGTGAATCATGTGTTTTTCTTGCACAGAATGCTTATCACATCCTTTTTTTTTTTTTTTTTTTTTTTTTTTTGCAATTTGGACTTGAAACGCGAATGCTAGATCTGTTTCCTATCAACTTTTTAGATTCTCTGCCCATTTCTGTTGAGTATCTTCAAGTCCTTGCTACCTTTTTTTTTTCTGTGGAGAATAGCTTTGTACATCTATTGTATGGGATTAGATATCAAAAAAGGTTAGGATCTAGGTCGCCAATGGAGTGCCTCCTAGTTCCTGATCAGGGTTACGCATATGCATAGGTGGCAATTAGGTACTAGGTGGAGGGTAACAGCTAGCACTTAGTCAGGTTAGATATCCTTTTAAAAGATATTGCTATTGGCATATTCCTTTGCAATAAAGCTATAAAAGGGGTGTTGTTTGAAAATTAATTTTTATTTGGGTGGGCAAGTATGCATTTGAATGTTAGAACACCATTTTCTGTTTCACATTGCACTTTATTGAAACATAATATAGTGTAGAAAAAAGAGAAAAGAAGCAAATTCTATGAGCAAAATATGTCTTTTCTGACATTTTGTGTTTAATGATGTAGTATATGGGGGAGCTGGGATTGAACTTCGAAGTATACCGCAATGATGAACTGACCATAGAGGATGTAAAGAGGTATAATTGGTTATCTGAGAACATTTTCAACTTTAATATAGCTGTTTTTTTTTTTTTTTCCTGAACCTAAAAAAAAAAAAAAATATTTTTATACTTTGTTTCAACTAATCTCAGTTTGATGAACATGTTTTCTTTTTGTTTATTATAGGAAGAACCCAAGAGGAATACTTATTTCTCCAGGGCCTGGTAAGTTTGATCTTATTGAATATCACAATTGTTGAAGCTTCTGAGTGTAATAAAATATGTTCATATTTGTTCTTTAGGTGAACCACAAGATTCAGGTATATCATTGCAGACTGTTCTTGAATTAGGCCCAACCATCCCAATTTTTGAGTCTGCATGGGTCTGCAGTGCATTGGGGAGGCATTTGGGGGTAACATTAATCTTTATAACAGGTCAGCTAGTTGTTTAATTGTCTCTGCTTTTGTCTCTCAAACATTTATGACATGAATATGCAGGAAAGATTATCCGTGCTCCTTCTGGAGTGATGCACGGGAAAAGTTCTCCAGTTTACTATGACGAGGAATTAGGGAAGGCCTTGTTCAACGGCTTGCCAAAGTATGGTTTAATTTCTGAACCATTCAATCATCTGAATTTTTATTGTTTATTAGTCTTATCGATTCTTTGTTAGACTGTTCATGGCTACAAATTCATAGTTTCATGGAGTGTCTTTTCATTATTATATAATAACATGACATGCAAATATCTCCCTTTTATTGATAAGTCATTCAGCCATGTATGAGAAATTCTTAATGTGTTCTTCTTTTAAATAAAATAAATGTTTTCTTACTTGAGTTATTCAAGGAGATGGTTTTATATAACATTTCACTTATAATATTATAAAACCTGTGTCTGAAATTCAATGCCAGTTACTTCATTCAGTTTATGGTATTCCCATGTAAGCCTTCCGAGCTGACACCATACTTTGCTACCATGGACAGCCCTTTTACTGCCGCGAGGTACCACAGCTTGGTCATCGAGGAAGAAACCTTCCCACATGATGCTTTAGAGGCCACTGCATGGACTGAAGATGGACTTATCATGGCTGCCCGTCACAAGAAGTACAAACACATCCAGGTACACCTATTTCCCAACCTTTTGTGCCACACCATTGGATGTGTATGCTGTCCTTTTGAGTCCCACCGAGGATTACGTTCTCCTTAAATTCTGGACTTGTATTATAGTGACTGCTAACGATAACTGTTTTCAGGGTGTCCAATTCCACCCGGAGAGCATCATCACCCCTGAAGGCAAGAAAATCATCCTCAACTTCGTCAGATTCATTGAGGAACTGGAGAAGCAGCGTTCATAGGGGGAGGTAGATGCCACCGGTGGCTTCATAGATCAGTCAAAAGCAGAGACAAGGCGCTGAAAGCTGCGTAGTACCAGGGCTGGCAGTGGAAGTTAGCTACTCCCTCTGTCCCTGAATACTGCAACTTCTAGAGTTGTCTTAAGTCAAATTTTTTAAACTTTGACCAAATTTCTAGAAGAAAATACTAAGATGTATGATACCAAATTAGTACTATTAGATTTATCATACAATGTATTTTTTACAAGATACTTATTTTGTGTCATAGATATTTATGCTTTTTTCTATAAAGTTGGTCAAAGTTAAAAAAGTTTGACTGCACGGATTCTAGGAGTTGCGGTATTCGAGGACGGAGGTAGTAGGAAACAGCCTTTTCCTCTCTTAATTCGTTGTGCTCGTGGTAATATAATTTGTGTGGGCCGAATTTCGAATAAAGTCCAGCTGATCAAATAAGCACCGGTGTTCCCGTGTTGGTGCTTACGTATTTTATTTTATTTTTATTGTTTTTAACATGGTGCCCTCTAGATGTACAATTAAATTTTAACAACTACTAGTTTTTAGCCCATGGGCGGCTTGAGGCCCGACGGTATATGCATCGCCTTTACTATGGGCCAATGACACACCGAGGGCCCACCTAAGGAAAAATAAACAGCCCAGGGCTTCGTGGACTCATATATTATACTAGCAGGAACCCAAAATGCCGCGATATAAGCACAAAATAACTGGGCATTCTTGGAAGACTTGACAGATCGCGTAAGGAGAATCATAACAATTAATATATATAAATATATATTCTGTACTTGAAATACCAATTACAGGTCACAGTCAATTCCAAAATAGAAATCATTTGTTGTGGGAGCCTTACCATCTAAATGTAATTTTGAAGAAGTCAAATTGCCTATGAATGTATTATCTATAGATACAAATGAAACCTTCTTTCTATTAAAGTAGCTGAAACATTGTAATTAGCACTATGATCATACATAATATGGCCAGCACCGGCGTTCTTTGCTTGTAGACAACAGATCTGCGAATAAAAAAAAGAAATTAAAGCTATCACAGATATAGTGAGTGAAATAGAGAATTAAATGCATGGTGCGACATCCATGGAGAAGTTGTAATGATGGAGAAGTTGTAATGATTTGAGAGTAAACATGTAGTCAACTAACCATTAACGTAAATTTCCCTTGAACAGCAGGTTACATAAACTCACTACTTTGCTCTATGCGAAGCCAAGAGAAAGAGAAACAGATGAAAACACTAACATGTTTGAAACAAAGATAAATAAAAGGACAATTGTTATGAAATTAAGGTAACTCTAGCACTGTGAAACAAAATGAGTGAAGGCACACATCAGAAGTGGAACAGCTATAGAATAAGGTAATAACTAACATACTAATTGCTTACCAACTGTTTGAAGCTATTACATCTCATGAAGCCAGCCATGTGGAAGGGGTGAAGAATCATAAGCAAGCCCGATGATTGAAGATGCTACCATGATTCTTGAACTCCGAAATTGATGAAAACATAATATGGAGCACATTTCAAGGACAGTAACAGTACGCATTGGTGTTGTAAGAAAAAAAACAGTACACATTGGTTACATATTAAGATGGGAGATTGAAAATGGAGAACAAATATATACATATGATGATTAATATCCTGATATGTTTCATGGTCCATTGAGGAAACAAAAAATTGAGAAATGCATAGAAACATTTTTTTAGTTAGGTTAGACATCGTTTCCTATTAAGGTTTTCTTGAATAATGCCTCGTTGTTAACACAGACATGGAGCTTGTTCGACAAACCTAGCAAAATTAACAATTATCTGTTCCCAAATTAATTTGGCAGCCTGAAAAATCAAAGACATACCAAGAAAAATATTGAGAAAACCACAAAAAATAAGGGCTAATTTGACCTGACATACTAAAAGTTTAGCTGTACAGGTAACATACAGGAGGCACCCAATAATTAGAAGAAGTAATATAATGTCTGAAAGCAAATGAGAGTGAGAAGAACAAAGTTATGCTCCAGTGGAAATCAAGCAGGTCATTCTTCCTATGAAAGATATTCATTGAAGACTTAGTGTAAACAACAAATAAATATAGATGAAATCTTTCTGCTTATATAAAGGATGACCACAAAGGCATAGTGGTACGTAAGAGGGCGGAGCAGCTGGGGGCACCGGCGGCGGCGTAAATTTTGCAGGGAGTGGGGGAGGACGGACGTTGATAGAGACGGATGTTTTTTTCTTTTTTTTTTTTCTTCCCTGGCGACGTTTCTAGATTGTGGGTTGTGGCCGATCGCGGGGGAAGCGGGCTGGCATGACAACCGTCGGATGGCCGCCGTTGTGGCATCGTATGGCCAAGAGGAAGTGGCGGCGTGGCCAAAGGATAGAGCGTTTTTTGTTGTACAAAAACAAAGAGAATGGTAGATGGTAGGGGCAAGCGCCGCAGACGCGAGAAGCCGAGGGCAGGCGATGGGTAGGCGAGATGGTGGCTGGCTCGTCGGGCGGCGAGCTTCTTGCCGGGCGGGCGATGCTGTCAATGGCGTTCTTTTTTTTTTCTTCGTTTGTTGCTGCGCGTGCGTGGGGAGTGGAGGGGTGGAGAAGAGTCTGGAATGTGACTTGGCCGAGGTGGTGGGCCTTCTTTTTTTTTCTTTTTTAATTTGCTTTGGCGACGACAGTAAACGAAGGGACGGTGGGATGGTGAGCAGAGTTGGATCGTAAGGCAGGGAGAAAATGCATGACGTGGCAAAAGCAGGGATGAGTTTTTGTTGTACACAAACTAAGAGAATGGTCTCCAGTGGAAATCAAGCAGGTCATTCTTCCTATGAAAGATATTCATTGAAGACTTAGTGTAAACAACAAATAAATATAGATGAAATCTTTCTGCTTATATAAAGGATGACCACAAAGGCATAGTGGTACGTAAGAGGGCGGAGCAGCTGGGGGCACCGGCGGCGGCGTCGTAACTTGCAGGGAGTGGGGGAGGACGGACGTTGATAGAGACGGGATGTTTTCTTTCTTTTTTTTTTCTTCCCCTGGCGACGTTTCTAGATTGTGGGTTGTGGCCGATGCGGGGGGAAGCGGGCTGGCATGACAACCGTCGGATGGCCGTCGTTGTGGCATCGTATGGCCAAGAGGAAGTGGCGACGTGGCCAAAGGATAGAGCGTTTTTTGTTGTACAAAAACAAAGAGAATGGTAGATGGTAGGGGCAAGCGCCAGACGACGCGAAGCCGAGGGCAGGCGATGGGTAGGCGAGATGGTGGCTGGCTCGTCGGCGGCGAGCGTCTTGCCGGCGGCGATGCTGTCGATGGCGTTCTTTTTTTTTTTTCTTCGTTTGTTGCTGCGCGTGCGTGGGGAGCGGAGGGGTGGAGAAGAGTCTGGAATGTGACTTGGCCGAGGTGGTGGGCCTTCTTTATTTTTCTTTTTTAATTTGCTTTGGCGACGACAGTAAACGAAGGGACGGTGGGATGGTGAGCAGAGTTGGATCGTAAGGCAGGGAGAAAATGCATGACGTGGCAAAAGCAGGGATGAGTTTTTGTTGTACACAAACTAAGAGAATGGTAGATACAGAAGAGACGGAGGAGGTTGCAGAGTTCCGAAACCAGCAGTCCCACGCCCACGCAGCGTTCCACCCGAAACTAGCGCAAGCTCTGCAGAGGCCGTCCGCCACGCGCGCTTCCCTCTCCTCTCTGCTGGCGTCGAGCAATCTATGGACGGCGACGGCGCGACGCGGAGGCAGCCGATGCTGGAGAAGCGGCCGAGCCACCGGGAGCGGCACTTCACGGCGGGGGAGGTGGTGCGGGACGTCATCATGGGGGTGTCCGACGGCCTCACCGTGCCCTTCGCCCTCGCCGCGGGGCTCTCCGGCGCCAGCGCGCCCTCCTCGCTCGTCCTCACCGCCGGCCTCGCCGAGGTCGCCGCCGGCGCCATCTCCATGGGACTTGGAGGGTAACGTACTGCTTGATCAAAAACTCTGCTTGTCTATGCAGTTGCTTCTCGCATTCGTCACGACTGATCTAAGTGGAAGCTACCAGCGACTTCCGTTTCTCCTTTTGCGTTGACTGGCCACGAGATTTTAAGCTTTCATAAACTACTATATATACTGTGAGCTAAAATATTGAGTAACATATGAGACAAGAAAAAAATCAATTCATGCACGAGTACATTCGGGTAGTTCATAGTTCGATGACGGATCAGCTCTTTTGTAAACTGAGCGTTCTTCAGTCTTCATGACTTCACCATGACTTCACCACAGCATCATATCCCGAATGTCACGGGTGTCTTTGGCAGAGAATTAGAATCTGAGTATAGCATTAGTACTCATAGCACAGCGATCACTAAACTAAACTGGAAGACCATGAGGCTGTGAATTTGCACTGTTCAGAAGATATGGTCATGTGCTTCACACCAGGGCCTTGTTTAGTTCCACGAAACTTTTTGAGGAGAGAGATTGTAAAGTCCTGTAGCACTTCGTTTTTATTTGGTAAATATTGTCTAATCGTGGCCCAACTAGGCTCAAAAGATTCGTCTCGTGATTTACAACAAAACTATGTAATTAGTTATTTTTTGTATTTATATTTAATACTCTTTACATACGGCAACAAATTTGTGAGAGGAGAGATATTGTAAAGTCCTGTAGCATTTCGTTTGTTTGTGGTAAATATTGTCCAATCGTGGCCCAACTAGGCTCAAAAGATTCGTCTCGTGATTTACAACCTAACTGTGCAATTAGTTATTTTTTTTATTTATATTTAATGCTATTTACATGCGGGAAACAATTGATGTGATGGAAAGAGAGTGGAAAAACTTGCAATTCCAATTGAAAGTTGCATGGAACTAAACAAGGCCCAGCTCGACTTGTAAATTGGCCCTCATCCAAACCCACAAAGGAAATCGTTAGGACAAAAGCTAGCTCGTGATAGACAAGTGTGTGGCCCTCTTTCACGTGCTCCTCCAGCACGCTTTGTGTTAGTTATCACAACTTTTAGGCCGAACAAAGTGGAATACAATATTTTCATCTTTTTATCTGAGAATAAGACAAACACCACACCACATTGTTTTCAATTAGAAAAGGTGTTCCACTAACGCATGATTCTGAATTTCTGATCCGCGCCCGCGCCATGTGGAAGGTACCTTGCGGCCCAGAGCGAGGCAGATCATTACAAGCGGGAGATGAAAAGGGAGCAGGAGGAGATCATCACCGTCCCGGACACGGGTACATGGATACCGGTTCATTAAGTAGCATTTCTCCTGACCATTGGTGTGTGTATATTTGACTGGCATTCTGACCCGTTGGTGTTTTGAATCCTTGATTGATCATCCATTCCAGAGGCTGCTGAGATTGGAGAGATCATGTCACAGTATGGGCTTGCACCGCACGAGTATGGCCCTGTCATCGACGGGCTCAGGAGAAACCCTCAAGCTTGGCTAGACTTCATGATGAGGTATGACCAACTAGTACATCCACTACCACTAGTTAACACTTTTGAGTAGCCCTGCTCACTCATTTTTGTAGAAAATGGCAATGCAGTAGTTCATAGAACTGTTGAGAATGAAAACATAAAACATCATGTTATTAGTCATAAACAACCTAACAAACATGATAACAAACTTAGAAATATCATTAATGTAAATGGTTTTCTCAACTAACCAGGGAAATGTGTTCAGGTTTGAGCTGGGATTGGAGAAACCAGATCCTAAAAGGGCTCTGCAGAGTGCTTTTACAATCGCGCTATCTTATGTGATCGGTGGATTGGTCCCTCTCCTGCCCTACATGTTCGTCTCCACAGCTCAGAATGCCATGCTCATATCTGTTGGAGTTACATTGGCCGCACTACTTTTCTTTGGCTACATCAAGGGTCGCTTTACTGGGAATCGGCCATTCATCAGTGCTGTCCAAACTGCGATTATTGGAGCACTTGCTTCAGCAGCAGCATATGGGATGGCGAAGGCCGTTCAAGCTAGTTAGTTGTGTTGAAGGTATCAAGCATTTGGAAACAAAAGTTTCAGTAGGCTGCAATAAACTAAAGAAAGTTGTAATTCTTCTCCTTTGGAAAATCCCATTACATTATCTTATTGCAGAATCTAATGCTAGCGTACTCTTATTTAGTTTTAATAAATAAAAAAAGAGAAGATAATAATAAATAAAATATCTCTGCATCTCACTTTGGTCAAGTAAAGATTGAACTTGACACGACACTACATATTCAATCATGATGACAAGCAAATTGAAATTACCACAGAAGCATGTATGGGCATCAGGCCAAGATGGGTGATGAATTGATGATAGCACAAGTTTAGCTCCTTCAAGAAAAAAAAATGACATTAGCCACAAGTTGGTTAGATAGAGATAATTTACTAAGAAGATATGCCTTACTTGTAATCGTCTCAGGTATCTGACCGATCTGCGAGAATTTGCTGTGAATCTGTGATGTCTTAACTTTGAACAGATGCAAGGTATCTGACCAATCTGCCAGAATTTGATGTGAATCTGTGATGTCTTAACTTTGAACAGATGCAAATATGCTATCTTCTCTTGTTTTTTTGAATCCAACAGGCGCAACCAGAGCTATGCACCAGATAGACCAATTGCCAAGACATATCAGATCTACGCAAACTATAGTTCTCATCAAGATACCTTGTCTAAACAGAGAATCATGAAACGTATCTAGACCTTGATTTGCTAGAACCTCTGCTTTTCCCCTCCCAGACACAGGAATCTTCAAAGCCAAGTATGTGTGCTCACTACTCAATAAGGTACCTTTATCATATTCATCAATCTGAGCGTGAAAATCATATTCATGTTGCATTGTCAATGTTCAAGCTCTAAGGTTATCACAGGTAGAGAAGTAAAATAAGTATCTTTACCTCAAAACTATCCATTATCATGGTAATTCTTTGTTGACTTTTTCTTGACAAATTCATTGATTAGTGAAGTATAAACCCCAAAATCTGAAACCATTCCTTTTGCACTTTTCAATTGTTCGGCGTCTCTAACTTTTCCATGCTTGCAATGTCCGGTCCAAAAGAATGTTGTATGTTATATCATCTGGGCACACCCCAATATTAAGCATCGCATTCAGAAGCATGTCTGCATTCTTCATCTGCCCAAGAATGCAGAAGCCATTCATAACCACATTATATGTCACAACTCCCGGTTTTCGACCCTTATTCTGCATCTCTTTCAGTAGCTTAAAGCCTGTCTTCACATCACTGTTCTTACAGAAGGCATCAATCACCATTGTGTATGTCGTGTTGTCAGGCTCCAAACCAGCGTCCACCATCTCACGTAGGATCCTTTCTGCATCGACTGAACGCCCTGCCTTACTCAGTCCTGAGATGAGCGCAGTGTATGTGACCTCATCCAATGCAACCCCTTCGTCTGACATCTCTTGTTTCATCTCCATTGCCATGTCCAACTCCCCCCCTCTTGCCGCAGCCATCGATGAGGGTGGTGTAAGTAACCTTGTCTGGCTTGAGACCATTGTTCCTCATCTCCTCCACAATGTCATTGGCTGCTTTCAAATCTCGCACTCGGCAAAGACCATTCACCAAAGCATTGTATGCCACCAAATCCGTCTTGACACCCATTGTGGCCATCTCCCGGTGCAACTCCAACCCAGCTGCCACATCACCCTCCTTGCAATGTGCATCTATCAATGTCGTGAACACAACAGCGTTGGGGTTCACACCTCTCTCACGCATTTCCTCAAACACCTCCAGTGCATCTTGTATCCTCCCTGTCTTACACAACCCTTGCATAAAAGCACCATAGGTGTACATATCTGGTGCGACTCCTGCCTTCGTCATTAGCCCTCGCAGAGCGTTTGCGCTGTTCAGGTCGGACGCCTTGCACATCCCAGACATCAAAGTATTGAAGCTCACTACCGTTGGTTTCACACCCCTCCTCAACATTTCATCGAACACGTTCCGCGCACTGGCAAGTTTGCCTGATCTAATCATGTCACGCATTAGCATGTTGAACAGCTTGGCCTCCGGGGGGACTCCTGCGTCGAGCAGCTGCAGGTAGAAGGCGTAGGCTTCAGGAACAGAGGGAAGCCGATTCATGAGATCGGACCACGCTGGCAGTGGGACGCGGACGCCGCGGCGGAGCGCGAGGAGGAGGAGGGAGCATCCATCGGAGAGGAGGCCCTCATCGTTGTATGCTTTGGTGACCGCGGACACGAGAGGTGCCGGGTCGTCGATGGAGGCTGCGGAGAGGAGAAGCGGGAGGAGCCGCGGAGGGGAGTCGCGGCCAAGGCGAGAGACGAGGAGGCGGAGAAGGGGGAGTGCAAGGTGTGGGAGGCGGTGGGCGATGAGGAGGTGAGACATGGAGAGGAAGGAGGCTGGGATATGGCGGAAGAGGCCTGGCGGCGAGGCGAGGAGGACGCGGAAGAGGGAAAGGAGCGGGAGCGGGTGGAGGGCGAGCGGGTTGCGGCGGACGAGGGAGAGGAAGTGCGCGGAGGTGAACGCCGGGAGGAGGCGGAGCAGGGGCGCGGGCGCGGCGGCCGGGAGCGGCGCGGGTGGACGGGGAGGCCGAGCGCAACCTCGGACGCCGCGACGAGGAGAGGATCAGCCTCGCCCGGGGTCGGGGGCGGGGGCGGGGGCGGGAGCGTCGACCGCGGCGCAGCGTACCATGGGGGAGAAACGGGCGGCGGGGTTCAGCTTCAGCGGCCGGCGGGCGGCGCTGGATGGGGCGAGGGCGGAGGGCTCTGCGCATTGTGGTCGCCTCCGACTGATCGGTGGGGACTTGGGAGGCTCGGTGGGGACTTGGGAGGCAGAGCGCCAAGTTTAAAGATGACTGGTGCAGAAAACAAACTGGTTCAGTAGGTAAAATCTGCACGGGAAATCAGAATAAATGGCAAAGTACTGACTGTTGCTTTCAAGAACAGGGGACAAAGGGTTGTCATCGTGCAAATGGAAGTAAAGATTTAGTAAAATTACTTGTAGCTTGCGCGTGCAGAAGTAACAGTACTGTGTTATTTTTCCAGTAAACCATCAAACACGGATTAAGTGTACTTCCGAAGTAGCTGTCCCTGATGTTACTTGTACGTATTAGGGTTCTCTCATTGAGTAGCAAAGCCAAAGCTAGAAACAGATAAAACAGCCCGAATGAGTGTACAGTTCGGTTTCAGCAGTACTGGGGAGAGAGAGCAATAAGCAAAGGCCGCTTTAAAGCAATAAACAAAGTGGGTTTTAATCTCATATAAACGAGAAAAATTGGACCGAGCCGCCCCGCGTGCCTGCCGGGCGGCACGGGCGAAACCACCACCCAGCGCCGCCGCACCCCCCATCCCCTCCTCTCCTCCACCTCGCCGCCGGAGAGAGCCCACGGGAGGCCCGCGAGGTTCAAGGAGGGCGGCGGCGGGGTATTCCTCCCCCTGCGGAATGGGCGTCGTGGCGAGGTGGCGCCCAACGAGGGTGCTCCGGGGCGGCGGCTCCGGCAGGTTCGGCGGCCGCATCCGGTGTTCCCGGGGCTAGATCCGTTCGGGGCCAAGCCAGCGGCTCTATCACGCCCCCGCCGCGGTGGAGAAATGGCCGCCCAGGCTACAGATCTGGGTGGCCGCCCCGATGGCGGCGGCGCCTGGGCTGGCAAGGGACGTCGGCCACGGTGGCCAGCCGGCGGCCATGCGGCGCAAAATTTCGGGACCGCGTGGGATCGCGGTCGGGCGAGCCTCCTATCTACGCCGCGTCAGAGTTTCACGGAGGAAGCGCCGCCGCCGCGCGCCTCGCTGGGTTAGCGGACGATGAAGTGGCCGCTCGGGCTACGGTGGATCCGCTTCCCCATGGCCGATCCGCCGCCTCCCCCCAAGCCCCGAAGGTGGGCGCCAAAGGCGCTGGGGTCGACACTGAAAGCAAAGCGCCAGCCGGTGGGCGTAAGGGCGCTGGCACCAGCGTGGTGGGCCCATCCTGCCTCGCTTTGTGCCGGTCGTGGGAAGCATAATCGGGCGAAAAGCCATGTCGGATCTACCGGCAAGACAACGGCGACGCCTTCGAGCGCCGTCTTCCTCCCTGGAGGCGTTGTCACGGTGCGTCGACCGTGCCTGCCTGAGTTGGTAACGCGACCTCAAGACCCTCTTCTTGGTTTGTGCTGGATGTGGGCAAGCACTGGCGAAAGCCATGTCGGATCTGTCGACAAGACGACGGCGTCGCCTTCGGGCGTCGTCTTCCTCCCTGGAGGCGTTGTCATGGTGTTTCCCCACTTCGGCCGACTACAGAGGTGTGTCGGTTGTGCCGTGGTGGCGTGGCTGACAGCGGCTTGCTTGGATTGCGCCAGTGACGCCATGGTGGCGTGGCTGGCAGTAACCAAGCAGGGACGCCAGTGGCGCCATGGTGGCGTGGCTGGAGGATCCCGGCTAATTCTTCGCTTGCGACCAGCTCTCTAGCTGCCCTTCGTCCCATTGTATCTTCTTGTTCTTCTATCTACATGGTAAGATTGGCCTAGCTGTCGGTGGTGGCCGAGTGTCCGACGAGTGACCTCCTCTGGCGTCTCTGCTCCGTCGGCGCTCTTCCTTGATAGTGTCATAAAATCAAATGCCGGGTGGAGATGCTACCGCTGCCGTCATTCCCCCTGAGGATTCCTCCCCTCGGCGGCGTTGGATGCTGGTACGTAGGCCCAGATGTGCTGGAGAATGCCATCATCAATTCAAAGGAAGATCGCCGTATCCGATGATCCTGGGTTTGCGTGCTCAACACCACTCTTAGTCCCCATTCCACTTGTCGGCCCTCAGAGGGAGGGTGGCAGCGGAGCGGCGTAGCTACGAGGAGTGTTGGAGGGCACAATGACCATGGCGAAACGGCGAGTATGCTGCTCGGCGGGGGCGCAAGTTCGATATTTGGTTCATGTCTTCGGTTCGGGTCTAGGCTTACCTTGAGTTTATTTCAAGTGTTGTTTGTTGTTGTTGTTGTTGTTGTTGGTGTTGTAATCTCTTCCCCCCCCTTTGTACCTCAGTGAAATATTTGTATGAGGATTGGCGCTTACGCCCTTCCACCGCTCGGCTTGCCGAGCACCTGTGGAATGATAAGTAGGTGGGGATCAGTCGATCCCCCCCGAATTTGCCCTCAAAGAAAGCAATAAAAAAAGTGTATTGAAATAAAAGCAAGAATAAGAGAGAAGCGGGGGGAAAGAAAACATGACAAACCTGTATCCATTTCAAATAAGATAGAACCGTACATATAGTAACAACATGCTGCTAAAGAATCCATGTGCTGTAAAATTGTAACCAGGTAACAATAGTAGCAGTGTTTATGAGGCTCTCATACCACTATGAATGCACATAAACGGTTGTTAATTATAGAAACAGAATCAATTAAGTGTTATAGGACCAAATAAAATTAGTCTACTACTCTCACTGCAACGAAAAACAATACAGATGGCAAGAATCTTTTCTTTTGGAATGCCAATATGCCATACACATCAGCTAGTACTATTTGTATGGCAATTCTTAGCAAGGATAGAAGAGATTCAGCCATCAGGACAATGGTGCCCCCCTGCATGGAAGACACAGCAGCTCAATGGCACCTGCTGTCTTAGGGGGGAAAGCACACAAAACGCACTGCCAGGATCGAAGCAACTGGTGTTCTGAGATCATCGGCAACCTATATTATCATTGCCATTGTCCGTTCTGGTCACCACTCATGTTTGGTCCCCTATGAGTGAGGATCCTATTGAGGACCAACCCATCTCTCTAATACAATGAAACACAGCTCTCGTGCACTTTCGAAAGAAAAAAAACTTGAAACCATATGCATCAAAATAAATCATCAAACAAAGTATTGACATACAACCATCTGCTAGAATTTTGTCACTTCTTGATTTAGTAGGTTTACACGCTTAATCCCATGAATCCTGATATGATGCATGGTAGTTGGTACCACATTTTCACTTCTTGAAAATATTTAAATAGGTGAACACAAGAAGGGAGCATCTGCCACTGTGAACTGCTATGTTTTTCAATGCTTTGTTCTCAGATCTCTGCATAAAAATATGAGCCAACCTCAATGCTCTGTTCTCACTTGGAAACTAAGAAAATTAAATATAAGAAAAGGGACATTATATTTAATATGAACATTAAAGCCTGGATCTAACCGTCCATGCATAAGCATGGGCTATATGTCACCAATCAATATAACGTGCAGTGTCATTTTCGTTTCAAATAAAAAAAACATGCCCCTCTAGCGAAGAGGTTAAACTGTGCACATCCTGAACCTAGGCTTAATAAAATGATGATCAAGTTAATAAAGTAGCATATACCAATAATTACTCCTGATTACTCTGAAAAGCACATTTAAATTATTAAGTTATGCTATATGTCCTTCTATCATGCAAATTAAAGCTAGAGATGATTTCAACCCGCGATGTTATGCCAAGAAGAAAAAAGTTTAATTGCAATACAGTTACACACAAGAAACTGAGCCATACAACACCACTAATTAATGGCACCACCATTAACTCGACGATTGAACCACAGTGAAGCTACAAGAATGAGTGTTCATAATTGCAACAGATTGGCTATTGTGATTAGATTGGCCAAATAAGGAAGCAGCTCATGCTCATATACACAAACACTCAAACAGTATTGCAATATGCATCCATAGCTTCTGAAAGGGATTAAAGAATTGACGAAAACCAAGATTACCTTGGTCAAGTGGTTATACAAATGGAAAAAGTCTACATAACCCCTAAACTATGATGGGTGGAACACTTAACCCCCTTAACTATAAAACCGGGTATTTTACCCCCTGAACTTTTCAAACCGGTTAAATTCCCCTCTAGAGCGGTTTTGAACGGTGGTTTTGCTACAGTAGCGTGGTTTTGTCTTTTTCTTTTTGTATTTATTTCGGCTGAATCTTTGAAAAAATCATATTAAATCACAGAAAAATTATAAAATAGAAAATCTAATTTTGTTGGACTCCATATGAGTAGATCTACACATTGAGCATATAATATGTTATGTTTTAGTACAAAATTTTTGTTGTAACTTTAGATCTATGATTTTCTATAATTAATTGGAATAATTCATAGCCAAAGTATCGGTGGTCTAATTGTGGTGAAATTTTTAATGGTAGGCTAATTATTGTATGCTTGATCTCTAGTAAAAATTTCATACTCATTGAATCATGTACAACTTAGTTATAAATTTATTTAGCTTTATGCTTATTAAATATAAATAAATTTATAACTAAGTTATACATGATTCAATTAGTATGAAATTTTTACTAGAGATCAAGCATACAATAATTAGCCTACCACAAAAATTTTACCACAATTGGACCATAGAAACTCCGGCTATGAATTATTCCAATTAATTATAGAAAATTATAGGTCTAAAGTTACAGCAAAAAAATTTATACTAAAATATAACATATTATATTATCACTATGTAGATCTACTCATGTGGAGTCCAACAAAATTGATTTTCCATTTTATGATTTTTCTGTGATTTACTATGATTTTTCAAAGATTTAGCTGAAATAAATAAAAATAAAAAGA
>JADLZL010003017.1:0-37322 GCA_015844335.1 Chrysopogon serrulatus | reverse complement strand
GAGTTTGTGGTGCGTGTCCCCAACCCCGGAAGGTGTGCAAGAAGGACTCAAGGAGGACTTGTATTTCCTTGCACCTTAGTGCTTGTAGGTAGGGTGTACAAGCAAGTGGAGAGAGGGAGCTGGTCCTAAGTCTCGTGATGAGGAAGTGTGTGAAGTAAGTGTGTTGAACCGAGTTCGTTGGTCGTCAGATCGACCTGCCCCTGGAGGGACCCCCGTCCTCCCCTTTTATAGCCGCAAGGAGAGGAACGGGTTTACACGGTATCTGAATGTGTGAGATGACTGTAGACGCCGTCCCTTCTTGGCCGAGGCCTTGTCCGAGACTCTAGAAACGTCTTCCCCTCTAGTGCCGAGGCCTTGGTGTGGATGGCGGCCCTGTCGTGTACGGCGCCGTGCTGCCGGTTGTGGGCGCCGTCTTGAGGAGCTCTCCTCGGTCCTGGTGACGGAAGGGACGTCTGTCCCTGCAGAAGTCGGCGAGTGATGAGGACATCACTCCTTCGGATACACTCAATGATCCTCCGCTGAACATTCAAGGTCCAATCACAAGAGCTCGCGCGCGACAATTAAATTTACAGGTGAGCTCGTTCCTAAGTAACTCTTTATATGATTTAGAGAATAGATTGCTACCTAATGATTATATTATGATTAGGAATCATGGAGAGGACCGGGAGATACATAGAGGAGGGCTTGGAGGCGTGAAGGACCAGCAAGGGCGCTCAAGTCAAGGTGGAGGCCCAAACCAAGTCGACTTCGAATCCGTCTCGGAGTCCAGGAGCAGTCTGTACTAAATTGGACGCCCAGGATGCATCCGGACTCGAATTGGACGTTCTTAGACTCTAAAGAAAGATAACGAAAAAGACCTTTCCAATGAGTCTTGTTGGAGGCCCAAATTCATCCGGAGTCATCGGGAATCGTCCAAACAATTTGACGTCCAGAATCTGTCCTGACGCTGCGACGTCGTATTTTGGTCTTTGGGCCTTGTATCGAGTTGGAACCCATTAGGGGTGCGTCCAGGGGGGTTTTGCTTAGATTAATCTGTCAAGAACAGTTTCGCCGTTTCATCGGTTTGTGAGACCCCAACTCGTGAGCTTATTCATTCATTTGCAAATTAGTTGCTTTCTTCTTTGTTCTTGCTTGTGTTCTTCGATTCGCAGGCAAGGATTAGCCTTCTTACGAGGTCAACCGTGCAACAACGGTTGATAACCGTAGAAGACGTGGTAATGCTGCGATTGCGGGGTTTCGGATCGTCTGTTCGAAGCCGGATCGACTTGTGTCTCGTTTTCGCCAAATCGAGTTACCGTAACCTTTCGGAAGATCGGGAACCCTTGTTCACATCAGCGAGGACATCATGGGGGCGTACCGAGCCCACAGCCCATTCAGAGCTTTTGACTTGTCCCGGTCCGAGGCCCCGGGGCTGGGGTGTCGCTGTCGTATCTGGCGTGGCCGGGCGCAGATACGTCTGTGTTGTAGGCGAGGCCGCATCGCCAGCCCAGGCTCAAAACCCAGGTGCACGGTGACCGGGGCTCGGAAAGACCGGGGCTCCGTTACAAAGGTTGGCGCCGTCGGCCCCCGGGCATGGTGTATGTCATGTTGGGACTCGAGGGATGGGACTGTCATAGAGGTTAGGCATGACAGCGCCCTACGGTCTGAGCATGGCCGCTACTGTAGGAGTAGCGTAATCATGAGCGCAGGTGAGAGTGGTGGCCGGGATGGCTTCCATCCCCCCGAGGATAATATTGCTCGGCGGTCCACCGTGGGGAGGCGGGTAGATATACGTCAAGTCGGTGGCCGAGGTTTGACCGGGGGAAGTGCAAGCGCGTCCCGTTCGAGGCCGAGGCTCGGGGCTCAGCGGGACGGAAGCGGGAGCTCGTCCCGAGGCATCTCCGTAGAGGGCTCGGGCAAGACGGACATTGCACCCGCTTTGTCCGAGGCCCAACGGGAGGGTTCGGACAGGCGGGAGATTAATTCCGTCCGAGGGCCTCGGCCGGGGGGCTCGGATGGGGCGGAAAGTTAGTGCCCGTCCGAGGCCCCAAGGGGAAGGCTCGGACGGATTCGGTGAGCAAGCTTATTTGGGCCTTGGCGGCCGTGCTTTGCTTCCGTGTGGTCAGTTTTGCGTTTGTTGGGCCTGACAGTTTGGAGGGCCCTTATTTTGGTACCCGACAGTAGCCCCCGAACCTTCGAAGGAGTAAGTGTACTCGTTCGGAGGTTTGTGTTTTAAAGCTAAGTTTCCATCAGGCATGTTGTTAGTCATTTAGGGTTTTCCCCGTTGGAGTGCTTGCGGCAGGCCTCGGGCCGGGTGTAGCCCCGAGGCCTCGGAGGAGTGTAAGCATCCTCCGAGGGCTTGCGCGCGTTTGGTGAGAGTGTTTGCTTGTCTCGGAGGCTGCGTTCTCCGGCGGGGGCGCGCGAGCACACCTATCGGGTGTAGCCCCCGAGGGCTCGGAGGAGTGTGGGTGTTCCTCCGAGGGCTTACGCACGTTTTGGTTGGAGTGTTTCTGCAGTTTGCCGAGCCCCCGGGTCCATCGGCGCGTTTGGGAGTTCGGTGAGCTAGTTAGTTGACGTTTCCCAACCTTCGGCCACTGTGCCGAGGGAGCCCCCGAGCCCCGTTCTGGTGTGGGGCGGCTGAGCGGTACTTGGTCGTCAGTTTTGTTCGTGCCTCTGCATCCGTTCCGCAGGGAGGAGGGTGGATTTCACCATGCTGTCGTCGGCAAGTGCCGATCATGGCTAGATCCGGTGAGCTGTTAACGGGTTAGTCCGAGTGGAATGCCTGTGCCCCGTTCGCTAGGGGTTGGCTGGGCCCGGAGGCGCATTCCATTCGAGCCTGCAAGGTGTGTCTGAGGCGGGCCCCGGGTCCCGTCCGCCAGGTCCCGAGGGCTCGTTGCACTCCCACGCGGGATCCCCCTAACTCAGACTGCCTCGCTGGCCTCGGACACGGTGTTGGATGGTCCCTGCTGTGCAGGGCTAGGCTGTGTATGAGGCCGTCCGAGCCATCGCTGACTCTGTTGTCCTGAGGCGGCTGTCGAACCCCGTGGTGGGCCAGCCCACGAACCTCTGGACCGTACACGGGCCGTCGCCCGGGCTCCTTCCAGGGGAAGGAAGCGCTTAATGTGGAAACTCGATCGTGGGGGCGCGGGCATGCCTTTTGAGGCGACCTCTTTGGAAGCGGCGGCGCGGCGCTTGGCCATGAGGGAGAGGTGGTGGGCCCCCACGGCGGTTTGACGTACCGCGTGCGTGCGCGGTTCCCACGCAGGAGACGTGGCAGTGGCGTGTGCGGCGGCGGCTGCCATGGAGCCGTGCTTGGCGGTAAGCCCCGGGCTCCGTGCGCCCGGGATCTTTGCGGGAAAAAAAAACCTGTACCGTGCGTGGGGTGCTGCGGGCCCGTGTGGCTGCGGCCATCCGTGTGTGGGCGCCTGGGTCTCCGTGCGATGTGCGGTTGAGTAGGAAATCCCGGACACGATTGCGCATTAAATGCGGGCAGTCAAACGGACTGGGGGTTTTGGGCATAAGTACACTCGGGCGGCGGCTGGCTTTCTTCTCGCCTTCCTCGCCCTTGCGCTTGCCTTTGCTTCTTCCGCTGCCACAATCTGCCCAAGCGCCATCGAGAGAAGGTGTAGAAGTGAGAAGGGAGAGAACTCACCGCCGTCCACCTAACCCGCCGTTGCCATGGCGTCGAGAGTCGCGGTCGTTGGTGTGGACGAGTGGGAGTCAAGCTCCGTGACGTTAGCGGAGCTGCTGGCGCTCGTGGGGAAGGGCTTCTCGCCCCTGGCGCCCGGCGACACCGGGCCGGAGTGGATGGTCCCGCCCGGCCGGCCATCATCCCCGCACCCGCCACCGGGATACGTTGTGAGCTTCACGGCATTCCACGAGCATGGGTTCGGGGATGCCGGTGGGCCGGTTCTTGAGGGCGATCCTCGAGTACTATGGCCTGAGCTGCGAGGGAACCTCAATCCCAACTCCATTACGCAGCGGCGGTGTTCGTTGCCCTCAGGCGAGGGGTTTCTCGGAGTTGAGGCCCATTGGGACCTCTGGCTCCATTTCTTTGAGGGCGCCATCTACTTCAAAGGCGTCGAGAGGGGGAAGAGGCCGGCGGTCCTGAACTGGAACTGCCACGCGATTGCTTGCTTCGCCACCGGGATTCCTACATCCCGCAAGAAAACTCGCCTCCTCCAACCGCGGCTGGCACGCGAAGTGGTTTTACCTCCGGAACGACTTCAGCCACCTGCCCGCCTACACCGGGAAGTTGTTCGAGGCGGAGCCAGCGAGGTGGAAGGAGGAGCTGATCCCGGAGAAGGTCACCCCGCTGAAGAAAGTGTTCGGCGCCCTGAGGGTGCTGATCCGCTAGGGGCTGGACGCGTTAGTCGTCATCGCCGCCTTCCACAGGCGGCGAGTTCTGCCCCTCATGGCGAGGCGGACCTGCTTGTTCACGAGGATGTCGTCCGTCGATCTCGAGCACGACGAGATCGTTGCTCGAATCAAGAAGGCGGCGGTGGTGGCAGACACCTCCCACCTCTATAAGGTCGTGATGCGCCCCCACCCGGATTATATCTCTGTGGTAAGTTTTTGTGATCGAGCCCGGACAGTTGGTGTCCACATCCCCCCCTCGTCCTTATCCCGTCCTCTTCTTTGCAGAGTTTGGCTGGGAAGCTGAAGAAGTCCAAGCCCCCCATCTCCGTGGAGAAGGAGGCGAACAAGGCCTTCGTGGAGAAGCAGAAGAAGAAGGAGAACAAGGTGGACCGGAACGTCCGCAAGCAGAAGGAGCTGTGGGGCCTGGAGAAGCTGCGGCGCCGACAGGAGGAAGAGGGACTCCCCCGGGAGCCGACACCCTCCGAGACCACCGGTGCTGATGATGACGATGAGGATGACGAGGGGGACGACCTCGACTTCTTCAGCTTCATGGAGGAGGAGGCACTGAGGGGGTCAATGGCCTAGCCCCCAGTTCCTGACGATGCACCGCAGAGGCGGGTAGCGGAGAAGTCCACCGCGCGGGCCTCGGCCTTGACCTCATCAGAGTCGAGGCCGCGCGTTGAGTCCGAGGCCGCGACGCCCTCCCATGGAGAGGGAGAGAGGACACCGCGGGCGTCAGGAGATGCCACCCCTGTCCCTCGTTTCGCCGAGGGAACGGCTGAGGCTGAGGGTGTGACTACGTCGGGAGGGAAGGAGGCCCTCCGGGAGTCATTCCTTGACCGGCCCCGGCGAGGGTGGTTCGGTCCCGCCCCCTGAGCAGCCGGCGATGGTGAGGGAGATTGCCGAGGGCGGAGCACGGGCCTGCCGAGGAGGTGGCGGCGACAGAGGGCCCTCGTCCCCGTGCCCGCGACCCGCAGCCGTGCGGGCCGAGGGCCCTCAGTCCGAACCCCGCGACCACGGCTCCGGCGAGCCAATTGTTCAAGCCGCCGGTCATTGGGTGAGCGTTTTCCGTCCCGGGGACTTTTTTCCATCGTTTTTCTTTCTTCTTTTCCTCTGAAATTCTACCCTTGTTGCGTCGCGACCAAAAGCGCAAAGACGGCCCGACCCCGGCTCCGCTTGCTCCGCGGAAGCAACCGAGACGAGGGGCCGGGAAGGCAAGCACCACCGTTGCCCCCTACGGTAGCGGTGCTGCCCGGTGTCCGAAGGGAGGCGGTCGAGGTGCCGCCGATCGGGGAGCCATCCCCCATCCCGCGGTGGAGAGGCGGCATAGCGCCCGGCACGGGCCGTGGTGATGCACTGCCGCGAAGCCGCGGCGACGCCCGCCTCGGAGGTTTACGCCGGCGTGGTGATGGCGGAGCAGGCGCCCGGCTCCGCCTCCCAAGCCACGCCACGGCACAGGGAGGTGGTGGAGATCCCCTCCTCGGAAGATACCCCCTCTTGCGGAAAGAGGTGGCCGTTGCGGACACAGCTTCCTCAGGTGACGGTCGCGCGGGGTCGTCGACTGCGGTGCCCGTGGAGTACTCCAGCCGGGAGGTGGTCCGCTTCGGCGCGCTCCAAAATGCGCCGCCGTGGATTATCTGGTCGGAGCGCCGGGATCCAGAAGGCCGGCCGGTCTATGTGCTGGACGATGCCCTGGGGCAGCAGCAATGGGAGCATACCGGCAAGTACCTGAAGTCGGCCGAAGATCTGCTCCTGCTGGTCTCGACGGTCATCTCGAGGGACCTTCCTGACGTGGTGAAGGTAACTTTAACGCTCGTGCCCGAAGCCTTGCCTCGACGCGGGCGCCTGAAAACGGCTAACCCGTTGGATCTGACTGTCGCAGGGCCTGGCACAGACGTCCCGGGAGAAGTCGCAGTTTCTTCGGGCGAGAACCGGTCTTAGCGACGCGCTCTACCTTCAGCAGCAGGAGGCAAGCCGGCTGCGCGCCGAGTTAGCTGCCCAGAGCACCGAAAATGCTAACCTTCGCCTTCTCGTTTCGGACCTGAAGGTCGATGTGAGTTTCCGGATGTCTTCCCAGAAGAGTTGCCTGGGCTACCACCAGCGTGATGTTGAGTTTAAGATAGATTTAATCCCGGTGCCGCACCCCATATCTAGAAGGCCTTACCGTATGCCTCCTAACGAGTTGGTTATAATGAAGGAAGAACTTAAGAAGTTGATGACACAAGGCTTGATCCGTCCTAGTTCTTTTCCATGGAGCTGTCCGACTATCTTTGTTAAGAAGAAAGATCAATCTTTGCGTATGTGCGTAGATTATCGGCCTCTAAATGAAGTTACTATCAAAAATAAATATCCTTTGCCTCGGATTGATATCTTGTTTGACCAACTCTCTCGAGCCAAAGTGTTTTCCAAGATTGATTTACGTTCGGGGTATCATCAGATTCGAATCCGTCCCGAAGATATTGAGAAAACGGCTTTTGCAACCGTGTATGGGTTATATGAGTATCTTGTCATGTCTTTTTGGTCCGACGAATGCTCCTGCCCATTTCATGTACCTGATGAATTCAGTATTCATGCCGGAATTGGATAAGTTCGTTGTGGTGTTCATTGATGATATCCCGGTTTATTCTCGAAAATAAGGAAGGTCATGCTAAGCATTTAAGGGTGGTGTTGTCAGTTAAGAGAACATCAACTTTATGCTAAATTCAGCAAGTGTGAGTTCTGGTTGAAGGAAGTTCCTTTCCTTGGTCATATTCTCTCGGAGAATGGGGTTTCGATTGATCCTTCAAAAGTACAACAAGTTTTAGATTGGGAGGCTCCAACCACGGTCTCTCGAAGTTCGTAGTTTCCTTGGTCTTGGCCGGGGTATTATCACGAGTTTATTCCTGACTTCTCTAAAATAGCAAAGCCTATGACCAAGCTACTTCAGAAAGGTGAAGAGTTTGTATGGACACCGGAATGTGAGTCCGCATTTCGCACCTTGCGAACTCTGTTGACTTCTGCTCCTGTCCTAGCTCAACCGGATATTGAGAAGCCCTTTGATGTTTATTGCGATGCATCGGGCACTGGTCTGGGTTGTGTGCTTATGCAAGAAGGGCGAGTTATTGCTTATGCTTCTCGTCAGCTGCGAAAACATGAAGTCAACTATCCCACACATGATCTAGAGTTGGCGGCAGTAGTTCATGCCTTGAAGATTTGGAGGCATTACTTGCTGGGTAATGTGTGTCACATTTATACTGATCACAAAAGCCTAAAGTATATCTTTACTCAACCTGAGTTGAATATGCGGCAACGAAGGTGGCTTGAGTTGATCAAGGACTACAATTTGCAAGTGCACTACCATCCCGGAAAGGCAAATGTAGTTGCCGATGCCTTGAGTAGAAAGTCTCATTCTAGTTCTGCTATCCAAGGGGACTATCATTTAGCACATCTTATGCATCCAAAGGTACTCCACAATATCACTTTGAGCTCTACTCTTACAGACAAGATTATTGAGGCTCAAAAGACAGATGTGGGCATCTTCCATATCAAAAAGAAAATGAAGGTGAAACCAGCCACGCGCTTTCGCGTGGATGAAAAAGGTGTCTTATGGTTTGATGATCGTTTGGTGGTACCCAAAGATAGAGAGCTTAGGCAAAGAAATCTTGATCCGAGGCTCATTCTTCCAATTTTTCCATCCATCCAGGCAAAGTAGCAAGATGTATGAAGCCTTGAGACCTAGGTTTTGGTGGACCAAAATGAAGCTAGAAATTGCTGACTTTGTTGCTCGTTGTGACACATGTTGTCGGGTCAAGGCAGTTCATCTTAAGCCTGCCGGTCCACTTCAACCACTCTCGGTTCCTAACTGGAAGTGGGAAGAAATCAGTATGGACTTTATCACTGGTTTACCCATGACGCAAAAGGGTCATGATTCTATTTGAGTAATCGTGGATCGTTTGACCAAGACTGCCCATTTTATTCCTGTGAGTGTTACTATCCGGCCCCACCAATGTGCAGAGTTGTATATGACCCAGATTTATCGGCTCCATGGTATACCTAAAACCATTATATCTGATTGAGGGCCACAGTTTGTTGCACGTTTTTGGGAGCATATGCACAAAGCATTGGGCACCAACTTGCTTCGCAGTTCAGCTTATCACCCTCAAACCTCTGGTCAGACAGAGAGGGTCAATCAAATTCTAGAAGACCTGCTACGGTCTTGTGTTCTCTCGGCAGGAGGATCTTGGGAGAGCTGGTTACATTTGGCTGAGTTCTCGTATAACAATAGTTACCAAGAAAGTATCCAGATGGCCCCTTTTGAAGCTTTGTATGGGAGAAGATGCCGAACACCTTCATATTGGGTCGAACACGGAGAACGATGGTATTATGGCATTGAGCTTATCCGTGATGCTTGAAGAGAAGGTTAGCGTGATCCAAACAACATAAAAAGGCTCGGTCTCGGCAAAAAGAGTTATGTAGATAAGCGAAGGCGCCCTATTGAGTTCGAAGTTGGTGACTATGTATATCTCAAGGTGTCTCCCATGAAAGGTGTGCAACGTTTTGGAGTAAAAAGGAAATTGGCCCCGAGGTATGTGGGTCCCTACCAAATCCTGGAGAAAAGGGGAAGAGTAGCCTATAAAATCCAGTTACCACCGGAGATGAGTGCTATCTTTGATGTTTTCCATGTTTCCCAACTCAAGAAATGCCTTCGAGTACCCGAAGAAAGGATGGAAACCCAAGATGTAGAGTTAAAATCAGATCTAACATATGAAGCACGGCCGGTGAAGGTTCTTGATACCAAAGAGAGAATTACACGTAATCGAGTGATCCGGTTTCATAAGGTCACTTGGAACAATGAGAGTGATTGGGATGCTACTTGGGAAAGAGAAGATTATCTAAGAGAGGTGTATCCTGCATTTGCCGAACAATGGTACGTTCACCTAATCTCGGGACAAGATTCCTTTAAGGGGGGAGGCCTGTAACACCCCTGGTGTTTGGCCTACTAAATCACCTGCATGAACTGGTCATAAGCATCATTATCATCTCATATATGCATATGTATGGCAAGTCTTTATACAATTCCTATTTGTATGCTTATGAAAAGTGCATTTGATGCTTGCCTTGCTTGCTTGATACTGTGGCATGATATGTAATGTTGCTAAAAGTGCTCTACAGTAGGCTAACTATGCTTAGGACACTAATTGGAACAATGTTCATGAAGATCTTTTTGCTAAATGATGGCCCTAGGTGATAGTTGACCAAATTCCCCTCCTAGACCTCTTTTCTTTGACTGTTTCAAATCTGCAAGCTAGGAACTTTGCATGGCTGTGAGTCCCAAATAAAAGTTGTAGAGAATTTTATGTAGAACAAACTTTGTTTAAGGCTCATGTCATGAAAATGTGCACAAGCTGCTCAAAAATGCACATCTCTGCTGAAACCAGTGCTGAATTGAGCCTCTGAAATTGGTTAAGTCTGAAAGTGCATTTCAAAGTGTTTTTAGGGTACTTCACCGCCCGTATCTTGCCAACCTAAGCCAAACCAGCTCAAGTCCCTGTAAGGAAAGTTGAAGACCAACTATAGAGCTACAACTTTTACTAATAGAGTTTTGGCTATTTGCGCTCGGTTTAGGAGTTAACGACACATCATTTAGGTGGTTTCGGTCGGTGATCGACGACCGAATCGGCGCCCCTCTGTTTGAATCCGTCGGCTCGGTGGCCGACCGCGGCAGGCCGCACGCGCCATCGGCGGCCGTACGCCGGCGCGGGGCCCGCCGGCCAGGTCGACGACGCCACCACACCACCACGTCCCTGTCCCCCCTCTCTCCCTCGCCCTCATTTCTCCTCTCGCGTTCGGACAGAAAGGAGAGAAAGGGGAGAAGGCAACGCCGACGCCGCCGTCCACCGTCACAGCCACCGCACCACCGCAGCCCAAATTCCACCCAGAGCACCGCCACCATGCCCTCAATCACCGAGCTAGCTGGCGATTCCATCCACCCTCGGGTAAGGGCGCATTGCGCCGTTTTACCGCCGTCGCCATGGCCGAAGCTCCGCCGAGAGCTTGGGCTCGTCGCGACCGAGGCCTCTCGGGTCCTTTTCACGAGTCCTAGAGTCGGTTTCATAGTCACCTAAGGTCATAGATCATGTCTAGGGTTTTGGTTAGGGTCGATTAGGTCACGGCGCCGCCGAACGGGCCCGCACCGCCGCCCAGGCCTCTCGTCGCCGCCGCCGCCATGCACGCGGCCGAAGCTCTGAGCTCAATGCCGGCCAAATCCTAAACCCTAACCTCGTCTAGGACCTTCGAACCCGATTCCACACTCAATCGAGCCACCGACGCGTCGGGAGCGGAGCGGCGAGCATACCGCCGTGCAAGCGTCGCCGTCGCCGGCGTGCCTCGCCGTGGTAGCTAGAGGCCGCGATAGCTTGCTTTTTCTTAGCTCGATAGGTGCGGTTCATCGTGTAGGTCGCGAAGGTACCACCCTTGCCGCCGGCGACCTCACCGCCGACGAGCTGGGGGCGGTCAAAATCGTGCCGCCATCGTCCCCTGTTCTGTCTGGCCGACAGGTGAGTCCGTTGACCCTGGGCCCCACTTGTCAGCCGGCGTAGGTCTAGGTTTTGTTATTTTCTTTTCCAGAAAATGCTTAGATCTTGTTTAATTCATATCTGGAGCTAGACAAGTCCAAATGGTGTGATTCCAATTTTGCTAGGTTCCTGAAGATGTCTAGTTTTTAATAAAAATATGAAATATGCTATGTTCTGCAGTAGATTTTGTTTGATCTATTTATTTTGTTCTAGGCCTTGGAAAATGGTTTAATGCATAACTAATTATTAATTGATGCTAAAAATGTAAAACCAGTGGGATTAGCTTTGTGTTGTCATTCTCTATTTAGGAAAAATATTGGTTGGCTTGTTAACCTGTTTTGCATGGCAGTTTGCTAAATAAGTTGTTTAAATGCCTTGAATGTTCTTCTATTTATCATGCTTTCTATACATATGCTATTGAGGTAAAAATTGGTACACAGTGTACTTGTGGTGTAATTATGATAAGAAAATTATGAAATCTGTTGTTTGATACTTTTCAAATAGATTTGTGATTTATCCTCTTTTAAGTTTGTGTAGCTTGTTCTTTTGCTACAGGGTGTTGTACTTAGAATTTTAATGTGAAATTTGAACTGCAGTCTTTGTGAGCCATGAGTAGTCTACTGTAATTTTTATGGATTTCTCTGGGTAGTTTTACTATGTGCTCAATTGTGCCCTTAAATAATGAAATAAATTGAAAAGGGTGTTTTAATTGATGTTCTAGAGTGGCTTGTTAGGTTTTCTGTTAATCATTAGTCATGTTTTAACTTTGGGTCAGGTTGGGTGAGCTTGAATTACAAGTTTGAACATGAGTAAATAATTAAACCTCCAATTTAAGCCTTTTCTGGACAGCTAGTGGTACTTTTAGTTTTGCATAAGCTAGATGGTGTTTTCTAGCTTTGTGGTCAATAGCAAAGTGGTAGATAATTTCATTATCTAGTTGCTGTTAAAATTTGAGAACATTTGGTGGAGTAGTTTAGGAGTTATGGTGTTATCTTGTGAGATTCCAGAAAAGAGGTCTTCTCTGGAATTTCTGGACAGATCTGGGAAATCTGTCTGTTTGACCTTTTTGAATTGTGAATCTGTTTGTGATGTCTAAATAAGAGTTGTAGACAATTTCATGAGCTTTCCAGAATGTCCTCATGCATGTCATTTGGATGTATAGAACTCCAGTTACAGTTGCTTCTTTCAGCTGTTGAGTGTAGGTCAGAAGTTCTGAAATGTGCCTGGCTTTACTTACTTGCCCTTGTGTGTGTGATTTACATCTTGTAGAAACTTTGCTAATTTATACAAGTGATTAGGTGCAGGTTGTATGTCCTTAACTGATGATGAAAAGTTATACCTTGACTTGCTTGGTGAGTGTTCAATCTTGTTTAGAGAGGAGATATGCACCTACTCTGTAACTTAAAGTGATTTGAATAGAGTCATCACCTCAGCTGGAGGGTTTAGTGTTGTTGCTGTTATTCACTCTCTTACAGGATCATCTTGTGCATTCATTTCTCATTTATGCATTGCATTCAATAGGTTCGCCGAAGGGGGTAACGCTCTTGGAGTTCGGGGACCTGCAGCAGGAGGAGGAGCCGGAGGGACCAGCCGGTGAAAGCAACTCCGTCGAAGAAGAAGAGCTAACTGAGTGCCCTAATCATGAGCCTACAACCTTTGTGAAAAGCAAGCCCCGGAGCATATTAAGTTTCCTACGTTTTATAAAATGCACTTGAGTACTTTATGTTGTTTATTGCATTAAGTTTAGGAGTTGATTGAAGATGTTGTTGCATCTATCCTATCCTTGTCCAGTATATATATTATATCCTGAATCCTATGTTTTAGGTTAGAAGCGATGCAAATGCTTAGCCCTGCTTAGACCGGTAGAAGTCAGGTGATATCCTGTCATCCGCGAGTTATAGGTGGTTACTCCTTGGTCACTGACGGCTTTATGTGTTATCATGGAGATGAACCATGTGTTAATTAAAAAGAAGACCGGGCAGGGACAGTGGACCCTGTTCGAGTCGATTAAGGACTGGCGTCGTTGTTTCACTCTTGGTCATGTTGAACGCAGCCTAACACATAGTTGGCCCGGCCCTGTGTGCCAAGTGGCCGCGAAGCTCGGTAGCTCAACTCAAGACGGGATAACCCGGGAGACGGTTGGGCAATTCGCGGGATAGCGGCATATTAGACCAAGGGCAAACATGTCTAACTGATCCTGGCGTCGTCCTTGGGTTAGCATGGTTTGAACATCCTGGCTATCCGACTTTCCGGTTTTGCCGACGTATAAATCGGGCCCGAACCTGAGTTGTACGAAGAGTAACCTAAGGCGACTCTGATCCAGTCTGCCTGGGTGTGTGTTGGGAATACCCCCTGAGCTCAGTTGAAATCGATTCGAATCGCCGTCTCTCCCGGATAGTGAGAACTTGACCTTGCCTGGCAATCGTAGCTCTCACTAAAATAATTATGGTTCAAGTTTGATGTTGCTATGAATGAAAGCTGTATTAAAATAGATTTGGTTATTAATGCTTGTTATAAATAAGTGATTACTTAGTACAGGGCACACTTAGATGGAAGGTAAAAATAATTTAAGCTGCTGCTAGTATGTTTAACTGGTGCATCAAATGTCACTTATGCTTTTTATGCAAAAAGTTGTCAAGCTAGCTCCATTTATATTTCAGCCTTGCATAATCCTTGGTGTCAATTATTTCTGGTTTATGACGGGTAAGTCTAGCTGAGTACATCCTCGTACTCAGGGTTTATTCCCTCTTGTTGCAGATGATATTCTTTATACAGGCTTCTGCAAGGATGTCTTCACCCCGCTGGGGATGAGGACTAGATCATGGGCAAAGATCGTTTTCTTTATCTTATCATATGCTTTTTGTGGGATGACTATGGATCTGGCATGTATCTGAACTAAGTGGGTGTACTCGAATGGTTTCAAAACTATGTTTCTTTTATTACTGCAAACTGGAATTATAATAACTAAGTATTCCTATGTGATGCTACTTGCGAACTTTTGTGAGCTCTGATGTAACGAATGGTGGATTATGTTAAGTTGCATTCGATCTTGGTTTGTATGTTGTTGGTTTGAAATCCTTCGAGTTTTTCAGACTACCGGGATTATATGGGCTCAAGAGCGAAATTAGTTGCTTCGGCGATTGTTTTGCGCTTGTGCTCTTATAATTTGGTCGGTTCTGTTCTGATCGAGGCCTCCGAGGCTCGAGAGCGGAACGCTCTCCTGTCAGAGACCCTGGCGAAGCAGTCGTCGGAGCTCGACAAGGTCCGAGCCGAGAAGGAGGCGATGAGGGCGGCGGTTGCCCGGGCGAACGACACCATTGGGACTTTGACAGAGAATCTAGTGAACGCGGAAACCGATCACCAGCTCTTTGTCGATGATGTCATCATGGTGCGGGCCGAGCTCGGACAGGCGCTGAACGAGGCCAACAAACTCTGGGTGCAGCTGGCGGAGGAGATAGTGCTGACGGAAGGTAAGTTTTATGTTTAGGTAGCATGTCTTTGCTTTCTTGCTCAAAGATTGACCCCTGGTGGACACAGAGCTGAGGGGGAAGTCGTCGGAGCAAGCGGCGGCTCTTGTTGCGGCGCAGGCAGCCTATTCCTCGGCGCAAGGCGAGCTTGACACCTTAAAGGAGAAGGTTCAAGCCGTCTGCACGGAGGTCGAGGCTGGCGAGCCCGCTGGCAGTAGTCCGCTGGGCCGCCTAGAGGCGTTGCCTAGGTGAGTGGAGGCACGCGTGAGCGCCGCCCTTCAGTCCGGCCTTCGGACTGGCGTGTCGCACACCCTTGCGATGACTCTGTCCCACTACGACCTCGACCTTCCCAAGATCGCCGAGGGGCTTGTCGTCGCCGAGGACGAAGAGGGTCACGAGGCTGAGGTGTTCGCCGAGCTGGTCCAGCGGGCTGATGGGGCCACGACTGCGCTGGTTGGGCACTTCACGCCAGCAATCTTCCCTGATGCTGCCGAAGGGGCCGACGCTGCTGACGATACGGATGCTGTCGTCAAGGAAGGTGGGGGGTCGGATGCCCCTAGTAGACTCTGCAGTTTGGGCCAGGGTGCCCATGTAAAAAGGAACTTGATTAGTTTTCTGTTTTGTTTGACTGTGTTTGTGGCCCGTTGAGGCCTTGTATTTCGTAATCGTTTTTGCTCATTTTTCGTGCCTTTGAATCTCGCCTCGTAATTAGATTAGGGTCTTTGCGAGAATATTTTTGAATTTTAGAGGTCCGTTCCTTAGTCGAGGGTGGTAAGCAGAGGCACCGTAGCGCTAGGGCATGGGTGGCCTCACGGCTTTGCCGGCCCTGATGTTTAGAGCGACCCTCCCGCAAAGCGTGAAGTCGTTTTTTCGGCCTAGGGTGGCGAGTTAGGGTATCATAGCGCATGGGCGTAAGCGACCCTGTGGCCCAACCGGCCCTAGGCTTAGGATGACTTCTTTCTAAGTGTTCGAGACCTTCAGCACAAAAATGTTCAGAAAACGATTGATAGAAAAGGAGTACATTTTTGGGGTGCCTTTCAGGAGGGGGTTCCCCCTGTCTAGCCCTCGAGGGAGGCTCGGCTTTGATGGATCAAAGCCGAGTCTCACTCAGCCTCTGTGGCGATGTAAGTGCAGTTGATATTCTTAGCCCCCCGAGGGCTTCGGACATGTTTCTCGTTTGCAGAAAATTGAAAAAGTGAAAAGTGTTTCTTATTTTCATTCTCCTTTGAGAAACATGGAGTACAACTATATGTAAGAAACTTGGAAACTTAAGGGTAGAAGCGACGTAGCTGCTGGATGTTCCAAGCGTTGTTGAGGACTTTGTCGGTGTTTAGCCACCGATAGCCTGCCACGGGGTTCCCGTAGCAGTTGATTCGGATCTCGGCGAATAACTAGAACTCGACGGTTTCACGCGGGAGGCACACGGTTTATCCTGGTTCGAGCCCTCATCGTCGAGTAAAAGCTCTACTTCAGTCGACCTTGGCCTTTTGCGTTGGATTGGTGTCTGATCGTGTATTGTTCGTCTGTTACAAAAGAGGGTGTTCTGGCTCCTTTTTATAAGAGGAAAGGAGCCAGAGCTATGGTTTCTAATCCTAGTCGGACTTATAGTAAGTCCTATTACAGAGGTTACTTACTATTTGTCTAACTGGGATGATCCGTATTCTACTCGGATCCGTCCTTTTTGCTCTTGTCCTGACGGGAGCCATGCTGGTGAGTAGTCGCCTACGCCCCGTATCGACAAGCCCCCGAGCATTTCGAAATAGAACTCGGGGAGCGCCTTGCTTCTGGAGTGATGCTTCGAAGTGGTCTAGCTGAAGAAATCTTCCCTTTTTATGCGCCGTAGTTGCACTCATTGAGTGTAGCCCCCGAGCCTCTTGCTACTTATTTATAAGTAGCTGGAGGGTCTCAAGAAAAAGGAAAAGTTGAGGGTATATACCCTGTAGCCCCCGAGCCTTCGTCTGAGTTGTTTTGGTCAGAAAAGAAGTCGGGCGATGGCTTTTTATTTTCTTCAATCGTAGCCTTCCGATTTTTCCTGAGTTCTTTCTTGCAGGTAACTATTAGCTGTAGCCTCCGAGCTTTTCCGAGTTCTTTCTTGCAGGTAAACATCAGCTGCAGCCCCCGAGCTTTTCTGAGTTCTTTTGTGTAGGAAAAGGACAACGGCTCGTGACTTTGCTTTTACTGTGCTTTATGTCTGCTTTTATGGTTGGGCGTTTGGCAGCTGGTGGTGTAAAGGCTTTTCTTGGCTTTGGGATATGCCCGGAATATACTCTTCTGTTGCTCTCAGACGCTTCTCTTTTATTGTCCTTGTCAATGCTTCTCAGAATTGGTGAACTTGGTCTATGTACTCTGATCTTGGCCTATAAATTGCACCTCCCTTTCGGTTGCTTTCAGAGTCTTGTAGTATGCTTCTTCCTATTCTTGCGAAAATGATAGTTTGCGAGGTTGAACAGCCCCCAGACTTCTTTCTTGTTCTTCCAGTATGGTCTTCTTAGTGGGTAGAAGAATTCTTGAGATAGGGATTAGAGACGCACTAATCCCTGAATAGCATTGTGATTGGAGGCTCGCTCGGGCGGGTAGAAGAAGTCTTGAGATGTGCCTTGTGCCGGGTCATTTTGCACTCTTAGTACCTCTTTTCCACTCTGCCCAGGGGGCTATGCTTTGCGTGGGGGGTTGCTTGAGCCGCCACAGCCTTCTAGTCAGGCGGTGCGGATCGCCTATCGCCCGACGCAGAGCTGGAGCTCTCTTTGTTCACATGGGGTTCGATCCGACTTGTTCTTGGAGAGGCCCGATGTGATGCTTGATCAGTCAGTGCTCCTTTTGGCGATCTTGGATGCACTGTGTTGGTGTATCCAGGTTGCTTTGGATCTACTCGACTCATTCTGCCTCAGAGGTAGTCTGGGTCTCCAACGGCGACGGTCTTGGATTGTGCGTAGTTGTCTTCTATGACAGAATTCCACGGGGTTCCTTGTAGACCGTAATTTTCTTCTATGGCTAAATTCTACAGGGTTCCTTGTAGCCATTGCTTTAATGTTCTTTCTGAATTCGATGGGTCTTGTAAGACTCGTAACCTTGTATCCTGTAATATTGAAGAATATTTGATCCTGCAATGATCCGAGTTGTTTTGTCCCGAAGTTTATGGTTGTCCGTCTTCGAGCCGACTTGTTTTTGATTGATATGGAGACCGGCTACCTTTGAGTAGACTTGTTTTAGCTCGGTTGACCGACTTCCTTCAAGTGAAGTTGTTCGTGGCCGCCTTCCTTTGTGTCGACTTGTTATGATAATCTTGGCAAAGCTACCTTTCCTTGTAACGGCACAATATTTTACCGTTGGTGGGTAATGGGATAAGGACCGTTATCCCGTGATTTAAGGGTTTACTGGGTCTTTCCTGTTACTGCGCCTGTATCCGTTTGCCTTTTTACCGTTGCCCCTTAAGTGGGCCTTTTAAGACCGGTCTATAAATTAGCTGCGGTTACTGTTCTTCTTCTTCGCCTTGCCTTTGCTTCCTGAAACCCTAGCGCCGTAGAAAAAAAATCCCCAAATCTTTGCTCTTGCATTGCCACGCATCCTCCTCTTAACTTGGCTGCTTGATTCGTTGCATGGGTAGAAAGAAGGTGGCTTCCAAGAAGTCGGAAGTTGAGAAGCCCGTTCTTGAGGAGGAGGTCGACGAGCAGCTGAATCCCGAATTTGCTGCTATGAAGGCCATCGCGAAGAACTTCCCCCCTCCGACTACTCAGGAGAAGCACCTGATTGAGTTGCAGGAGTGGGGAATGATCCAGCCTAAGGAGTTTTCTCTTTGGATTGCTCCTGGCGAGCATCGCGTTCCTCGCTCCTCGCCCAGTGAAATTATTCTTTTTGTCTCTTTTGTTCGCGCCGGGCTCTGTCTTCCGGCTTGTTCTTTCCTTCATCATTTCCTTCGTTATTTCTGTATCTCCCTCCATGATCTTACCCCTAATGGGGTCCTTCATCTTTCCGTCTTTGTTCATTTTTGTGAAACGTTCCTTGGTATTCCCCCTCTCTGAATCTGTTCCGATTTCTTTTCCATCTTAAGCCGCAGCCCCGTAATGATTCCCTCCACACCCTTGGTGGATGTGGGATTCAATTTCGGCAGGGGCGTAAGTCGAGCCACTTTTTGAGTACGACCTTGTTGAATCCGTGAAGGACCGGGCGGTCCGAGTGGTTTTACGCCGGAAATCTTGATGGGGTGCCGGTGCTCCGGCTCCCAAACCTACTCGGGGGTCCCGCCTGTTTCTAATGATCGGTGGGAGATGGAGCAGCTTTTACTCCCCGCCGAAGTTGACTCTTCTTCAACCTCTTTTTTGACCGGATAAGCTATTTGAAGCAAAATGGCTTGTCTGGTTTTGCTATTGTGGCAAGCTATCTTCATCGCCGAGTACAGCCTTTGAAGGCACGGAGCATTTTGGCTTCGAGTACTGCGCTGAAGATCCTCCCCGTATGGTGGCCACGACCGAAGTTGTCTAATGGCGAGGTGCTTGTGCGCCTCCGTAAGATTTTGAAGGGAGCGTCGGTGGTCCTCATGATTGGCTTTGAGTACTGGCCAAGAATCCTCCTCCCCCCGTCCGTAAGTTATATTTTCTTGTTTGTATTCATGTTTTCCGAGTACTTTTTTTTTGATTAATACTGACTTGTCTTCTGTTCTTTTTGAAGCCTTTTGGCAGGGATTTTGATGCCGATGCTTCTCTCTATGTTGACGGGGAGATTGCTCCTCTTCCGGCTCCTCTGGCTGCTCCTGGTCATAAGGTAATTGAAGGCCGAGTTGTTTTGCTGGGTGTTTCTTTGATGGAGCCTATTCTTCAGTATGTTCCTTATCACCGGGTGGCTCTTCCTCGAATTACTCGTGCTTGTGCAAAGAGACCTCTACGGAAGATTCTTCTTCTTCACAGGCACGTAAACAAAGCGCGTTCTTCTCCTTCCCCTCAGCCTTCAGGTAACCTTCTGATAGGTGAGAGGTTGTTTGATTTTCCTGACTTGTTTTCCTTTTTGAAAAGTAGTCTTGATTCTTCTTTCTTGGTAGAAGGTGGGTCAGTTCTTCTTTTTGAAGATGAGGCTGAGGATGTTGACAACTCTCCCCTTCTTCGCCGGTGAGTGTTGTCTTCTTGGTTTTAGTGTGTATACTTCTTTGCTCTTTTATCTTTGATTCTGGCTTTTTGTAGCTCCCGGGCAATTTCTTCTCAACCTCCGGTTTTGGGACCCTTGCCTGGCCCTGCTCCTTCGTCTGCCGGGTTGTTGGTGGATCTGGAGCAGGTCATGCCTCCTCCACCACCTCGGCCTCGTATTGCTTTCCGTCGTCCCCCTAAGTAAGTTTTTCTTCTTTCTGACTTCTTTTTTTTTATTTTTCTTGCATCATTTGTCTTTGAATTTTTTAGTTTTTGTAGGTTATCTGCCGCTATTTCTTCTGCTCCGGCTTCTGATTCTGAGAAGACGGAGAGTGTTGGTGTGGTGGGTCAGGTGTCTTTGCCTGACCCCAATCCTGCTGTGGAGTCTACCCTCATGGTGACTCCTTCTTCTGCTGCTGGAACTTCTTCGCTACTGGCTGCTCAAGCAGTTGTGGCGACTTCTTCAGGAGCGGACAAGTTGCCATTTGCCCAACCCCTAACTTCTCCTCATCCTAGGGTTGGGTGTTCTCCTCCTTTGTCTCCTTTTTATCCTCCTTGGAATTCTGTTCGTGATTTGAAGTTGATGCAGGATTTGGAAGAGGATTTTAATCCGAGTTCTCGCCTTAAGAGGCTTGAATTAGGATTTAAGTCCTTTGCTGAGCAGTTTCAGGTAGGACGGCTTGTTTGTAGATTTCTTGTCTTGTTCTTTTTCCTTAATTTCTTTCTATCCATATGCAGGAATACGTAAGCGATTCTCGACATCTTCTTTGGCTCATCCGAGTCTCAAAAGAAGTTGTTGGATGAGCTGGCTTCTCTCAAGGGGCCGGGCGCTTGATGAGGAGCGCCAAGGACGCCAATCCTCTGAGACCGCCTTGAGAGCTCAGTTGTTGTTGCTATTGAATCCGAGAAGAAGGCTTCTCAAGATCTTCAAGGTACTTGTAAATGCTTTTTTGTTGCGTATAATTTTGTCACTGCTTTTTCTCTGACTTCCTTCTGCTTCCTTTTGCAGCTTTGAAGAAAATGTACTCGAAAGAGACTGAAGCTTTGAAGCTTGAAGTAAAAACCTTTCGCAATGACTCGGAGAAGGTAAAGGAGGATGCTGAAGAAACT
The DNA here is from genome assembly GCA_015844335.1 of Chrysopogon serrulatus. NCBI lineage: Eukaryota > Viridiplantae > Streptophyta > Magnoliopsida > Poales > Poaceae > Chrysopogon > Chrysopogon serrulatus. Next base: position 16,739 of record JADLZL010003017.1, on the reverse strand, counting down.
TTAGCCCGGCTCGGCTGATTAGACGTGGTGCCGATCGAGATCTTTTGCAAAGCTAAGGCATCAATAGAAGATTTGTCTGCTCGTCCAAGGCTTCAAGATAAGTGGTCGGCTCGGGCTGAAGTTCTGTCCCAAGATCTTGCTTCCATGCCGAGGAGGCCTCAAGATGCAGTCCGACTTGGGTTCAGTTTATTCCCCGACCGACCGAAAGGACTATCAACTTCGCCAAGGATGCTGCTTTTGCTGCTTGGCGTCCCGTGGTGTGTTGGCTCGCATCCGAAAGTGATTGATCCCAACTTTCTTCTTGATAGAGTGATGGATGGGACCCATACTCCCGAGGATGAGCAGCACTTGCGAGTCCGGCCGCTGTCCTTGGCCTTAGCTCGAGAGTTTATCGATCTTGTAGAAATTACGCCAAAGGCATGCTGCCGGTGGTGATGATCATCGCCAGTGAGACTTCTTTGTTGTAATGAAATTTTGATGTCTTCTTGTATTTTATATAAAAAGAATTTCCCTTCTTGAATCTTGTCAAATATCTTGTTATTGACTTGAAATGTTTGAATATTTTGTTGTCTGTCGTACTCCCTTTGATGTTGTGAAGCCATCTTGGAACAAGTTAATGGTCGCTAGTTTGCAGCCCATCTTGTGCTTCAATGATTAGTTCGCATCAGTAGGCCCTCATCCGAGTTCTATTTCTCTAGAAGTCGGGATAGGTCGAGCTCTCTCTTGGCTCTCATCTAGTCCTGAAAAAGGAGCTAGGATAGGGCGAGTTTTGAATTCTTTAGCCGTACTCTCATCGGTATTGTGAAAACAACCCGAATGGTTGGGCTCAAAGCTAGGTTGTAGCCATTTTACACTTCAACAATTAGTTCGGACCGTAGGCCCTCATCCGAAGTTCTCGCTTTCTCTAGAAGTCGATAGGTCGAGCTCTCTCTTGGCTCTCATTTAGTCCTGAAAAGGAGCTAGGATAGGGCGAGTGTTGACTTCTTTAGCCGTACTCTCATCGGTATTGTGAAAACAACCCGGAATAGTTGGGCTCAGGCTAGGTTGTAGCCATTTTGCCCTTCAACGATTAGTTCGGACCGTAGTCCCTCATCCGAGTTCTGTTTCTCTAGAAGTCGGGATAGGTCGAGCTCTCTCTTGGCTCTCATCTAGTCCTGAAAAGGAGCTAGGATTCTGTAATCTTTATTGAGTAGTGAGACTTTATTGGATGAATAGTATATGTCTTTTGATTTCTAAGCAAAAAACCGTCAGAATCGAGAGATGTGCCATGAATTTTTTATTGAGCTCCATCTTCAGTCCATCGCCATAGGATCCTGGTCCTGTTACTTTTGTTACTATGAAAGGACCTTCCCATGGGCTGAGTAGTTTGTGCCTTCCATCTGGTTTTTGTATTTTCTGGAGGACTAGATCTCCAGCTTGTAAGGTTCTTGGTTGGACGCTTTTGTCGTAATATCTTCTTAGTCCTTGCATATATCTTGCTGATTGTAGTGTTGTATTGACTCTAATTTCTTCTAAGCTGTCAATTTCTAGTCTCCTGGTTTCTTCTGCTTCCCCTTCATTGTATTGCTCAATTTTAGGAGATGTCCAGATTAAGTCGGCTGGTAGTACGGCTTCTGATCCGTATACCAGGAAGAAGGGCGAGTAGCCAGTTGCTCTGCTTATTTGAGTTCTTAATCCCCAGACTACTTTAGGTAGTTCATCTATCTATTTTGCTCCGTAATCTTTGAGATCTTCATATAGTCTTGGTTTTAATCCTGCCAAGATGAGACAGTTGGCTCTTTCTACTTGACCGTTTGCTTGAGGATGAGCTACTGATGCATAATCGATGCCGAATCCGCAGCCTTGAGCCCAAATTTTTGAATTCATTAGCTGTGAATGGTGATCCTAGGTCTGTGATTATTCTGTTAGGCATTCCAAATCTGTGCATGATTTCCTGGATGAACTCTTGTGCTTTGGCTGAGCTGTATTTTACCAATGGCTTGTATTCTATCTATTTAGTAAATTTATCTATAGCCACAAAGATGTACTCGAACCCTCCTTTAGATTTCTTAAGAGGTCCGACTTGAAATCGAGTCCCCAAAAGATGAGAATGGCCATGCCGGGGTGGGATGCATATTAGATTGTGAGTCGACATGTGCACTGCCTTGCAAACATTTGGCAATTTTTGCAGTGTTTGACTAGTTCTTCGGTGTCTTTTAATGCTGTTGGCCAATAGAATCCTGATTGGAATGATTTTTCGACTAGTGTCCTTGAAGATGCATGATTCCCGCAAAGATCCGGAGTGCATTTCGATAGTATTTCTTTTTCTTCTGCTGTTGAGACACATTTTAATAATACGCCCGATGATGCTGCTCTCTTGTAAAGGTTGTCTCCTACTAAGACATAATTTTTGCTCCTTCTGATGACTTGGGTTGCTTCTGTTTTGTTGCCGAGTAACTTCTTCTCTTTGATGTAGTCTATGAATACTTGCATACATGTCGAGTTGTTTGTACCGATCATCGAAATTTGCTCTTGTCCCTGTCTTCTTTTTTTCGTCTTCTTTTTCTCCCCGACTCGATGGATGGCTTGTTTAGTTCTTTTACAAAGACTCCAATGGGTACTTTTGCCCCTGCTCTGAGCCTAGTTTGGCTAGCACGTCACCGCAACATTTGAATCTCGTAATATATGATGAATTTCTAGTCCTTGAAAATTTTTCTCGAGCTTTCTCGATCTCTCGCATGATGAAGCGTCCATGTTCTCTTTAGTGCAATCCCATTCTTTATTGACTTGGTTAACTACTACTGCAGAATCTCCGTAGACTAGTAGTCTTTTGATTCCAAGTGAAGTTACGACTTGTAGGCCGTGGATGAGTGCTTCATACTCGCTTCGTTGTTGGTAGCTTGCCATAAGATTTGCGTAACATATCTGAGTTGTTTTCTCGTTAGGTGCGATGAGTAGTACCCCCTCCTCCTGCCCCCCCCTAGTTTTAGGGATCCATCAAGTATATTTTCCAATGGTCTAAGATGGTGTCGAGGGGTTGTTGTATCTCAGTCCATTCTGCAATAAAGTCGGATAATGCCCGAGATTTAATTGCCTTTTTGGTGTAAATTTATCTTGAGTGCTCCGAGTTCAACCGCCTATTTTGAAATACGCCCAGCTTGAGTCTCGGTTTCTTAGGATGTCTCCGAGTGGAAAATTGTTACCACGACTACTTTGTGATCCTCAAAGTAGTGTCCGAGCTTTCTTGAGGTTATAAGTATTGCGTAGAGTAGTTTCTCATGCGTGTGGATATCTCACTTTTGATATCGTGAGAACTTCGCTTATTTAGTATACTGGCCTTTGTACTTTGTAGATGTGTCCTTGTTCTTCTCTTTCAACCACAATAGTCTGTGCTTACTACCGATGTTGTTGCGGTAATGTAGAGCATGAGGTTTTCGTCTTTCTTTGGAGGTACTAAACCGAGATGTACTGATATATGTTTTTAGCTTGTCGAAGGCTTCTTGTGCTTCTTCATTCCGTGAACTTGTCTGTCTTCTTTAATAATTTGAAGAAAGGTAAGCCTTTTTCCCCAAGTCCGAGATGAATCTATTGAGTGCTGCCATGCAACCTCGTCAATTTTTGTAGGTCTTTGATATCCGTAGGTGGGCCCATGTCGGTTATTGCCTTGATTTGTTTTGTGCTTGCTTCAATTCCTCTTTGGCTTACTAGAAATCCGAGTAGTTGTCCCGATGACACGCCAAATACACACTTGTTGGGATTGAGTTTCCACTTCCACTTTTTAGATTGTCGAAAGTTTGTTGTAGATCTTCAATCGAGAGTCCCGGTTCTTTATTTTGATGACTACATCATCCACATATGCTTCTGCATTTTTTTCCGATTTGATCGCCCAAACAAGCCTGAATTGCTCTTTGGTATGTTGCCCCTATATTTTTTAGTCCAAAAGACATTATTTTATAACAGTAAGCGCCAAAGGGTGTGATGAAAGAAGTCTTACTTTGGTCTTCTTCTTTTAGTGCAATCTGATGATATCCCGAGTAGCAGTCTAGAAAGGATAACAAGGCCGATTCTCGCCGTTGAATCCACTATTTGATCAATTCTTGGTAATCCGAAAGGGTCTTTGGGACAATGTTTGTTGAGATCCGTGTAGTCGACGCATTATGCGCCATTCATCCGTGTTCTTTTTATGTACTAGAACGGGATTTGCTAACCGCGATGTAAGATTTCTTTTATGAATCCTCGCCGCTAGTAGTCGGGCTATTTTCTTTTTTATTATTTCTTTCTTATCCGGTGAAAATCGTCGTAGTCTTTGCTTGATCAGTTTTGCTCCTTTGTTGACTTCGATTTTGTGCTCACCAACTCCCTTGGGACTCCTGGCATATCACCGGTTTCCAAGCGAATATGTCCTTGTTGTCCCGTAAGAAGTTGGTGAGCGAGTTCCTATTTGATAGGTAGGTTTGTACTGATCGTAGCAGCCTTGGATGGATCACCTGTCCCTAGGTCGATCTTTTTGGTGCCTTCTCCTTCAGCTGTGGTGAGGGTACTTTGCTTTTTGGCTGGGATTTCCATTTCTTCTGTTCTTATTTCTGCTACTGCCGAGTTGATTTCTCCTTGTATTTTTGAGGATATCTCAGTATTGCTTGTACATCGCATTCGTAGGCTCGTTTTTAGATCTCCTCTAAGAGAGAGTACTCCGTGTGGACCTGGTATTTTGAGTAATAGATATGGTAGTGAGGTATGGCCAAGAATTTTGCAAGTGCTGGTCTTTCCAATATTGCATGATATGATGATTCGAAATCTGCAACTTCAAACTTGATGAGCTCTGTTCTATAATTTGTGGGGGTTCCAAATGTTACTGGTAGTGTAATCTGTCCGAGAGGCATGGCTGGTCTCCCGGGTACTATCCCATAGAATGGTATACTTGTAGGTGTGATCATTTTTGAAAATTCTGGTTCCATCTTTTTTAATGTGTCTGCGAATACGATGTTGAGTCCCGCTCCTCCATCGATGAGTACTTTGGTTACTGTTATGGCGGCAATCGTAGGTCCGAGTACTAATGGATATAGCCCTGCGTTCCCAACACTTGTCCATTGATCTTCTCATAAAAATTGTATTGGATATTGGGACCAGTTTTAGATATCCGGGTGTTGCTTTGGTTCTCACGCCATGATTGTTCGCCAAGGAAGTTTGTCTTCTTGTTTGCTCCCGAACCGTGCACTCCCGAGAATATTACTGATACTGTTGCTCTTGGGTTTTGGAAGCCGTTGTCGGTTGTGTTGTCTTCTTCTTTCTTCTCTTTGTTTTCTTCTTTGTCTTGTTTGTCCTTCTTCATATATCTTTCTTGAAAAATGCGACATTCTCCCATAGGGTGAATTCCTGTTGGATGATAGATGAATTTCATATTTTCAAGATCTTCAAATCTTCTTGCCGGGTAGAATTTCTTTCTTTCAGTGGAAGCCACCATGTTGTCTGAGTATCTCTTTTTATTATGATAGTCTTGTCTGTTGTCTTGGTTATCCCATCTTCTTGAGCCGTCTTGATATCTCGAGTTGTCCTGATATCTTGGGTTGGTTTGGTTGCTCCACCTTTGGTTGTTTTGTTCGCTCGAGTTGTTCCTTCTCGTCCGTATTGTTTCTTTTTATCCGAGTTGTTCCTATTGTCTGGGAATCTTTCTCGTGTCGTTTCTTCTGCTGTAATCATCTTTTCCACTGTTCTTTTGAACTCGTCATTTGTCCGGGGATTTTCTTTGTAAAAATCATGAAACATCCATCTTACTTTCAACCCATATGAGAATGCTTCTATTACTTCTCTTTCGGTGATGTCGTGAACTTGAGCCCTTAGTTCTCCAAATCTTACTCAGAGAAATCCCCGAGACTTTCTCCCGGGTTTTGTTTCAGTCCTTTCAACTCAGCTGGGTTATTGGATGTATGAGTATTCCCCGCCAAGTTTTCCACGAGAAAGCCTTTTGAAGGTCGCTCCATGTCTTGATAGATCCAGGACGTAACTTATCGAACCATTGAAGTGGTAATGTTTCTAATGCCATTGGAAAAAAAATAATGCTTTGATGTCATCATCCCCTCCAGCTAGCTCAATTGATTGGGAATAAATTCGGAGCCATTGCATTGGTTCTGTTTTGCCATCATACTTTGAGTGGTTGGATGGTTTGAATTTGTGAGGTAATTTTACTGTCAGTAGTCTTCCTGCGAAGCAGGAAAATCTGTCGGGTACTTTTTCTGGCTTGTAGTCGGAGTCTGCTTGACTGTCGTATCTTGAAGTCATTCTGGGAGGGCCTCGGAATGGTGTTGGTAGTCTTTCTCTGTTCTCCCCCGTTTTTTGTCCAACGTGATGTAGTTGAGTTCTTCTGCTGTGATTTGGGGTTGATAATCTCTCAAATGCGGAAACCCTCTGAGTTCTCCTCGACTTGTCCGCTCGGATGGTATATGACGGGAGGTACTCGATCGTCCCCGTATTCTTTGCGCAGTATCTCTGAGTAAGCTTCTAAGTCTGGCTTGTTCTTCACTTGGCCTTTGTATGGCATTTATTTCATTGATCAATTCTTGTATTTTTTCTACTGGATCGAGTCTGGTTCTCGTTGTGGCACGCCTTTTCTCGGCTTCTTTTTCAGCTCTTCTTTGATTGTATTCGGCAAGCTCTTCTTCATACTTGCGCCATGCTTCTTTTCGTTCTTGAACTCGATTTCTCCTCCCTCCTTTTTTCTTGTTTCTTCTTTCTCTGGCTGCCTTCTAGCTGTCAGTCTCTCCTTCTCTTGTGACGGAATTTGCTGGAATATCCGCTTCTGATTCTTCTGAAGATTTGTAGTCGGGTTGGATCGGTGGTACTAGGGGTTGCCTCATCATGAACACCTCTTTATGCGTATTGGGTGGATAGCTGGGTTCTTCTTCTCTCAATGGTTTACCATATTGAAAAGGAAGGAAGGTGGAGTACTTATCTTGTTTGAAGATGTTCCATTGGTCGAGGTAGTAAGGTTCTATTGCCTTCTGAATGATATTCTGATATATTCGTGCCGAGTTGTTGAAACCAAAGTGAAAAGAACTCGGCTTGTCTTGTAGATTTGAGCTTTCAGCTTCCTCTGTGAGCTTGAATTTTAAAAAAATTTCTTGTATCTTCGGCTCGGGTTCTCGAAGTGGTCGACCACGGAGAATTCCTTGTTCGTCTGCTTCGCAGACCCAGCTTCCGAAAACAAAGGTTGATCCCATCGGGAAAATCATCCTGTGTAGGTCCGTCGAGCCTTTGACGTTGATTTCGCCGAAAGCCCCTACCTGGCGCACCAGCTGTCGGTGTTTAGCCACCGATAGCCTGCCATGGGGTTCCCGTAGCAGTTGATTCGGATCTCGGCGAATAACTAGAACTCGGCGGTTTCACGCGAGAGGAACACGGTTTATCCTGGTTCGAGCCCTCGTCGTTGAGTAAAAGCTCTACTCCAGTCGGCCTTGGCCTTTTGCGTTGGATTGGTGTCTGATCGTGTATTGTTCGTCTGTTACAAAAGAGGGTGTTCTGGCTCCTTTTTATAAGAGGAAAGGAGCCAGAGCTATGGTTTCTAATCCTAGTCGGACTTATAGTAAGTGTTCTGTTCCTATTACCGAGGTTACTTACTATTCGTCTAACTAGGATGATCCGTATTCTACTCGGATCCGTCCTTTTTGCTCTTGTCCTGACGGGAGCCGTGCTGGTAAGTAGTCGCCTACGCCCCGTATCGACAGACTTGGCCGTCCTCGTCGGCGAGCTTGTAGGTGCCCGGCTTGAGGACTTCGGCGATGATGTAGGGGCCCTCCCACGGCGGCGTGAGCTTGTGGCGGCCTCGGTTGTCCTGACGAAGACGTAGCACCAAGTCACCTTCCTTGAGCTCTCGAACTCGGACGCGTCGGTCGTGGTAGCGTCGGAGGGACTGCTGGTATCTGGCTGGGTGCAGAAGGGCAGCATCCCTAGCTTCCTCGAGCGTGTCCAGCGAATTCTCCCGAGCCGTCTGGTTACGCCGTTCGTCGTAGGCCTTGAGCCTCGGAGAGCCGAACTCCAAGTCGGTGGGGAGAATAGCCTCGGCGCCGTACACCAGGAAGAAAGGTGTGAACCCCGTGGCCCGGCTAGTCGTCGTCCTGAGGCTCCAAAGGACCGAGGGAAGCTCCTCGAGCCACCTTTTGCCGAACTTGTCGAGCTTGTTGAAGATCCGAGGCTTGAGTCCCTGCAAAATCATACCATTGGCACATTCTACCCGCCTGCTTCGCTCGGGGATGGGCGACGGCGACCGCACGATGCGTATCTGGTGCCCGTCGCAGAAGTCTCGAACTTCTTCCCCGTGAACTGGGTGCCATGGTTGGTGATGATGGAGTTTGGGACCCGGCGCGATGGATGATGTCGGTGAAGAACAGTACCGCCTGCTCGGATTGAATGTTGGTGACGGGGCGTGCCTCAATCCACTTGGAGAATTTATCGATGGTGACCAACAAGTGGGTGAAGCCCCCGGGCGCCTTCTTGAGAGGTCCGATGTGGTTGAGTCCCCACACGGCGAACGGCCAGGCGATGGGGATAGTCTGCAGCGCCTGGGCCGGTAGGTGCGTCTGGCGAGCGTAGTACTGGCAGCCCTCGCAGGTGCGCTCCACATGGGTGGCGTCGGTGACTGTGGTTGGCCAGTAGAAGCCCCTCGCGCGCAACGCGCTGCCGATGAGGGAACATGGCGCTGCGTGATGGCCGCAGACGCCGGTGTGGGTCTTACGGACTAGCATCAGCCCTTCCTCGGTGGAGATGCACCGTTGCAGGACTCCCGAGGGGCTTCGCTTGTAGGGCTCGTCCTCCACCACGACGAAGGACTTGGCTCTCCTCGCGATGCGTCGGCCTCGGTTGAAGTCTTCAGGGAGGACCCCTCGGATGATCCAATCAAGGTACGGCTTCCTCCAATCTTGCTCGGGGTCAGCTTCAGGACCCTCCTCGTCAAGCTCCATGACCTCGACGTCGTCCACCGAGGGGGCCTCGGCCTTGGATGGGGCCGTAGCCCCCGAGGGGGCTCGGCCTTGTCGTCCGCCGCGTCGCCTTGGCCTTCGAAGCCGACGGAGGGGGCCGCTAGGTCCTTGGTGAAGACATCCGAGGGGACAGGGGTCCTCCCGGCCGTGATCTTGGCAAGCTCATCGGCGGCTTCATTGTACCTCCGGGCAACGTGGTTGAGCTCGAGGCCGTCGAACTTATCCTCCAAGGCACGTAACATCTTGCAGTATGCATCCATCTTCGGGTCGTGGCAGCTCCAGTCCTTCATGACCTGGTCGATGACGAGCTGCGAGTCCCCTCGGATGTCGAGGCGCTTGACGCCGAGCTTGATGGCGATCTTCAAGCCGTTGAGGAGGCCCTCATATTCTGCCATGTTATTTGAAGCAGGAAAATGGAGCCGGACCATGTACCACACGTATTCCCCGAGGGGTGAGACGAAGAGGAGGCCGGCGCCGGCGCTGGTCTTCATCAGAGACCCATCGAAGTACATGGTCCAGCACTCCGACTGGATTCGAGGTGGTGGAAGCTGGGTGTCAGTCCACTCTGCGAGGAAGTCTGCTAAGACCTGAGACTTGATGGCCTTTCTTGGCGCGTGGGAGAGAGTCTTTCCCAAGAGCGCGACGGACCACTTGGCGACTTGTCCTGAGACTTCCCGGTTCTGGAGGATCTCCCCCAACGGAAGGAGGAGACCACCGTCATAGGGTGGGCGTCGAAGTAGTGCCGGAGCTTGCGCCGGGTCAGGACCACGGCGTAGAGAAGCTTCTGGATCTGCAGGTAGCGGATCTTGGTCTCGGACAGCACCTCGCTGATGAAGTAAACCGGCCTTTGGATTGGCAGGGCGTGGCCTTCTTCTTGTCTTTCAACAACAATGGCCGCGCTAACCACCTGAGTCGTCGTGGCGACGTACAAGAGGAGGGGCTCACCTTCGGCTGGAGGGACTAGTATCGGGGCGCTGGTGAGGGCGGTTTTGAGCTTGTCAAGAGCCTCCTGGGCCTCGGTGGTCCAGGAGAAGTGTTCCGTCTTCCTCAGGAGGCGGTACAGGGGCAGACCCTTCTCACCGAGGCGCGAGATGAAGCGGCTGAGAGCCGCAAAGCAGCCCATGACTCGTTGTACCCCCTTCAGATCCTTGATTGGCCCCATACTGGTCACTGCAGTCATCTTCTCCGGGTTGGGCTCGATGCCGCGCTTGGAGACGATGAATCCTAAGAGCATGCCTCGGGGGACCTCGAAGACGCACTTCTCCGGACTGAGCTTGACACTTTTCGCCTTGAGACACCAGAAGGCAATCTCAAGATCGGTGATGAGGTCATCGGCCTTCTTGGTCTTGACCACTATGTCGTCTACGTAGGCCTCCACGGTTTCTCCAATGTGATCCCCAAAGACGCCGAGCATGCACCGTTGGTACGTAGCTCCAGCATTTCTGAGTCTGAAGGGCATCGTCACGTAGCAGTACATGCCAAAAGGGGTGATAAAGGAAGTCGCGAGCTGGTCGGACTCCTTCATCTTGATTTGGTGATAGCCGGAGTAGGCATCAAGGAAGGATAAGAGTTCACACCCTGAAGTGGAGTCGACTATCTAATCGATACGTGGTAGAGGAAAGGGAACTTTTGGACATGCTTTATTTAAACTAGTGTAGTATACACACATCCTCCACTTCCCACTTTTCTTCCTAACCAGTACAGGATTAGATAACCACTCGGGATGGAACACTTCCTTGATGAATCCGGCCGCCAAGAGCTTGTTCACCTCCTCGCCGATGGCTCTGCGCTTCTCCTCGTCGAATCGGGCGCAGACGCCGCTTCACCGGCTTGGATCCGGCCTTGATATCAAGGGAGTGCTCGGCGACATCCCACAGAATGCCTGGCGTGTCCGAGGGACTCCACGCGAAGATGTTGATGTTCGCGCGGAGAAAGTCAACGAGCACAACTTCCTATTTGGGGTCGAGGGAGGCGCAGATCTTCACCGCCTTGCTGGATGGAGAGGCGGGATCCAGCGGGACCTCCTTCACCCCGTCGGACGGCTCAAAGGTGCCGGCGTGGCGCTTGGCGTTGAGCGCCTCGGACACCGCCATGGCCTCGGCGTGCTCGATCGCCTCGACGTCACAGTTGAACGCGTGTTCGTAGGAGGAGCCGACGGTGATGACGCCGTTTGGGCCTGGCATCTTGAGCAGGAGGTAGGTGTAGTTAGGGACGGCCATGAACCTTGCGTACGCGGGACGTCCGAGGATACCATGATAGGCTCCTCTGAAGTCAACCACATCAAAGGTGATGACCTCCTTGCGAAAGTTCGATGGTGTCCCGAAGAAGACCGGAAGGTCGATCTGCCCGAGGGGCCAGGCACGCTTGCCTGGCACTATGTCCTGGAAGGGGGAGCTGTTGGGTCAAAGTTGCGACCGCTCGATCCCTAGCAGGCTGAGGGTCTCGGAGTAGAGGATATTGAAGGCGCTGCCGCCGTCCATCAACACCTTGGTGAGCCGCACATTGCCGATGATGGGGTCGACGACGAGCGGGTACCGCCCCGGGTTCGTCACGTAGAGCGGATGGTCGTCGATGTTGAAGGTGATGGCGTCGGCGGACCATGGCAGATACTGTGGAGTGGCGGGGCGCACCGAAAAAACCTCGTGGCGCTCACGCTTGATCTGGCGCGGGGTGAGGTTCGCCGGTAGTCCCCCGATGACCATGAAGACATCGTGGATCTCGGGGAACTCGTCGCCTTTGTCCTTCTCCTCCCTTTTCTTCTTGTCCTCGGGCGGGGGCAGCTTCTGGTAGAAACGGCACGCCAAGTCACACTCCCCTATGGTGTGCTTGACGGAGAACTTGTGGAAGGGACATGGCTTTTTGAGCATGTCGTTGAAGGCCCCGGGCCCCGGAGGGCCTCGGGAGGCCTTGCGGTCGGTCGCGGCGACGAGGTCGTCCTCGGAGTCCGCCTCCTTCTTGCCCTTCTTTCCCTTCCGCTTGTTCTTCTTGCTCCTCTTGGGGTTACGGGATGCGTCCCCCTCGGCGTCGTCCTCCTTCCGCTTCCCCTTGTTGCTGCTGCGGAAAATCGCTCCCGCCGCCTCCTCGCCGGAGGCGAAGTTTGTCGCTACCTCGAACAGCTTGTTGGCGGTGGTAGGCATCTTTCGGCCTAGCTCATGGACGAGCTCCTTGCAGGTCGTGCCGTCCAGGAATGCGCCGATGATGGCGGTGCCAGCCACGTTGGGTAGCTCCGTGCACTTCTTTGAGAAGCGTCGGATGAAGTCCTGCAGTGTCTCGTCGGGCTTCTGGTGGCAGCTGCGAAGGTCCCATGAATTCCCAGGGCGCACGTATGTGCCCTGGAAGTTTCCCACAAAAACCTTGACCAGATCGGTCCAGTCACGGATCGTGTGGGCAGCAAGATGCTCCAGCCAAGCTCGCGCTCAGTCGCCCAGGTGAAGCGGAAGGTTGCGGACGATGAGCCTATCGTCGTCTGCGCCGCCTAGTTGACACGCTAGGCGGTAGTCATTGAGCCACGCCTCGGGGTTCGTTTCTCCTGAGTATTTGGTGAGGTTGGCCGGCTGGCGGAACCGGAAAGGAAACCGGGCGTTACGGATCTCCCGGCTGAAGGCACGGGGCCCCGGGGGATCGGTATCATCGCGGTCCTTGTCGCTGCCGTGCCTGCCGCCTCGGCGCGGCCGGGCGGTCGTGTCCGCCCGTGCTCCGGCTTCTCTTGCGGCGTTGTTGATGGCGTTGCGTGCGTCGCCATCGTCGAGGCTGCCGCGGTTGTCCCCGATGCGCCGCGGACCGGCCTCCGCGATGCATCTTGATGGATCGAGGCTTCTTGTTCGCGGCGAGGGAGTACCTCGTCTTCCTCGTCCCTCTGTGCCCGATCTTTGGGAGGCCGAGCTTTCGGCCTGTTGGACAGCAGCGGTTTCGATGTAGCCCCGCATCTCATCTCGATTCCGTCGCCCCTCTGGGGTGGATGGCTCCGGCATCGCTCAGAGGAGAAGGGCCGCCGCTGCGACGTTCTGACTTGCGCTACTTGGAAGATGGGGGCGTTCCCCTCCTTCGTCGTTGATGATCCTCCGGTTGACGTCGCGGGCGCGTTGTCGGGCGGCGGGGCTCGGGTTGCGCGCCCGGCGTGGCGCCACGCCGTGCGCCTCTATCTTTTGCCGTAGCGTAAGAAGGTCGTGCTCAAGCTTATACCCGAGCTCCCGGATTTACTCGATGGTGGGGCGCCGAGGCCCCCGGGGGGTAGCCGCTGGATCACCGGCTCCCCCGGGGACCCATGCGCGGGCGGAGTCTCGCTGCTCCCTGGCCCGTGGGCCGGGGCGCTGGGTCCCGAGGCGTTGCGCCTGCCGGTGCCGGCCTTTCGGCGTGCTCGGGTTGCGATCCTGGTCGCCGTCGCCGTTGCCATCACCACCGCCACCGAGATCACCGATCTCCACGTGGAAGCACTCGCGGGTCGGGTCGTACATGTCGTCCGGCGAGTCCGAGTCGAGGTACCCGAAGGCGTATGCATGTGCCGACATAAACCCACGGGCTCCGTGGCCTCCAGGTAGCGCCGTATCGCGTGGACGTAGCGGGACCCGGAGTTGTCCACTCCTGCCCACCTTGTCCGGTGTTCCTCAAGATCGAGGTCGGACGCGGCCGGATCGAGGCGTGTCGAATCCTGGCCGGCGCGGTGGTGGCCGTGGGGACCTCACCATAGGCTCCCAAGCTGATGAAGACCAATGACGCGTACGTGGAGGCGGCGTTGGTGAGGCCAAACGGCGATGGTGGTGGAGCTGGTCGCGAGGCGTTAGGGCGGCCTATGCCGCCTAAATGCAACGCGGCCAGATCCTCTTCTAGGTCCCTGGCGGCGCAACACGCCTGCCGAGTACGGCGGGCATGTGCGCTACGGCGCCTCCTGCGCCGGGCCCGTGACTAGGCTGCGGGAGCCTCGTCGGGAGACTCCTGGGCCCTAGACGAAAGGAGCCCCATGTCGTACTGGGTGCCCAGCGACACGAACTCGAGATCCCCGAACCGGATCACGGTGCCCAACTCCAACGGCTGCGTTGGAGGGAAGTGGGAGCCGGAAATGCCCCGAGACATCTAGTTGTGGTCGTTGGCCATTCCGGAGTTTTGGCGGGAAGAGATGCGAAAACACGCACAGGCCCCTACCTGGCGCGCCAACTGTCAGTGCTAGAAATGGCGGCCCTAGCACCAACGAGTGAGTTTGTGGTGCGTGTCCCCAACCCCGAAAGGTGTGCAAGAAGGACTCAAGGAGGACTTGTATTTCCTTGCACCTTAGTGCTTGTAGGTAGGGTGTACAAGCAAGTGGAGAGAGGGAGCTGGTCCCAAGTCTCGTGATGGGGAAGTGTGTGAAGTAAGTGTGTTGAACCGAGTTTGTTGGTCGTCAGATCGACCTGCCCCTGGAGGGACCCCTGTCCTCCCCTTTTATAGCCGCAAGGAGAGGAACGGGTTTACACAGTATCTGAATGTGTGAGATGACTGTAGACGCCGTCCCTTCTTGGCCGAGGCCTTGTCCGAGGCTCTGGAAACGTCTTCTCCTCTAGTGCCGAGGCCTTGGTGTGGATGGCGGCCCTATCGTGTACGGCGCCATGCTGCCGGTTGTGGGCACCGTCCTGAGGAGCTCTCCTCGATCCTGGTGATGGAAGGGATGTCTGTCCCCTCGCAAGTCGGCGAGGACATCATGGGGCGTACCCGAGCCCCGTGAGCCCGGCCAGAAGCTTTGACCTGTCCCCTCGGTCCGAGGCCCCGAGGGCCGGGGTGTCGCTGTCGTATACGGGCGTGGCCGGGCGCAGATACGCCAGATCGATGCCGCATCGCCAGCCCGGGCTATGAAAACCTGGGTGCACAGTGACCGGGGCTCCGGAAGACCCGGGCTCCGTACAAGGTTGACGCCGTGCGTCGGCCCGGGGCGTGGTGTACGTCATGTTGGGACTCCAGGATGGGACCTGTCATAGAGGTTACGCATGACGCCCCCTCTGATTCTGCGGCATGGCCGCCATTGTAGGAGTAGCGTAATCATGAGCGCTGGTGAGAGTGGTGACGGGATGGCTTCCATCCCCTGCCAGAAGATAATATTGCTCTGACGGTCACTGTGGGGAGGCGGGCGGTAGATATACGTCAAGTCAGTGGCCAGGTTTGGATCGGGAAGTGCGGCGCGTCCCCGTCCGAGGCCGAGGCGTGGGGGCTCACGCTGGACCGGGAAGCGGGAGCTCGTCCGAGGCGTCTCCGTAGGGGCTTGGGCGAGACGGAGCGTTTGCACCCGCCCGTCCGAGGCCCAACGGGGAGGGTTCGGACGAGGCGGGAGATTAATTCCCATCCGAGGCCTCGGCGGGGGGCTCGGATGGGGCGGAAAGTTAGTGCCCGTCCGGGGCCCCGGCGGGGGGAGGCTCGGACGGGACGGTGAGTGCTTGGCGCCGGCCTTGGCAAAGCCGCGCTTTGCTTCTGTGTGGTCTGGTTTTTTTGCGTTTGTTGGGCCCGACAGTTTGGAGAGCCCTTATTTTGGTACCCGATAATAATATATTAGAGTTTATAACAAGCTTTCCCAGTGGTATAAATATAAATCGACAACCTGGTAGAACTCCCTAGGTAAAATGCTACAATGGTATAATTATCTGTCCGCTTGCAGAACCTATTTTAGTTTATATTCATAACTCATATTTCTGCCTACTCATATTGAATAATACATGTAAATCTATATTGATTCCTTAGCATTATAATTAGGGATAACAACTTAATTCATGCTAGGGATGTTAGTAATAAATAAGTGGCTAATTGCTAATGACAAGTTAATTTTATACCAAGCATTTTTGGCGTTGTTGCTAGGGGTAGGGCTTATCTCTATTTTTAGTGATGACGTTAGAAATGTCAACAATAGCTTAATTCATCATCATCATTAACCACATTCCATAATCATTACTACGATGGCGTAACTCAAGTCAAGTGTTCACCGTCCGGAACGATGGTGATTCGAATCGATTACTACTGCTCAGGGGGTATTCCGCACACAAATCACGCTCATGAGCCAAGTGAGCTATAGGTCACTGTGGCACATATCCGGGAAGAAAACGCGGTTTCGATCGGAACCACCGTACCCAGGGGCTATCCGACTGCCTTAGCCAGCCATACTGGACCTCAGACTTACTCTTCGCGCCCCCGTGGTCCCCTATCCATCTCCAATACGGTGCGAACGGATCGAGAGCCGGCCTGGATAGTATTAGGCTTCGTGGTCAGAACGATTTATCCGGCCAGCTAAGTGTGAGGCATGTGTTCAATATGACTCGAGGGACGCGCAATAGCACGGTCCTTAATCGACACAGACGGAATCACTATAGTCCAACAACCCCATAAGACTCCGCCCGGTCTCCAATTATCATAGCCACAACCAATAACCAGATGATATCAACATAAAGCTTTCCGTCATTCATAAGTAACTACCTATTGCTCGCGGATGACAGGAAATCACCCAACTTTTACCGTCTAAGCAAGCTAAGCAATAAACTCGCCCTAGACTAGCAGGATAATTCAAGGCAGGATAATTCAAGGGTAACAAGGATATAATGCAGCAACAGTTGCACACAACTCCTATACTTAATGCATCAATTATAAAGCATAATTAGACTATTAGAAAGCATAGGCAAGAAAATGCTCTGGTGCTTGCCTCGCTCAAAGTCGCTGGCGTGGTGATTCAGGCACTCGGGCAGGTCTTCCACTCTTGCCTCCTACTCCTCTTCGAGGTGCAGTAACACTTGGATTTTGGTAAAGGCTGAAGAGATGACAGGTAGGCCGGTGCACGACAAGCTC
>JADLZL010003016.1:0-32648 GCA_015844335.1 Chrysopogon serrulatus | reverse complement strand
AAAGGTGAAGGCAAGAGGAAGGCCACCACCGAATCAAGCAAGGATGTTGCTTTGTGCCTGTAAGACAAGATCCAAGAAATCCAAACTGTCTCCCAAGGTATATCCTTACCGGTCTCATTTGGGCGATAATTTTGTACTCACTTCCTCCGCCTGGCAGCCCACAAAGGTTAAGCTTTCAAGATCGGCCAATGCTTCAACAACCATTGAGATCCCCCTCGGGCCTCTGGCTGGAGATGCGTAAATCCAAGAAACCACCGCCATACCGGTATTATTATCCCAGTTGATCGTTTTCCTTCTTTGTACTAGATGCACCGATTAGTTCTCATATTCTGCTACTTTTTAGAAACAGATCAATTCTTGGACAGATGACAGCGAAGAATCCTCCCCTCGTGCCTCTCGTTGACAAGCGTGACTTCATGGAGCTATTAACCATATTGGTAATAATTTTCTTCACATATCCTTTTTTTTTTTCTTTTGCCAAACTTACCCATTGCTCTCTCAGCATTTCATTACTCACTTTCGGATAATATTTTGGATGAGATAGCGTAAGAATCTTCCCCTCACCAGGCCTCTAGCTCATCATCCCTAGGTATCCAACCAAGTCCTCAACCAAGCCGTAGTAGGATTCAACCCGAAGAAGACTCTATTCAAAAGGTAATACTTCAACTCATTGGTTTCTTTAACAATTTTGACCAATCGGCTAATGATTTTTTCTTCCTTTAAGGATGAGGCCAAGCCGACCGTCGCTACTCTTTCACAGTTGAAGAGTACATCAATGAGGGAGGTGAAGAAGCTACATCTCAATAGAGGTTATCAGCAGAGAACCGTGGCTCGGTTAAAGGAAATATCCCTTTTATCGGCCAAAGATATAAATGCTCTCGCTCAAGATGCAGACCGGATAAGAGAACTTGTTGAGCTCATCGACCAAGACATCCCTCCAACTCTCAAGGTCCCTCTAGAATCTGCAACTCATCTTGATGATCATCTTGGCAAGGTCGGGAGAGCAAACAGGAACATAGCCTCTAGAGCCGCTCTACGTAATGATAATCACGAAAAAGCACCAAGTCAAAGAGCTGCACTCCTGCATCCAGTCGCTAAACAGTCTTTGGTAACCCCGAACCGAACCGGAAGCCATGGAGGAGGAAAAGGCCAGGGCCGAAGCTCAATTGACTCAACTGAATGTGAGAATCCAGTCTCACAAAGATAAAATTGCCACCTTGCCGAACTCCATAGATATAGCCAAAACAAAGATAGCATCTGTCTCAAGGAGCATCGCCAGATCAAAACCAGGCTTACCAAAATCCAAAGCTCGAGGAAGATGACAAGAAGGTGCTAGAAGAAGTCACCAAATTAGGAATGATGCCATAGACGCAATCAAACTGTTCTTAAATGAGTAAAACATTCGGCTTGTAATATACTCAGATTTTGAACAATTATACTCCTTATTATGTTTCGGTCTTTTTCATTTCTGTTTGACTAGTGACATAGCCGAATGCTTTAAGCTTCCCGATTGGAAAAATAACCGACCGCTTCAAGCTTCCCCGATTAGAATGATAACCAACCGCCTCAAAGCTTCCCGATTAGAAAGATAGCCGATTCCTTTGAACCGTTGTTTTTGATTTAGCCGATCTTGGCCCAAATCCGATAACGGCCCAAAAAGGAGTAAACCCTATTTCGTCACTTGAGATACTCGAGGCATATGCCACGATCTCCACTCCGGTTTATAAATAAAGCCCTTCATCGGCATTCACCAAGTACCTCCGACTAGCATTCTCATCGCCGTCCCTTCATCTCTCTCGCCTCATCCAACCCTAAGAAGATCAAGCGCCAATGGCGAGCGGCTAACAGGGGTGGCCGACAAGGTGAACGCCTGTGGGAGACCGCCGAGGCACGCCGATGCCGTGGACGGCCGTGTTGATCAGGCCGTCATCCAAGGTGTGCACCTTGGTGTATCCCTCGGCCGACGGCAATGTCCTCTCGACCAACGAGGATTATTCCTTCCAAGCCGCCGGCTTTGCCGGTGGCCCTCCTCATGAAATTGGGGACATCAATGAGCGCCGGAGCAAGTATGAAGATCATGTTGTCGCCCTTGCCGAGTCTACCAATCCTCAATCTGTCCCGAACAAGTTATTTCGTGAGTAGTTTGTATTAGGATGAACCGATTGTGAATAAATCCTTTTCTCGCAATGCATTTTATTCCCCTGTGTTGAATGCCGAATAGATCTCTTCCCGAATCAAAATCATTCCGAATGATGTCCTCTCGAATTGCAATGACGTCATCTTAGCCGAGTAGATCTTAACCTTGCGTAGCAATTCGACTTGACGTGTCATCCAAAGATTGTCACTCAACCGCTTTCACTTTTCTCTTTTCCCGATAAACCAACCTACCGAATGTGAAGTCAATTTCGAGCCACTCGGCTAAACATAGATATTTTTGTACTAGAGGCGATATGAACCATATCGGCTATTTTGGTTTCACAATTTTGTGCTAAAGGCGATGTTTCCTCCATCGGCCGCTTGGTTTCAGATTCTTTCTATGAACCAACCTCAACACTAGTGTAGTATTTTTTAAGATATCTTCCATTGATAGCTCGCGAATTCTTCTCCAAACAAAGTCTTCAAAATATATGCATTGCCAGGCACACATCTTTCTACCCGAAAAGGTCCCTCCCAATTCGGAGACCACTTGCCGAATGCTCTATCTTTTGATCCAATCGGCAATATAGTTTTCCAAACCAGATCACCTTCTCCGAATTGTTTCATTCTAACTTTCTTATTATAATACTTGGCAACACGTATCTTATTCTTCTCAATATTTTTTCAATGCCTTGAGATGAATCAAATGTAAATCCTCTAATTCATCTATCATCGATTTGTATAATCTTTCTTTTCCAAGTCCTTTTGCAACATAACTCGTCTTGAACCCGATTGCAACTCCCATGGTAAGACAAAGATAATGCCCATAAACCAACTCATAAGGAGATGTTTGAGTTGACCCGTGACAAGCCATTCGGTAAGCCCACAACGCTTCATTAAGAACCAAATGCTATCTTTTGGCTTCTCATCAATCTTCTTTTGAATGATCTTAATCATAATCTTATTTGATGCTTCGCTTGACCATTGGCTTGTGCATAATAAGGAGAAGAATTATACAACTTAATTCCCATGTCTTCAGCAAAAGTCACAAAACTCCGAAGAAGTAAACTGAGTCCCTTGATCAGTCGTTATAGTTTGAGGAATTCTAAACCTATAAATTATATGCTCTTTAACGAAACCGATCATATTTTCTCGACGTGACTTTCTTCAACGGAATAGCTTCGACCCACTTGGTAAAATAATCCATGGCCAAGAGCACAAACTTATGTCCTTTGCTAGAAGGAGGATGAATTTGACCAATTAAATCTATGCCCCATCCTCTAAATGGCCAAGGTTTGATTATTGGGTTCATAGCGTATGCTTTGGAGCCTTTTGAATATTGCCGAACTTTTGACAATCGTGACATCCCTTATAATATTCAAAGCAATCCTCCAAAGATGGTTGGCCAAAAATAACCAGTTCTCCGAATTATCCACTTCATTCGTAAGGCGACCGATGTGCACCGTATAATCCTTCATGCACCTCATACATCACCTTTTTTATGGCCTCTTCTTGACTCAAACATTTAAGCAATACTCCATCTATAGACTTGTAGTATAAGTGATCATCAAGAAGTACGAATTTGAGGGCTTTATACCCGAGCTTTCGAAACTCTCTGTGATGGATTTCTTAGATATTCGATGATTTCAAGATCTCCAATCATCAACCACTTGCTCAAAGATTCGAAACATCTTCATCTATGGTGAGGACTTCTTGATTTTCACGATATCCGTATGTGCCTTGAGCCAACCTATTTGCTTCTTCATTGTGCCCCCTAGGGATATGATGCAAGGTTACTACCCGAAAGATTTTCAAAAGTTCCCGGCATTCTTCATAATATTCTCTCAACACATCACTCTTGCATTCATATTGGCCAGTTAATTGGTTAATTATTAGCTCAGAATCCCCAAAGATCTCAACAAAGAACGGCTTTCACTTCTATAAGAAGTCAAGCCCTCTAAGCAATGCTTCATACTCCGCTTGATTGTTAGTAACATAAAATTCAATGGGAATAGCATACTCAAAAGTTGCTCCCTGTGGAGAAATTAAGAGAATACCAGCACCACCACCTTTGCAACAGGATGAACCATCGAAGAATAAAGCCTGTGGCACAATACCGATCATCTCAATAGAAAGATCACGATGTTGTGTAATAAAATCGGCAATAATTTGACCCTTTAATTTGCTTTTTGCCGATTCATATCTTAAATCAAACTCCGATAAAGCAAAAAATCCACTTGCCAATCCTTCCATTTAAAATTGGCATTGATAGCATATGCTTTATTACATCAAAAGTAGAAACTACCACACATTCGGCATTTAAATGTGTAGTGCCGAAATTTGGTACATGAGTAATACACACACAAGCACGCTTTTCTCCGTAGTCGAATATCTTGTTTCGATCCAATAGTTTTCGGCTAAGGTAAGCTATTACTCTCTCCTTTCCTTCAAACTCTTGCATGAGGGCCGACCCTATTGTTAGACTATCGGCCGCCACGCACAATTTGAAAGGCTTGTTAAGTTGTGGAGGTACCAAAGACCGGTGGTGCCTTCATATATTCTTTTTGATTTCATCAAAAGCCTCTTGTTGTACGTCAACCCATATAAACTTTTGATCTTTCTTGAGCTTCAGAAGTGGAGAGAAAGGCAAGACTCTTTCTCGATAGATTGGATATAAACCTTCTTACAAAATTAATTTTGCCAAGCAAAGGATCAGAACTCCGTGAGATTAGTTGGAGGGACAACCTTGTCTATTGCTTCCATGCTCTTTTTCCAACTTCAATCCCTCCTTTATGGACAAGAAATCTCGAGAAACTCACCAACCGATACTCCGAAAGCACATTTATTTGGATTCATTTTCAAACCATGTTTTCTAGTGCATTCCAGTCTTCTTCAAATCGGCTAAATGCTCTTCATGGTTTCTAGACTTGACCACCACGTCATCAATATAAATCTCCACAACTTTGCCGATCAACTCATGAAAGATGTAATTCATAGCTCTTTGATAAGTTGCACCGGCATTCTTTAACCCGAATGTTATGACGATCCATTCAAACAAACCAATATGACCAGGCATCCAAGGTCGTCTTTGAAATATCTTCTATTGCCATAAAAATCTGGTTATAACCAGCATTCCCGTCCATAAAACTAATAATTTCATACCCACGCCGCATCTACCAAAGAAGTCGGCAACGGCATTGGGTATCCATCCATCGGAGTAGCTTTATTAAGGTTTCTCAAATCTATGCATACCCTCATCTTTCCATTCTTCTTGTATACAGAACTATATTTGAAATCCATTCTCGCATACCGCATGGCCGAATGAAATTTGCTTCCAACAATCTTTTCGATCTCTTTCTTCACATCGGCCAACACCTCCTCTTTATAGAAAAGGGCTACCAACTGTGTTTTGTACTCCGGGTTCAAGCTTGCACTAATGTACATCGGCCTTGGTTTAGCTTCATCACCAATATTTATCTCTTTCTAACTTGTCGGCCGACATAAAAACCTCGCCCCCCGTTTTCCTTTGTTGCCATCGATTGGATTACCCATTAAAAATTACTATGAGAGCCGATTTGCTTGGATCGGCCGTTGATCTCTCGTTGAAGACATTCACAGGACCTTCTCCCCATACTTTGCCGGAGAAACAATCAATGCCATCATATTCCCAAAGAAGCAGGCTCCGGCAAAGAACACTTACGGAATCATCGGCGTGCACGACTTCAATGTCATCTCCAACCCACCGAATAAGAATCGGTGCATGGTTGAAGGAATGCAACAATTGGCATGATTCCAGTCCCTTCCCGTAAGTAGACCGTATGCCCCCTTGCCGTCAATGACAAAGAAGGTAGTGATCAAAGTTTTTGATCCAATCATCAACTCAACATGTACAGCTCCTCGAGTGTCAGAAGGATTACCGGTGAAATCCCTGAGAATCATGTCGGTCTTCAACAAATCTTCACTTGTCATCCCAAGCTTCCTCGAAGGTGGTGTATGGCATGATGTTGATAGTAGGTCCTCCATCAACAAACATCTTGGTCGAGGTTTGCCATTGACATATCCTTTCAAATAAAGTGGTTTCAAATGGCGATGTTTGGCTGGGTTTGTCGAAAGTTGCCTGTTATGTCAATACAAGCCGAGCCATCAAATCCTGAAACCCACTTTCATCAAAATCGGAGTATACTTCTTCTTGGATATCCCGATTCTCGGGACCTATGAATTCGATGGGAGGAAAAAAGGCCATGCATGCATCACCCGACGGGCCATACTCATCGTTTTCTTTTTAGGGCGCCATGCCGCTTTTTCCTCCTTCAGCATCGGCTTGCTCCAGTTCTTTGTTTCTCAAACGCTGAACTCTTCTTTTTTTTCGCTCTTCCTCAAATCCGAGGACACCATTGTCCTTTCTCGCGACGTATTCATGAGGATTTCCATTGTATCCCCCCCGTGATGAGTCCATCGTTGATCTGCAAACCTCTTTCTTTGCTGATTTTCAAAACTATCTAATTTTACACGCCGATCGTCCTTAGGAAATTGTATTCCAAGTCTTTCATGGACTGGACGGCGGTTGACTCGAGATTGCCTGTACCCAAAATATTGATCACTGCATTCAAGGCAATTATTTCTAGCAGGCAACTTCAAGCCTTCATTCCAACAATGTTTAAAGAATGAACACCCCCAATGAGACTGCTCCATCTCTCTCATATGCTCTTCTTGCTCCCTCGGTATACCCCCTTCTTCTTCATATCTCCGACGTTCCTCTATAAACCTCTGCTCTTCATAGTACTCTCGTTCTTGTTGCCTTTGCCATTTGTTTAGCGTAATACGTGATGTAACCCTAGGCTTAGAAGTTTCACCTTTTTCCGGTTCGGCTATTCTTGAACCGAACTTTCTTTCAGCTCCTCGGTTGTAATCTGGCCGATTAGGGTCGACAAAGACCGTTCTCCTTTGCTCGCCGAGGTTAACACCTTCACCTTACCTTTCCCTTTGGGATCATCTACGTAAAACCATACTTACGGAGAAAGAGATCATGTTCTCGAGGGAAAGGCTGACCATCAACCTTCATTTTGCCATCAAACTTCGATGTCCCTCTTGAATAGCCTTCTCGAATCCGAACCCCGAATACTCGGCAATCATTGATGGAGTGAGAATTAGTGTTATGATAGCCACAATATTTCTTGTCTTTCACTCCTTCGGGCGTAGCATAGGATGTCCATCCGCGGTTTGATACGTCCTTCCCTCACTAACAAATCAAAGAGCTTATCCGACTTGGAAACGCCAAAGTCATAAGTTCCCTTTGTTGCCTCAACCAACGCCGGCTAACCCGAGTAGGTTCCTTCGCCCAAGTCAATTCAGCTGCAGCTATCTCATCATCATCATCATACTCATCTGCTTCTTCCAGGAAACTTTGATACATTTCACTAGCAATGTTCCCCTTTTGGAAGCGGTTGTCTCTCTTGAACCCCTGAGCTTGATTACTCATAGCAGCCAAAATGTTGTGAAAGTTGACCAAGATCATCAAATTCCATGCCGAACAGCTTCTCTCGACATTCGGTCAGTATGCTCGCTATCGCCATCCCAGCAACCGATCATCCGGTAGGTTCAATGAATAACAAAGGTTCTTGGTCTCTAAATCTGCGAAGATACTCCCCGCGGTGTTTCATTAGCTCTCTGTCTCGCACTCATGAGGTCGACTAGCTTCTTTTCATTAGTGCCGGTGAAGAAGTACGCATGGAACTTCGCTCCCAGCCTCCGCCCACGTACCAATGGAATGGGCCGGCAATGAGGTAAACCATGAGAAAGCTGGCCCCGTGAGGGACAAGGGAAAATACCGAATCCTCCAAGCTTCATCCGTGGATGCTTCCCCAAGTTGCATCAAGTACCGACCGATATGTTCCACGGTGCTAGTATCATCTTGACCAGAAAACTTAGTCAAGTCCGTCGGAGGTTTCACCCTTGGAGGAAGTGCGACTCTATTGTACCATTCTGGATAAGGAGACTTGTATGAATAGGATTGATTTTTTGGCTTTAGGCCGAACTGATGCTGCATCATATCAGCCATCCTATGCATAATGATATCAACATCCGACTTTGGGGTTCCACATGCCTGTCTTGCAGAAGGTATTCCTGATGCGCTCCTGTATCCTAGATTCGGCAAAGCATCTAGAGCAGTGTAATCAGTAAATTCTTGGTATCCATCTCCATACATGTTTCTCTCGCAAATGCGCTTCGATGCTTTGGAGATACCTTGAAAGCTGATTGTGGTACATCTTCCATCGTACCAAATGTTACCCGACCATAAGTAGGAGGCTGCTGTTTTTCATTAGGGGTTGGTCCATCTTTGTTTGAACCAGATGCTCCTTCACCTCCCTCAGGCTTTTCTTGGTACTTTGGCGGATTGAAAAGCGTTGGTCCATGAATTGGGCCTGCATTCTCCTCAAAATACTTATCAGCCGTTGGGCCGAAGGTACTAACCATGATCGCACGAAAAGTGTTCAAGAAGGCGGTGTTATGATTTGTAATAGTTTCTCCCAAAGCTTTGTGAACCAACTCCGACACCTTTTGAGCTTCTTCTTCTTCGGTATAATCGATCGATGCGGAAGAAGAACCCTTGGCAATGATTGCTTTTGGATGATCTTATTGCTCTTGTTCTTGGAGAAGGACATCAAACACTTCTACTGAAATTGATTACATGCTTGTTGCACCAACTCTCTTACATCCTCAGGCAGTTCATCCAAAGTCACATCCAGAACGTGATTGTTGCTGATTTCGCACATCTTGAGCAACGAGGTCCCACCGGGCGTGCCAAAAAGTGTGTTGACACGAAACGTGACTCTCCGTGCCTCACACACAAAAAGTCGAAAAAGCGTGGCTTCAATCGGACAAACCGCACGGTTTGGAGATCCGGAAGCGTGCCGTCGGTTTGACCTCGAAAACCGACAAGGGACAAAAAGATTGTTAAATATAAAATCGAACGTGCTTGGGATGAGACCGCATGCCTCCGTATATACGGCCCCTCGGCCACTTACGACGACATACAGCTATAGAAGCCGCTCCGCCCAATTATGCATATGATTCATTCGGCTAATATGAAGACAAAACACGTAAAGCATTGATTGTCGAATACGCATGCATGAGAAGACATGTTTGAACAAGTGAAAATTAACTACAAGTTAAAGCATAACCAAGCTCGGCAATTCAACCGACTTCGGGGTCCATGAAGAAGGAACTAACAAACTATCACGAGTAAATCCATCAAGAACTTGCATCCGCCGCACGACACTCAATCCTATCAAGATCTAAACGCTTTCTAACGTGCAAGAACCCGCAACATGTAACAATCTAGATTGATCTAATTCGCCACTTGAGCATATGATCTATTTATCATGATAATAAAAGAATAAGAACGTTAAAGAGCGAATAGATCTATAAAAGTGTAGAGCCGAAACTAATCAATCTAGACCGGGCAAAAAAAGTGTTACAAATAATTAAAAGCATTAAACACATGCAACACGTGGTAACTTAATGGATCTACTAGATCTTGCCAAATCTAATAGAGCCGATAACTAATCCTTGCTTCGCTAAGCTATCAAGCGGACGCCTGCTGCACGGCCATCTAGTCGAGATAAACAAAGCATAAACAAAGACTCGATAACTATCTTGCCTCGCTAAGCTATCAAGCGGGACGCCGCCGCACGGCCATCTAGTCGAGATAAACAAAGCATAAGCAAAGACTTCCCGATCATCAAGCGGGCGCGCCGCCGCGGCCATCCAAATGAGACGAACAAGACTACTTGCATCAACATCTAAATCCACCGCATGATACTAGACATGATAGCAAGGTTGCCGAACTTACGAGGTCGACGGATCGATGACTCCTCCTCGAAGAACCGGACGACACGACAAAAAGGGACTCGAAACTTGGCACGGGGCCGGTTGTGTTGATTTGATTGTGAATATCCTTCACAATGGTCGAGGGTTTATATTTATACCCCGGACATAATATGAATCTTAAGAGGTTACGATTTACATAACATACTAAAAGTAACTCAAAAAGTATGGCGACTCTCTTGCCATAGTCTTCTTCGAGTCCTTGATCATCACGCTCTTCTCCTTCTATTCGGCTTCCTCGCTTGCCACCTTTTGCTTCCCGAATGAAGCCACCACCTTCAAAGATAGCCGACCGCATGAATGCTTGCCGAATCGCCTAGAGTTAGCCGACCGCGTGGATGCTTACCGAACTGCCCGAGCTAGCCGAATGGATACTTGCCGAATGCTCCCCGAATACTTGCGAAGTCCGCCATGTAATTGGCCCACTGTCATCTTCTCGGCCTTTACCAAAATCCAAAGTGTTAACATGCTGTTCCTCCACTAGAGAAAGGCAAGATTCCAGCCAACCGAAGATTTAGAAACCGCTAACCTTGTTGATATTCATAATGCAACCCAATATCATATTGAGCCTGCAGATGTACAAAGGGATTGACCACTCTCTACCGTAGAAGATGGGAGACCCCGAAGACCTCGTTATTCCTATCTCCATAGGATGCCACAGTTTTCCAGAGGCTATCTCATGACTTCGGCGCGCAAGTGTCAACATCATGCCCAAGGTAATTTATGAGAAAATATTAAATGATCCCCCCGTTGTACACAAACATGCGCTTGCAAATCTACGTATCGCCTATTTGCTACCCCGAGGGAGTACTAGAAGAAGTTGTTATTAGAGTGGGGCGTCATATGTCCCAGTTGACTTCGTGGTCATGGAGACAGAGTAGATGAGAAGGCACCCATCATTTTGGGCCGACCATTCCTATGCACAACAAAAGCCATCATCTATGCGGAGTTCGCCAAGATCGTCCCCTGTCCATCAAAGACAAGAAGGAGAGATTCACATTCAAGAACCGCATCCCGAAAGCTCCCCGCAGCCCCCGAAGCAATTTCAGCAACAAGAAGAGCAAGAACAAAGAACCAATGCCAAAGAAGAAGAACAATAGAAACAATAGAAAATGGAGGAGGACCAAGCATGCACCTGAGGAGACAACTCAACTAATCACCGCTCTCAACACGTAAAAACGATCACAGGCTACCCAAGCCATTTCCAATCAAGAGAGGTGATCCAGTGTCCCAATCATTGAATGCACTATCAAAGACACCACCTTTCTCACACTGCCTCGCGACAATCGATCAGGCTGCAAGTAATGTCAAAGGTGTATATGATGAATTATTTAATTTACCTTTATACCCAACATGTATTCAGTTGCGGATGGCGGACCAATCACTAAGGTTCCCCTCAAGGAGTAGTCAAGGATGTCATGGTAAGAATTCAAGGACAATATATACCTGCAGATTTTCTAGTCCTTGACATGCGGGAGACGATGATTCCCCAATCCTCTTGGGAAGACCGTTCCTCTACACCGCTAACGCCAACATCTACATTGGGTCCGGACAAATCCACTTCAACCTACCTACCGGAAAGGTACGCTTGTCAATTTAGAACATTAAATAACCATGAGCAGGCCGTAAAGCAACGCAACAGAGAAGACGCCAAGCACACCGTCCGGCCGCTCGGCCTCACTCACCGTGGATGGGAAGACTTTCCCCGGCAAGATCGTGAAATATGAAGATCACTTCCCGCAGCAAGAAGAGAACAAACAAGCACCTCGCCGGAGTAGCCGGGCGTAAGAAGTCGAAAGGATGGACCAGATCGCCAAGGAAGAAAAGGAGGAGATCTTAGCACGATTAGAAGCGTGGGAGAAGGAAAAACAAAGATGAAGAGCAAGAGTTAGAAGAGAAAGAAGCAAAAGAGACCGAAGCAAGATGGAAGGAGGCACACGACGCATCACCGCAAGATGGGGAGTTGATCGAGGTTACCTCGCACGATGAACCCACCGAGTAAGTGCTCACTGCCTAAGTCCCGTCGGTAGACTTTAAATTCCGCACCCTAGCCATAAGGTCAGTATGGTAGCTATCCCATTAAATGCATTAGTAAACTCAATTTATCTAGTAGCATTATCTGTTCACATATTAAAAATAATAAAAATATTTATTGCATTATTCATGGCATCATAAAGCCCCATGTGGATACCCTATGGCATTTTCCGAAGGAATACCCACTGTGGTGGCATAAAAATAGAAATAACAAAAAAAAAATATAGCATTCATATTTAATTCTTGCATCTTAAAAAAAAAATAATAAAAATAAAAAAATAGAATCCTCGCTTAAATTAGACAACATAAAAATAACTCATAAAGGTGATCAATTACTCTTTGGCTGACCGCTAACCCATTATTCAATTCGAGCCTCGAGTTTTGGTTTCTTGTGGAGTATTTATGCAGAACAACATTATAGCAAGGAGGGACTATCAGTGGTGACCACCGGGTTCACTATTAGCTGGTCCGCTCTAAAAGGAATCTACACCAGATATTGCGATCATCAAGCTTGGGGGAGGAGCATTCTCTAGTTATCAGGTGACTACACCTAAGCGATTTTTGAGTCTACTTTATATAATCATAAAATACCAAAAATATGTGGGCACATGAAGGTCCACAAGGTCATAGAGTCTTTTTGTTAGGAGTTTAATTTAAAACTATAAAAAGATATATAACTAATAAAGCCAAATAAATATTTAGTTCTATATTTATTAGAGTATAATTAGTTCAGGCTAGAGCTATTAAAATCGATGAACACTAAAATTGTTTTGGATGTGATGAATAGTTGCTCTGTTATAATGCTTACTAAAGTACCTACTTGCCAAACTTAAAATCTCCTTGGTTCTAAGCATTGTTGTTTTAATTGAATAATTTATCCTGAACCATTAATTGTGGAGGTATAAGCTTGCGCTAAGTCTAGGTAGTTGATTGATATGATTCATAAAGGTTGAGCTGCTATTTATCTTCTTCCTAGCATTACTAAGTTTTGGAGATTTTGTTTTTAAAAATCTAAGAAAATACATGATGAGCTCTCGTATGACAAATGTGAATTCCTACCAAAGCCAAATTAATATCTTAGAGGATAGGAAAACCCTTTCACATCTAAGCTGCTTGCTTTGCATTGAGTTCAGTCAACCTGTGTTGTATACCTTATGAGAGTCTTGTCATGCTTTTAAAACCAAGAATCATTTGCACACTCCAGTTCACATATGCATTATTCCTACTTCAAGGAGTAATTGCAATCATTCACCATACTTCCATACATATTTATTATAAAATGTTCACCTCCTACACTGGGAGAGGACGCAAAAATATACACACACCCTATAGGAATAACCCCTGTCTTTAATGCTCTAAGTCCTGATTATATCTCTCGATTCATTTATTGTATTCAAAGGATACATGTGGCTATGCAAAATGAAGAAAAGAAAGCAAGGAAAAGAAAGAAGAAAAAAAGAAGAAGAAAGAAAAAGGGAGTAAAAGATGGACAAGTGTCCCAAAGAATCAAAAACAATGGGTACTAGATGCCCGCCTCCCTGAATAAAAAGAAATAATAAAGATAGCCCATGTCTTTCCTAAGAAAGATTTTAAAAGAGAGTCATTCCCAAAAGAGCAAAAGTAGAAATAGGAGTTAGCCATAAATAACACATATGCACCCATCCACCATATTCCATACACATGCACATCTTGGTTTGATTGTATGCCTCGATTCTCTGTGGATCCACTAGTTGACTTTAATACGTGTTTTGCAAGTATGCCTATCCTTGTTAATGCCAATCCTATAAGCTCCACTATATATACCTTTAGCTATAGGGGCATAACAACATTAACGCCTCAAGAGAGAACCACAAATACCACATACATTGAGAGACTTGAGGGTGTCATACAATTAAGCTCTGAGTTTTATTCTGAAAACCTATCAAAAACTTCAGAATGTTAGTATTGCAAAGAATTTGAGACATAGCACTTAGCTTAATTGTTCTATCTTTCGACTGCTCAAGACTTATGCAAAAGCTGTGAAACCCCATATTACAGGTGAAATGAGTAAGTTTAAAGATTAGAGCATATATTGTTTGATCCGGAGGAAATTTTGTTTGAAAGCATGTGTACTGGAAAGTATAATGATATTGTAGCAACTCCTGATCCAAATACAGTATCAACTAGACTTGGTGTGTTTGCCAAGGGACTGGCAAAAGGTAAAGCTTGGGGGTATTGTTGACACCTGTTAGCGTCAACTTTTACTAGGGCTTTTTACCCGATGGACAACAAGATAACACACTAGTCTAGGGCTTTATCTGACAAATTCCACGAGTTTTGCATATTCTGTAATTTCCAGGGTGATTTCCAGAAAAGCTAAAAAAGAGGGATTCTAACGCAAAATAACCACGAAACTTATCCGCCACGAAGGACATCACGGGAAGACTCAGGAAGACTCCGTAAGACACCTAAGGAGCGAGGAGGCCGAGGCCGCCAGTGGGGCCGGCCGGCCCCACCATGGCATGGCGGCGCCCCCTATTAGGGTTTGGCTCCCCTTCCGAATGTTCCTCCACCGCCTCCAAGGATGCATCTCGGCCCTACGTTACGTCGGTTTGATCCTGCGGCGCACGCGCATCCCACCGGACTATAAATATGAGGGTAGACCCCCCTGGAAGGAGCCAATTCATTATTCATCAAGGTCTCAAGCCATCAAGCATCAAGAGCCTTCAAGTTCATCAAGAGCCTTCTAGTTCATAGGATTAGCTAGCTAGATTAGAAGTAGAGGAGATCTAGTTCTTCATCGGATCTGGAGCCCCCGGCGTCCAGGCCGGAGCGAGAGTTCGGTAATAGATCTAGTTCTTAATTACTTTATTGTATTCATTATTCAGATTAGGGAGACTTTACTCTAAATATATTCATATGTTCTTAATTGCAATAGTCATTGTTTACTTTGATTATATGTCTAGTTTAGTTACTTGATCTTATTGAATTCATGTAATTGCTCGTATAGCGTTTATCTATATGTACAATGGGTAGATGATAGGCGATATGTAGACGTGGTGTCTAGATGTCTTGTTTATCTGCGAGTGCACCCCGATATGCCGGGGCGTGTGGTAGTCTGCGTAGGTGACAGCCTACGTTAGTTCCTCTGTAGTCCACCCCCCCGTATGTAGGACTAGCATGGACACGGTCGCGAAGGAGGTGACTTAGGTCTTAATACCCTCATTAGTTGATGCCTCTTTACATGCAATGATGATTTAGGGTTGATTTAGCAATGATTACTAGATGTAGTTGCACTAATTAGAGTTATTCAATTGACGTAGTTATAGACCTATCTCCGTAGTTTATCCAATGGCTAGCTATGATTATGACTAGTAAGATGCTCTCGATGATTATCTTTAATTATGATATTTGATGATTATGCTATCACCCGCATTTATCTTTATTTATCTTGTGACCTCTGCCTTTGTTATAAGTAGAGTATACGACTTAGGTAGTATCGTTTATCATGTCCACATAGTTTCGCATCAATATGACAATAATAGTTTATTACATAGCTTTCCCCGTGAGGTATAATTATAAATCGACAACCTGGAGACTTCCCTAGGTAAAATGCTACAACGGTATAATTATCTGTCCGCTTGCAGAACCCATTAGTTTACATTTATATCTTATTCATATATTTTATCTGCCTAGTCACAATAGTACAATATAAATCTATGTTAATTTCCTATCAATATAATTGGGGATGACAACCTACTTCATGTTTAGAAATGTTAGTAATTCAAGAGTGACTAGTTGCTAATGACAAGTAATTATATACCAACCATTTCTGGGATCATTGCTAGGAGTAGGGTTTATCTCTGCTTTTTAATAGTGACGTTAGAAATGCCAACATTTATTCAAAGGATGCATGTGGCTATGCAAAAGGAATGTTATCAAAAAAGAAGAGGGAGTAAAAGAAGGACAAGTGTCCTAGCAATTAAAACAATGGGTACTTTGATGCCCGCCTCCCTAGGTTCTAAATAAAGAGAGAAAGAGAAGAAGAAAGAAAGATTAAAGATAGCCCATGTTTTCCCACGAAAGTTCTAAGTTCCAAGGGAGAGAGGTTTATTTTCAAAGAGCAAAAGTAGAATTAGAATTAGCCACAAAATACCATATATACACCTATCCACCATATTCCATACACATGCACATCTTGGTTTGATTGTATGCCTCGATTCTCTGTGGATCCATTGTTTGACTTTATAACATATGTATTGCAAGTATGCCTATCCTTGTTATTGCCACTCCTATAAGCTCCACTATAATCATTAGTTGTAGGAGGGCATGACAACATTAATGCCTCAAGTGAGATCCATAAATACCACATATAATAAGAGACTTGAAGGTGTCTGTTGGCATTTCTAACGTCACTACTAAAAATAGAGATAAACCCTACCTCTAGCAATAGCGCCAAAAATGCTCGGTATTAAATTAACTTGTCATTAGCAACTAGCCACCTATTTATCACTATCATTACTAATCATGAATTAAGTTGTCATCCTTAATCATATTGCTTAAGAAATAACTATAGATTTATATGTATTCAATATGACTAGGCAGAAATAAAAGATATGAATATAAAGATAAGAATATAAACTAAGATCAGATAATTATACCGTTGTAGCATTTTACCTAGGGAAGTCTACCAGGTTGTCGATTTATATTTATACCACTGGGAAGGTCTATATGTAGGACTTATAAACTATAACTTATACTATTGATGTGAAAGGCAAACCATAATTAGAATCCTACTCATAATAGGGATAAGTCACGTGATAAAAGATATATATGATAAATAATAATAATGATCAGTCATCATAAATAGATAAACATCGAGCTCTTCTAGTCATAACAATAGCTAGCCAATGGATAAACTCAGAATAAATACTAAGGTAATTCAATAACTACGTCAATGAATAACTCTAATTAGTGCAACTACATCTAGCAATCATTGTTAAGTTAACCCTATATCATTATCACATGTAAAGAGGCATCAACTAATGAGGGTATTAAGACACAAAGGTCACCTCCTTCGGCCGTGTGCCCATGCTAGTCCTACGCACGGAGGGTGGACTACTGAGGAACCAACGCAGGCCTGTCACCTGCGCGGACTACCACACGTCCCGGCACGTCGGGGTGCACTCATGCAGATAAACAAGATATCTAGACACCATGTCTACATATTGTCTACCATCTACCCAAATGACGCTTGGGTAAACGCTATACGAGCAATTACATGAATTTAATAAGATCAAACCAACTATCCTAGACATATAATCAAAGTAGACAATGACTATTGCAATTAAGAATATATAAGAGATTAAGAACAATGTTGCCTGAATCATAATGAATACAATAAGAGAAAGGTACTAGAACTATACCGAACTCCGCGCTCCGCATGACGCCGGAGGCTCCGGATCCCCGCAAGAACTAGAACTCTTCTACTTCTAATCTAACTAGGCTAAAGCTATGAACTAGAGAGGCTCTGATGAACTAGAGAAGGCTCTTGATGGCTGGATCTCCAAATGACTTGATGCCTTTAGGGAGGGGTCTACCCCCTTTATTTATAGCCCTAAGTGGGATCGGCGTGCGCCGCAGATCAAACCGACATAACCAAGGGCCAAGATGACTCCTCATAGGCAGTGGAGGAAGCTTCGGAAGGGGGGGCCGAAACCCTAGAGTTGGGGCGTCGGTCGGCCCCTAAGGTGGGGCCGGCCGGCCCCACTTTTCCTCTTCTCGGGGTCCCATTGCTTGGTGTCTTCTAGATGGTTCCCCGAGCCCAATCGTGATATTTCCGTGGCGGATAAGTTTTCATGCTAAATATGCACTAGAATCCCTCTTTTTAGCTTTTCTGAAAAAATCACCCCGAAAATACAGAATATGCAAAACTCATGGAATTTGTCAGATAAAGCCCTAGACTAGTGTGTTTTCTTGTTTTCATTCGGGTAAAAAGCCCTAGTAAAAGTTGACGCTAACGAGTGTCAACAATACCCCCAAGCTTACCTTTTGCCAGTCCCTTGGCAAATAAACTAAGCCTAGTTGTTATTGCATTTGGATCGGGGAGTTGCTACAATGTTATTATACCTTTCAGTACACATGTTTTCAAACGAAAATTTCCTCTGGATCAAACAATGTATGCTCTAACCTTCCAACTTACTCATTTCACCTATAATATGGGGCTTCACAGCTTTTGCATAAGTCTTGAGCAATCGAAAGATAGAACAATCAAGCTAAGTACTACGTCTCAAATTCTTTGCAATACCAACATTCTGGAGTTTTTCATAAGTTTTCAGAATAGAACTCAGAGCTTAATTGTATGACACTCTTAAGTCTCTCAATGTATGTGGTATTTGTGGTTCTCTCTTGAGGCATTAATGATGTTATGCCCCCTATGGCTAAAGGTATATATGGTGGAGCTCATAGGAGTGGCAATAACAAGGATAGACATACTTGCAATACATGTATTGTAAAGTCAACTAATGGATCCACAGAGAATCGAGGCATACAATCAAACCAAGACGTGCATGTGTATGGAATATGGTGGCTAGGTGAATATGTGTTATTTATGGCTAATTTCTAATTCTAGGGTTGCTCTTTGAAAATAACTCTCTATTTGAAATTTTTCTCAGGAAAGACATGGGCTATCTTTATTGTTATTATTTTTCTTTATTCAGGGAGGCGGGCATCTAGTACCCATTGTTTTAATTGCTGGGACACTTGTCCATCTTTTACT
The DNA here is from genome assembly GCA_015844335.1 of Chrysopogon serrulatus. NCBI lineage: Eukaryota > Viridiplantae > Streptophyta > Magnoliopsida > Poales > Poaceae > Chrysopogon > Chrysopogon serrulatus. Next base: position 13,834 of record JADLZL010003016.1, on the reverse strand, counting down.
CCCCTTTTCTTTCTTTATTTTCTTTTTTTTTCTTTTGCATAGCCACATGCATCATTTGAACACAATAAATGAATCGACAGATATAATCAGGACTTAGAGCATTAAAAAGACAGGGGTTATCCTATAGGGTGATTGTATATTTTTGTGTCCTCTCCCGGTGTAGGAGGTGAACATTTTATGATTAACATGTATGAAATATGGTGAATGATTACGATTACTCCTAAAGTAGGAATAATGCATATATGGATTGGAGTGTGCAAGTGTTTCTTGGTTTTAAAAAGTATGACAAGACTCTCATAAGGTATACAACACAAAGTTGACTGAACTCAATGCAAGTAAGCAGCTTGAATGTGAAAAGGTTTTTCTATCCTCTAAGATATTAATTCTGGATTTGGTAGGAATTTACATTTGTCATACAAGAGCTCATCATGTAATTTTTTAGATTTTCAAAATAAACCTCCAGAACTTAGCAATGCTAGGAATAAGATAAATAGCAGCTCAACCTTTATGAATCATATCAATCAACTACCTAGACTTAGCGTAAGCTTATGCCTCCACAATTAAGGTTCAGAATAAATTCTCCAATTAAAACATCAATGCTTAGAACCAGAGAGATTTTAAGTTTGGCAAGTAGGTACTTAGTAAGCATTATAACAGAGCAACTATTCATCATTTTCAAGACAAAATTTTAATGTTCATCAGTTTTTAATTAACTCTAGCCTAGACTGACTCTAAACACACTCTAATATAATTAATACTAACTAAGACTTCTTTTTATTGGTTTTTAGATTTTATTTAACCACAGACTCATAAAAGACTCAACAAGCGTGGACCTTCATGTGCCCACATATTTTTGGTATTTTATGACTATATAAAGTAGTCTCAAAAATCGCTTAGGTGTAGTCACCTGATAACTAGGGGATGCTTCTCCCCCAAGCTGGATGGTTGCAATACTTGGTGTAGATGTCCTTTAGAGTGAGCTAATCAGTAGCGGATCCGGTGGGTGCCACTGATAGACTCTCTCCTTGCTATGATGTTAATCCTGCATAAATACTCTCCACAAAGAGAAACCAAAACTCGAGGCTCGAATTTGTTAACGGGTTAGCGGTCACCAAAAGAGTAATTGATCACCTTTATGAGCTAGCTTTAATATTGTCTAATTTAAACAGGATTTCACTTTTATCTTATTTTTAAATTTTCTATTTATTATGTAGGAAGTTAAATATGAATGCTATATTTTGTTATTTTTATTTTATGCCACCACAAATGGATGTTCCTTCGAGAAAATACCATAGGGTATCCACATGGGGCTTTGTGATGCCATGAGTAATGCAAGAAATATTTTTGTTGTTTTTATATCTTTTAGTGTGTAAATAAAATTATGCTTGCTAAATAAATTGCAAATGTATTCAATGAGATATCTACCATTCTAACCTTATGGCTAGGGTACGGAATTTAAAGTCTACCGACAGGGACTTAGATAGAGGAGAACACTTACTCGGTGGGTTCATCGCCCGAGGTAACCTCAGTCAACTCCCGTTTAAGTGGTGATGCCGCACGTGCCTCCTTCCATCTCATTTCGTCTCTTTTTTGCTTCTAACCGTGCTGATAACTACTAGGGATGCTCTCCCCAAGCTAGAAGTTTGCTTATGGTTGATCGTTGAAGCCGAGTGGTCCTCACGGAGGGAGCTCATGCTTATAAGAGCAAGTGTTGCCGGGAATACTTCAATCTCATCACCCAAGAAGTTACTTCCTTTTACACAGGGGTCACCGCATGTCGGAAAGGTGTACTTCAAGTGATGAAGATGAATATTCCTAGGTAAGCTGGCTCTTGGAGTCATCCTGCAGAAAGCTCTCACGTAACACCAAAACTCGTGGAACGGTATTAGGATAAAACATTAATGATTAGCCGTTTTTAGAGGAATGGTTGTTGTGAAGGTTTGAAAGTATTTTTAAGATAGCAGTATTGCAGCAGGGATGCTCGCTAATCTTTTTGGATTTTATGGGTTTATATGCATAAAGTGCAAATACATGATATATATTTTTATTCTCAGTATGCCACCACAAAGGAGAACTCCTACAGTTTTTATACTATAAGGATTTCACATAGGGCTTTGAGTTTTTAAGATGCATGAATGCAGCCTAATGCAAGACTATTTATTTTTATTATTTTATATGTAATACTAATGTAGAAAAATAATCATGCTAAAAAGAGAATAAATCATACGATGCAAGAAAGTAAATATAGATAACTACCGATGTTACCTCACGGCGAGGGTTCGATATTTATAGTCCTTCGAACTAGACTTCTCCTTGCAGTGCTTCATTGAGTACTTCGAGTTGCTCTTTAGGATAAGGATTGAGGTGGTACCTCCACTAGTGGTGCCTAATGGCGGTGCTTTCTTCTTTCTTTCTGTTGTAGGCGTCTCAAAGCCAATCTTATGTGCATCATTATTACTAGTTGAGACTTTCACTTGTAGAATTTGGGGGATTGTCTCCCCACACTTTAATTGAAGTGCGTTCTGCCCATAAAGACAAGGTAGAAATTAAGTGCATGGGCTCTGCTGGTGGGGAAACACCAACAGAACCAGAAATTTATTTATTCTCTAACCTTGGGCATAATAAGATTGATATTATTCATATTGTTCATTCCTATCATGGGTGAGAGGACTAGAAGTATAAATATGGCATTTAAACTTTTGAGATAAAGAGTGAAGGCAATTAACCACAAGAAAGACTGTTCAACTTTATAATGTGTCAAGAATAATAGATGAGGTATTTCTAGCTTACTCGGTTAAGACTGAAGTTAAGAGAATGGTGCTATGAATAAACTTTGAGAACAAATCATGTTGAGTTTAATCAGGTTAATCAATTTAAGTTGCAACTCTAACATGGTTATATTTTCATTTATTGCATACCAAGATCAAGAGGAAATTAATAACCACTTACCTTAAGATGTTACCTTCGTTATTAGAGCATGATGAAGGGTAAATGAACTTCAATGGTCTCTCTTTTTCTTTCTTGATCATAGGTTATTCATTAGCATCTTGTCTCGTATGTTGTACTCCTTTCTCACTCTTCAGATCTTCTTCTCTCATTATGTCTTCTCTGCAAGGGGTTAGTGGACAACACATATCCGAAGGAATATACTATTTATCAAAGTACGGATAGTATTTGCCTAAGAGTTAAAGATTAATTTGTAGCTCGTGTTTTCGATGATTCACCACTATCTCAAAAATTTTGCATCAAGGTTAAAGTAAGGATATTATTTTAAAGCATACCCTTAACCTTGAATTGATTCTATGAATAGTCTCCTAATATGATTTAAACATTTTTTTTATATAGGAGGGGTTAGTCTATATGTACAACTAAATTCTTATATAAGCATGCTTGATTTTCATAATGGTTAAGTAATATACTAAAGCATACTTATAACAGAATAAAGAAGCTTGCTAGACTAAAGGTATTTATTCAAATAGAACCAAGAATATGTATGATGAATCATAGGAGCATTTTATTTTATATATATATATATATATATTAACAAGTTATATTTGAGCATGGCATAGGGTAGAAATGAGCAACATGGTATGAGGTGTTAATTGTAGTTACATGTTGCATGAGGCTTGGACAAACGTACCTCATATCTTCATCCTTCTAAGTAAGTGGTGACGAACTTACTTGAAAGAGGAGGGTTCGGGTCTATTGGAGATGCAATAATGCTCACTTGAAAACTTCTTCTCCAATAGATTAAAGTTATTCTTTCCTGCAAAATGTTAATGGACACATACCCGAGGGAATAGCAAGATTGAAATACGGGTTTTGTTGTTCATACTCTCTTTTTTTTGATTTTCTTCTATGCTAATCAAGATGATATATGGTTTAAGATTATTTAGCATAAATTGTGTCTATCGTGTTTTATGTTGTTGTTGCAATCTAGCATGGTTCAAGATAAAGATAACTTGTAACAAAAGATAAATAAATATTAATACTCATAAGGAGGACTTCTTGTGCAAAGTTATCATCTGCCTTGATTCATCTCATATGTGAATTCTTTTCTTGACTTACCCAGATTGAATTTGAGAATTCTCCTATAGGGGTTAGTCTGACAAAATAACTAGCATCTACTAAAGTATACTATCGGCTCAAGAATCAACATAGACTCATGTCCAATTTGAATCAGAAAAGGATTTTAACCTAAGCACCTTGCTTAATTCAAAAACCTTTTAGAAGTAAGATCAAATCACCTTATGATTCAAAAATTAAACTAGACACCATGTCTACTTTAACTTAAAAAAATAGTCAATGCTCAATTTCAAAGGTGTATGAAGATACTTCTAAACCTAAGCATACTATAGCAAATACAAGTAGCATGAAAGTACTATAGAAGTTTATTCAAGTAGAGATGAAAAAGCATGATTATGGTGAGTTTTTTAAGTTATTTATAAGAATGCAAGTTGGGATGGATATATGAATGGAACTAAACATGTTATGGATGAAAAACTTTAAACTAAATGAGATGGATGTTTGAATTGTAAAAAGTAAACATGTAGTGGAATGCAAAAGATAACTACTCATCAAATTTAAAGTCCATGAGCAAGACTTTCTCACCTTTATTTGATCATACTTACCATGACTCACATGCTGAAATTTGTGAGTGATGCAACATCTTTGTTCCCGTCACTTGAGATATGAATTAAAGTCTTATGACGTCAACCTCTTTCTCCAACATTGGATTTATTATGTTTCTTCTTATTTTTGTGGGGGCATGCCGGAAGGTCGTAAACCCGATCGTTTATTACCCCCGCATAAGATATTAAAGTAGACAAACAAGGGTAATCCTGCTTGAGCAGGGGTTAATGGTTATTTCGATCACATAATTGAGTATAAGTCTATCAATGTTCTTAATTGCCTAGCTACCTTCCCCGGCAACGGCGCCAAAAATGCTTGTTGGCATTTCTAACGTCACTACTAAAAATAGAGATAAACCCTACCTCTAGCAATAGCGCCAAAAATGCTCGGTATTAAATTAACTTGTCATTAGCAACTAGCCACCTATTTATCACTATCATTCCTAAGCATGAATTAAGTTGTCATCCTTAATCATATTGCTTAAGAAATAACTATAGATTTATATGTATTCAATATGACTAGGCAGAAATAAAAAGATATGAATATAAAGATAAGAATATAAACTAAGATCGGTTACGCAAGCGGACGAGATAATTATACCGTTGTAGCATTTTACCTAGGGAAGTCTACCAGGTTGTCGATTTATATTTATACCACTTTGGGAAGGTCTATACGTAGGACTTATAAACTATAACTTATACTATTGATGTGAAAGGCAAACCATAATTAGAATCCTACTCATAACAGGGGATAAGTCACGTGATAAAAGATATATATGATAAATAATAATAATGATCAGTCATCATAAATAGATAAACATCGAGCTCTTCTAGTCATAACAATAGCTAGCCAATGGATAAACTCGGGGAATAAATACTAAGGTAATTCAATAACTACGTCAATGAATAACTCTAATTAGTGCTACTACATCTAGCAATCATTGTTAAGTTAACCCTATATCATTATCACATGTAAAGAGGCATCAACTAATGAGGGTATTAAGACACAAAGGTCACCTCCTTCGCGGCCGTGCCCATGCTAGTCCTACGTGCGGAGGGTGGACTACAGAGGAACCAACGCATTTGTCACTGCGCGGACTACCACACGTCCCGGCACGTCGGGGTGCACTCGCATGAGATAAACAAGATATCTAGACACCACGTCTACATATTGTCTACCATCTACCCAAATGGCGCTTGGGTAAACGCTATACGAGCAATTACATGAATTCAATAAGATCAAACCAACTATCCTAGACATATAATCAAAGTAGACAATGACTATTGCAATTAAGAATATATAAGAGATTAAGAACAATGTTGCCTGAATCATAATGAATACAATAAGAGAAAGGTACTAGAACTATACCGAACTCCGCGCTCTAGACAGACGCCAGAGGCTCTGGATCCCGCTGAAGAACTAGAACTCTTCTACTTCTAATCTAACTAGGCATTGATGGCTGGATCTCCAAATGACTTGATGCCTTTAGGGAGGGGGTCTACCCCTTTATTTATAGCCCGGTGGGATCGATGTGCGCCGCAGGATCAAACCGACATAACCAAGGGCCAAGATGACTCCTCATAGGCGGTGGAGGAAGCTTCCAGAAGGGGGGCCGAAACCCTAGAGTTGGGGCGCCGGTCGGCCCTAAGGTGGGGCCGGCCGGCCCCACTTTTCCTCCTCTCGGGGTCCCGTTGCTTCGGGTGTCTTCTAGATGGTTCCTGAGCCCAATCGTGATATTTCCATGGCGGATAAGTTTTCGTGCTAAATATGCACTAGAATCCCTCTTTTTCGAATTTTTTAAAAAAAATCACCTCGAAAATACGTAATATGCAAAACTCGTGGAATTTGTCGGATAAAGCCCTAGACTAGTGTGTTTTCTTGTTTTCATTCGGGTAAAAAGCCCTAGTAAAAGTTGACGCTAACGAGTGTCAACAGTGTCATACAGTTAAGTTCTAAGTTTTATTTCGAAAACTTACAGAACTCTAGAATATTGGTACTGTGAAGAATCTGAGACATAGTGTTTGACTTGATTGTTCTGTCTTTCGATTGCCCAAGACTTATGCAAAAGCTATAAAGCCCTATGGTTAAAGGTAGAACGGGTAAGTAGGAAGGTTGTGTACCTTTGAGGAATGAAAGCATTGTAGCAACTCCTAATCCAAATATATTAGTAATTAGGCTTAGTTTGTTTGCCAAGGGACTGGCAAAAGGTAAGCTTGGGGGAGTTGTTGACGGTGGATAACGTCAACCTTCAGTAGAACTTTAGACACAAAAGGATACACGAATACACACTGGTCTAGGGTTTTAACTGACAATTTCCATGAGTTTTGTATATTCTATATTTTGCAGGGACTATTCTAGAAAAGCTTAAAAGAGGGATTAGAGTGCATAATAATCACGAAACTTATCCACCACGGGAAAGATAACCATCGAGATGTGGGAAGGATCTAGAAGACACTGGAAGCAACGGGACCCGCAGACGCCACCAGGTGGGGCTGGCCGGCCCCACCCCTGCGCCTATGAGGTTTCATCTCGGCCCTTGGTTAAGTCGGTTTGATCCTGTGGCGCACGTTCATCCCACCGGGCTACAAATAAAGGGGCAGACCCCCCTCCCTGGAGGCATCAAGTCATTTAGAGATCAAGCCATCAAGAGCGTTCTCTAGTTCATCAGAGCCTCTCTAGTTCATAGCTTTAGCCTAGTTAGATTAGAAGTAGAAGAGTTCTAGTTCTTCAGCGGGATCTAGAGCCCCCGTGGCCTCTGTGCGAGAGCGGAGTTCGGTATAGTTCTAGTTCTTTTCTCTCATTGTATTCAACATTATGATTTGAGAAACATTGTTCTTAATCTTATATATGTTATTAATTGCAATAGTCATTGTCCGCTTTGATTATATGTTTAGCATAGTTAGTTTGATCCTATTGAATTTATGTAATTGCTCGTATAGCGTTCATCCAGAGATATCGTGGGTGAATGATTGGCAGTATGTAGACGTGGTGTTTAGATATCTTGCTTATCTGTGAGTGCACCCTAATGTGCCGGGACGTGTGGTAGTCCGCGTAGGTGACAGCTACGTTGGTTTCTCTGTAGTCCACCCTCCGTACGTAGGACTAGCATGGGTGCGGTCATGAAGTTGGATAATGACTCTGTTTCACATCCTTCCTAGTTGATGCCTCTTTACATGTGATCATGATGTAGGATTAACTTAACAATGATTGCTAGATGTAATTGCACTAATTAGAGTATTCATTGATGTAGTTATTGAATTACCTTAGTATTTATTCCCGAGTTTATCTATTGGCTAGCTATTACTATGACTAGAAGAGCTCGATATTTATCTATTTATGATGACCGATCATTATTTATCATATATCTTTTATCACGTGACTTATCCCCTCGTTATGAGTAGGATTCTAGTTATGGTTTACCTTTCACATCAATAGTATAAGTTATAGTTATAAGTCCTACTAAGACCTTTCCAAAGGGTATAAATATAAATCGACAACCCGGTAGAACTCCCTAGGTAAAATGCTACAATGGTATAATTATTCGTCCGCTTGCGTAACCGCTCTTAGTTTATATTCTTAGTTTGTATTTTTGTCTAGTCAAATAGAATGATTGATACATATATAAACCTATATTTTATCCTTAGCATATACAATTAGGGATGACAACCTAGTTAATGCTTAGGGATATTGGTGAGGGATAAAGTGGCTAGTTGTTAATGACAAGTTAATTTCATACCATGTGTTTCTAATCTCGTTAATTAGTAATAACGTTAGAAATACCAACAGTAACCTATAGGCTCAACACCATGTCTAGTCTATCAATTACTACTCTAATCACAATCTATAACTAGAGCACCCAATGCGGATGGAGATCCTATGCTAAAGTATAAAAACTATACTAACCAATCAAATGCAAGGCATGAAAATAAATAGAGACGATAGAATATATTAAAGCATAAGTCTTACAAAGAATAGATACAAAAGCATACCAAATCTCTGAAGACTTCTCTAGAACCAGAACATAGATCCACTCTTTTTAACTCTCAACTAAAACTAATCTACTACACTAGAAGTTCTATCTCTAATTCTCTAGAGTTGAGAGATCATCCTTTTGAGAGACGCCTCTACAACTCTATAATGATCTAATGTCTCTAGGAGCGGGGTCTGGCTCTGTATTTATAGCTCGTTTGGAGAAATGACGGTGATTGGATCAAACCGACTTCATGTAGAGCTAAGATTGATCCTCGAGGTTGGTGGAGGAAGCTTCTAGAAATCGGAGGCGAGGCGACGCAGGGGGGTGCCGACCGGCATTGGGCCTTGGGCTGGTCGGCCCTCTATTTTGTCCTTTCGGGCCCATCTTCGGTGCTTTGCCTTCCAGGGCCTTATAGAGTCTAGTGGTGTATATTTCACCGCAGGATAATCCCAATAACTCATTTGATAATTGAGTCCTTCTCTGTGGTTTTCTAGAATAATCCCTGAAAAATAATAATTCACCACAACTCGTGAAAATTATCAGATAAAATCCTAGACTTCTATATTTACACGTGCCTTGTAGAATAAAATTACAAACCTTTCTTGTAGACAAAATATCCAGAAAGGATGCTAATCCAGTGGTACATGAAAGAATTGCTCCATCATTATACGTCGCACCTTTTGTGAACAAGTAAACAAAGTACACATCTGTCAAAGTAAAGAGAACATGTCATGCCAACAGGCCCTAGGGTAATTGACCTCTAGCACAGATTAGTCTAGTGTGTTAGATTCTCGATGATGAATGATGCACTTGGTAGTAAGAAGCGGTGTTCCAGGAGAATCCAATCAGAAAGTATTTGAAGGCAACTATCTATTGTGGCATCTCCTTAATTATCCACATCAAATGAAATTTTAGCAAAAGGAAAAAAACACTATTTAGCAAGTAGTAGTTCTTGTAGGATAAGGAAAGACTTCACTAAATCCAATGAAGCACATGATTACATAAATCATGGTACTTAATATGAGCTCAAATATACCGGAGTGTCCATCGGATTGCTCGACTTAAGTTAAGCACTACCAGAACCTACAAGTTTAAACAATCCATATGTTCTAGTTTAGGAGGTTTTGTATCTTGAGCATACACATATAGGAACTTGGTATATAGATCAACAAGTTCTTGATAATGGAAGAGAAAACCCTGAAAGACTCATCTTTGTATCTGTGTTTGCACAATATCAATAAACACATCCTATTGAGTTGGACACAAGATCCAAAGAAAGTCCCCTTGTACCCTGCCACATAAAGCCATCAATATAATTAACATACAAAATATGGTGCCATCAAGTCCTTGCTAGTGTTGCCAGTTAGCTCCAGAAGCTCAACAATCAAGTACTCCAAAGTGGCGGCGGAGTTGATGCCCGCCGTGGCACCAACACGGCCATTTTCCTGATCCCTTTGCTTTATATAACAATGGCTACGACCGATAGGGAACTATCATGGTCCTCTTCCATGTTGCATCCTTATTCAAAGCAACAATGCTTATCCCATGTTGCCTAGGGAGCACAACAACCATATACTTAAGAATGGCACAACCTTTAAGAGATAAGCACATAAATGAAATGTGTCCACACTACAGCCTGCAAAAGTAGACTAATAGTTATCATTCCCAAATAGAGGGAAGGGGGTTTACAACTGACCATACAACAATGAGTACGTACTTCACGCACGCGTATGACACACATTGGTCAAAACACTGATGGTTTATTCTTTCTCCATCACACTACATCTTATGTTCACAAGCATTGGCATCATAAATTGCAAGATATATCTAGAAAAAATATCATGAAAAATAAATTACACATCTATCTTGTAGAAGTAAATTACACACCTTTCTTATGGACAAAATATCTATAAAGGATGCTAATACAGTGGTACATGAAAGAATTGCTCCCACATTATTTCTTGCGCCTTTTTTGAATAAGTAAACGAAGTACACATCTGTCAAAGTAGTAAAGAGAAAACATGTCACGCCAATAGGCCTCAGGGTATCTGACCTCTAGCACAGAGTATGGTGTGTTAAATTTCCAAAGGATAATGATGCACATGGTAGCGGTGTTCTAGGAGAACCAGTTGAAAAGTATTTACAGACTACAACCAATTGTGGCATCTCCTTAATTATCCTCATCTAATGAAATTTTAGCAGAAGATGAAAATACTATTTTAGGAAGTAGTAGTTCTCACATAACAAGGAAAGCCTTCACTATGGCCAATGAAGCCCACGATTACATATAAATCATGGATATCATTATGATCTCAAATATACTGGACTGTCCATCAGATTGCTTGATTTAACATAAGCACTACAAGAACCTACAAACTTAAACGATCCATATGTTCCAATTTAGAAGGCTTTATTTCTTGAGCAAACACATGTAGAAACATGGCATATGCATCATTAAGTTCTTGATATGGAAGAGAAATCCCAAAGACTCATCTTTGTATCTGGACGTGCACGATATCAAGAAACACATCTTATTGAGTTGGACACGAGATCCAAAGAAAAGTCCCGTTGTACCTTGCCACATAAAACCATCTATATGATTAACATACGAAATATGGTGCCTTTGATAAGGGTGTTAGGCTCCTCATCTCTATGAATGGCTAGCTACATATGGCAAGGGATGATACGCTTGACTTTTAGGTCCTTGCTAGCGTTGTCAGCAAGCTCTAGAAGCTCAACAATCAAGTACTCCAAAATGGCAGCGGACGCTTGTGGCACCAACATGACTATTTTCCTGAGTTTTTTGCTTTAGCTAACAATGGATACGGCCGATAGAGAACTATCATGGTCTCTTCCACTTTGCATCCTTGTTTGTAGCAACAATGATTATCCCATGTTGCACAGGGAGCAGGACAACCATACACTTAAGAATGGCACAATATTTAAGAGATAAGAACACAGATGAAATGTGTCCATGCTATAGCTTATAAAAGTAGACTAATAACTATCATTCGCAAATAGGGAAATGGGGGTTTAGTACTGACCATACAACAATGTGTATGTACTTCACGCACACGTATGACACACATTGGTCAAAACACTGATGGTTTATTCTTTCTCCATCACACTACATCTTATTTTCACAAGCATTGGCAACATAAATTGCAAGATATATCTAGAAAAAATATCACAAAAAATAAATTACACATCTATCTTGTAGAAGTAAACTACACACCTTTCTTATGGACAAAATATCTATAAAGGATGCTAATACAGTGGTACGTGAAAGAATTGCTCCCTCATTATTTCTCGCGCCTTTTTTGAATAAGAAAACAAAGTACACATCTGCCAAAGTAGTAAAGAGAAAACATGTCACGCCAATAGGCCTCAGGGTAACTGACATCTAGCACGAGTATGGTGTGTTAAATTTCCCAACGATAATGATGCACTTGGTAGCGGTGTTCTAGGAGAACCAATCAAAAAGTATTTACAGACTACAACCTATTGTGGCATCTCCTTAATTATCCTCATCTAATGGAATTTTAGCACAAGATGAAAATACTATTTTAGGAAGTAGTAGTTCTCACATGACAAGGAAAGCCTTCACTATGGCCAATGAAGCCCACGATTACATATAAATCATGGATATCATTATGAGCTCAAATATACTGGAGTGTCCATCGGATTGCTTGATTTAACTTAAGCACTACAAGAACCTACAAACTTAAACGATCCATATTTGTTCCAATTTAGGAGGTTTTGTGTCTTGAGCATGCACATGTAGAAACATGGTATATGCATCATTAAGTTCTTGATATGGAAGAGAAATCTTAAAGACTCATCTTTGTATCTGGACGTGCACGATATCAAGAAACACATCTTATTGAGTTGGACATGAGTGTTGGCGGTAATTACCGACATACTTTATCCGCCAACTATTATCCAAAAAGGAAAAATTATCATAGATATATTCACATATACCTTTACTATTGACCTATTTCCACTTGTATTGGAGAATTATTGATTTACAGGAAACATACAAGAAAGAGAGGAAAAGGTCACAAGAATACGCTTTCCGGCAAGGCGTACTTCAACAAAATAAGCAAAGCCCAAATCAAAAGGACACAACTAGGCCAACAACCCACGAGAGAAGGGTCCAGGAGCAGCAGGAGGGCCATGGGTAAAAGCTGGGGCCGAGGGGGCCCACCCCTAGGAGGGTCGGCCCAGCCCATCTTCTGCAGGTGGTTCGTGAAGGCAGTGCTGAGGTCGGTTTGGCCCGGCATTTACTTCCCCTGCCCCTGGAACCGACCATTAGACTAGTATATAAGAGAGGGGGCACTCCCTCATATTACACACAACACACTACACCTCTCACTTGTACTCTCAAGTGTACCTCTCCACTTTTCTCTTTATCCTTAGTAGTAGTAGAGGAGCAAGGCTCAAGAGGAGGAGACATCTTGGCTACTCTTGGTATGAATACTATTCTAGAATTAGAGTATAGTTCTTATACTATGATCTTATTGTGTAGACTAGGTAATAGTTTGTGTGATAGGATCATAGAATATAGAACTTCTAGTTCATATGCCTTGTTCATGATATGCTTGCTAGTTCATAGTGTTCATATCATGTTCTTAGCATATAGAGCTATGTTCTTAACTGTTCATACACTTAGATGATTAAGAATAGAGTTGTGGGAAGGATCGTGGTTCATCGCACAATATCCAAGTTCTTTACTTGTTCATCCGTAGGGTGAGAGACCCGGGGGGACTTGGGTGGCTGTTTTATATGCGAGCATGGTGCTCGGGTATAGGGTAGCCAGTGATTGCACTTCATAGTCCACGGATGAGGGGGTAGCTGGCAGGTGGTCATAGCCCTGTCCGTCCCTTGTAATCCTCCATGTTTGGCTATGGTGTAGGAGTTTAAATTACCACCCATCTTGATGGCAGACCAGCGGCCGGTGGTCTTCCGATCCATCGTAAACACAACTCTATCTCTGACTCATGTATTTGTATGACTAACCACTATCTAGACATTAGCTATATTAGAACCATTGCTCCCGTAGGATATTCATTTATTCTTTATTCTTTTATTCTTTATGCTTCATTCATTTTTCCCGCTTGAGAGGCATTTATCTGTGTGTGTGTCCACTATCATAAAAACCATATTGTTTACCCCTGTTATGAACATTGGTCTACCTTTCATATAACTTATAGTATTCATGATTATGGT